>OY821517.1:360143827-360531327 GCA_963682025.1 Cordilura impudica
AAAAATTAAAAATTAAAAATTAAAATTAAAAATTAAAAAATAAAAAATTAAAAATTAAATTAAAAATTAAAAATTAAAATAAATAAAAATGAAAAATTAAAGTGAAAAATGAAAAAATAAAAATTGTAAAATAAAAATTGAAAAATAAAAAATTAAAAATAAAAAATTAAAAATGAAAAATGAAAAATTGAAACTCAAAAATGAAATATAAAAATGACAAATAAAAAATGAAAAATGAAAAATGAAAAATAAGAAATAAAAAACCAAAAATTTAAAATGACAAATAAAAAATGAAAAATTAAAAATAAAAAAAAAACAAAAAAATTAAAAACGAAAAATGAAAAACTAACAGTTGAAATACTAATAAATGATACATAGATGACGCTTTCTATTTGATCTTAAAAAGTGCCATAAAAAAATCTTTAATTAATAGATGTTTACAAATTTTCCCTGTAATCGGCATCACATGTTTTTTTATTTTTTTTAAATATTTTTTATATCAATTTTTATTGTAAATAAAATTTTTAAATCAAGAAAAATTTTTAACTATATAAAAAAAGTATAACTTATTGTAAGTGTCCTGAAAAACTACTTTAAATCAAACAATTTTAATAAATATTTCTTCTAAATAGCCTTGATTTTCATCTTCTCGAAGTTGCTTAGCTTCTTCGTCTAATTCAATAGAGGTAGTTTTCCATTTTGTCGAATGCTGGACAACAAAATAGTGACCTTGTCACTCATTGGTGCAACATCTAGACATTTTTCTTGCGTTGTGCTCGCGAAAGAATATGTAGTCTTTGTTCCGTTTTTCTTGCGCTTCTTCAGATAGATCTCCGATTGGTAGCATATTGTTTTCAATTATTTGTTCCCCATGGTACACAATTTTATGAACTGTGGATGGCATATATCTCCAAGAGAATTTTTCGTTATAGAGTTAGCTGTTTTATTGGCGTACTCACCAAATTTTTTTGCATTTATCTTTCTGCTGCATGCTAGAACTTGTAATATGATTTTGAATCGTCTTATTAATTCATGATCTACACCTGTCATAGATGTTGCAGTTTCTGGATCGGAAAAAAATCCCCTTGCAGTATTTCCATATTTTGAGTTTCCTTCTGCTTGGTTTGGTTGGTCGATTATGAGGCTTAGCTGTAGACATTTTTCTTGAATATGTTTTTTGCTTTCTTTTTTCTTCAATTTCTTTGCTTTTTCTTACTGTTTCGCCTCGGTACGACCAATTTTTGTATTCATAACACACAGACGGACGGACGGACATTGCTAAATCGACTCAAAAAGTGACTTTGAATCGATCCACATAATAAAAGATGGGCATAAGTCAAATATTTTTGGTAGTTACAGACATCAGGGCAAACTCGTGGTACCCTAACCGCATAATGGAAAACTTTTGTATTCATAAATTTTGCACAAAATATCTGACCTTGGGTAAGAAAAACTGTTCTGGTGCACACGGGCGGAAACTGGCGGTAATACAATGGGATATAGGAGTGTAGGGGAAGGTTCGGACTAGAGAAGAGTGCAAGACTTTTTTTGATGGCTTTTGATGGGCAGGACTTATGCTCTTTTAGTTTCTAACGTTAATAGCTGAGAAGTTACAAAATTATACACAATTTATTTCACTTTAAAATTTTTAGAACAAAAAAGTTACAGCCATTTAAATCGGAGACCCTGTTACATGTGATATAGTTGAAATATAGTCGCAAGTTTTTGGCTCCCCAGGTTCACTGGTATTTACTTTCAAATGAATAACATACATATCTTTAAAATCGGTAAGCATAAAAAAATAATTTTTGGCCGTGTTCTCAAAATATGGTCCACAGTGCGGTGTACGACTTGAAATGAATTTAGTCTTATTTAAATCACCTGGGCAAAACTTTAATTTTAAATTACTCTGTGGAACATTTTCGGCTTCATTATCATGGGGGGTGAGAAATTCTAAGCCAGGGTGAAAGTACTAGGCTAGTGTGTTAAAACCTCCAAATGGTTTGGCGTACTCAGGCCAAATAACACCTTTTATATATTTTCCTTTTCTTTATGATTGGTTATGCTTATATTGTGAAATTTTTGTCGTTTTAGAGTAAAGGGTTGTTGCATTAGCTGAAACAATTTTATATCATAATTTTTTCACCAATACAATCATAAGTCACACCGATTTGTCTTACGGCTCACAGCGTAACATGTGAGCTCACATGCTACGCTATTTTTGTGATTGTATTGTGAAATAAGAATTTACCCCCCTTCGCGTATAGATGTTTACACATCAAATAATTGGTTTTTAACGATAATAAATTTTGCTTTTCATCGCTTTCTTATTAAAATCGATACAAATACAAAATACAAATTTCATGAATATTTTCATTATTAATACAATTTTGGCCATCATGTAGTGCTCGGGCCGATTTCATTTCACTTCTAATATGCATACATACATTTGTATGAATATTATTCTAAAATCTAAAATTAAAAAATTAATCCATAGTTAATAAGTATTTTTCGCACTCAAAATGATTTGCAGATACCTTTCCCCAAAATTTCAAGAAAAAAGAATATTACCAATTTAAATTAGCTATTTGAGTGGACCTCTGTGGTTTATGAAATATTACATATTATATTTTTTGACTGTCGTTGCAAATACACTTAACACGGTTTTCACGATGGTTATAATTTTTATGGCTAGAAGTTTTGTAACTATTATTATATATTGTTTTTAGGCTGTAATATTGGACGGTGTTGACACAACCGTTCAACTTTAATCCATCTTAAGTGTAGAAATTTGCAGCTTTTTTTTTGAATTTTACTTAGCAGTTGTAAAAGTACTTGTAATCAATAAATATAGATTTTGTGAAAGCTTGTAACCAAATTAATTTAGTTATATATCGACTATATTCAATACGCTGAGATGTGGACAACGAAAATGAAAATTTGTGTCGAGAGGTTTCTACGATCGCTAATTAGTTTGGAGTAGTAAAGAGTAGAAACGCAAAAATATTACTCAAATAAAATAACAGAGCTCCCTAAGGAACACAATAGTGCAACATTATTTATTCCATATTTAGATGAAATAATTTCTAGTCTATGAAAAATATTATAAAATCTCTATACAACGTAGTTCCCATCAACGTTTTAAACTCCTCATGCAATGATTTCGAAAATCTCATAATTATACCCTATACCACTATGTGGTTTGGGTATAATGACTTTGTGCTGCTGTTTTTAACAACCAAAAATATTTGACCTAGACCCATCTTTAATTATACCGATCGAATCAGAATCATTTTTTGAGTTGATTTAACAATGTCCGTCCGTCCGTCCGTCCGTCCGTCTGTGTGTCCATGTAAAGCTTGTAATCAAACTGCAGGTCGCAAATATGAATATATTTTGATGAAATTTGGTATATAAGCTTTTATCGGCCATGGAATGAACGCTATTGAAATTGGTGAGAATCGGTCCATGTTCAGACCTAGCCCCCATACAAATTACCCCTATGAAATCGACATAAATTGCCATAAGATCCAAATTGTCATATAGATCTTACTCAAATTGGGTTTATATGCGTTCATTACATCCATTAAGGAGTAGTCCAAAAATGATCCCTTTGGCCCCATATAGGGCTGCTTCCCGATCTTCACTTAAATCTATTAAAAAACAAAAATATTGCACTGATTCTTCTCAGATTTGGTTTGTATATATTTTTGCAAAATACAACAGACTTTTCCAAACATGATCAGGATCGGTCCATTTTTGGACCTAGTCCCCATATAGATATAGCATCCGATATCAACTTTTTCATATCTGCAGCCAAAAAAATTAATAAAATTATACGATATCCTATACAATGGTTTAGAGACCCTATCTCTACGGTCCAACTAATTGGATATAGAAAATAAGCATAAACCAAATTTTGAGTGGCATTGTTAATAATTTTTTTGGCTGCAGATATGAAAAACTACATATCGGGTGCTATATTTATATGGGGACTAGGTCGAAAAATGGACCGATCTTGACAATATTTGGTAAAATCACTTATATTTTGAAAAAATATAAACAAACCGAATTCGAGAAAAATCTGTGGAATATTTTTGTTTTTTTGATAGATTTAAGTGAAGATCGGGAAGCAGCTCTATATGGGGCCTATGACTAAAAATTGTCCTATACTGATTATTTTTGGACTACTGAATAATGGATATAATAAACTAATACAAACCCAATTTGACTGAGATCTATATAGTAATTTGGATCTAATGCCAATTTATGTCGATTTCATAGAGGTCATTTGTATGGGGACTAGGTCTGAACATGCACCGAATTCCACCGATTTCAACAGCGTTCATCCTATGACCGATGAAAGCTCATATACCAAATTTCATTAAAATATGTTCATATTTGCGACCTGTAGTTTAATTACAAAATTTAGATGGACACACAGACGGACGGATGGCAGACGGACGGACGGACGGACCGACGGACATTTCGAAATCGACTCAGAAAGTGATTCTGAGTAGGTCGGTATAATAAAAGATGGGTATAGGTCAAATATTATTGGTAGTTACAAACAGCAGCACAAAGACATTATACCCAAACCACATAGTGGTAAAGGGTATAAAAATCAAATAACAATTGCAAATGAAGTTAAGAGGAAAAACGTTGTTTAAGATTTTTTTCGATCTCACTTCTTATTTTATTACCTTGGTGATAGCACTTGATAAGTTCTATTAAAGTCTCATCATATTTTTAGAATTTTTCAATATTTACTGCTATGAAAATTTATTACTTTTGCGACTTCTAAGAGAATTGATTTCCGATAAATGATTTAGTAATCCAAAAAGTAAATTTATATTCGTAGAAATGGAAAAAATATTTCCCAAAATATAAAAAAATACAGAGCTTGATGCCAATTATAAATAAAATGGACAATAGCAATTCTAAAGTTGTATAGATTTATGCTAATATATTCAACGTTTTTTATAATATTAGCATTTTTTTTTTTGTTAAAGATTAAGAAAATATCATAAAATATACTTTGAATTTACAATTCAAATTCTTCGCCATACAAGAGAACATTAATTTGATAGTTATACTGCTCACTTCAAATAGCAAATATATGACTATAAGTGTTACTTAAATCGCGAGTTTATTACTAATAAAAAACCTATTCACTACAGCAGGGCTCATAAACATTATATTATATTGAATGTCTTTGTAATGAACAATTCCAATTGTAGTTATTGTATGGCACAGTTATTCACTTCCCCTCTTAATATATAAATAATAATTTGTATTCTTTATAAATTCATAAAAATATTTGTTTTTTACACAATTCTTTATTATTATTATTATTTTCATTTCATTCAACAAGAAAAATATGTTATTTAATATACTTACAAGCACATCCGATACATACTCTGCTAGTTTGCGCTCTTCGTGGCTTTTATTTGGATATAATGAAGCATTTTACGAGAACAAAGAAAAACAAACATAATAAAATACACTTATTCATAAATTGTATAATGTAAGTTTCATACTCAATACGCAAATTTAATGAGAAATTCATAACAACAGCAACAACAACAACATCCACTGAAGAAACGAACAAAAGTATCATCAGCATAATAAAAACAATCACAATCGTCAAGGCATTATTGTAGGCAAATAACATAATATAACGTTTCTGATTGTGTATTCGTATGTTCTCAATGGTAACAACAAATACCGAATTAAAAAAAAAAACACACACACAATAAGAAACAAAACAGCTTTTTTCTTTTGCTGCAAACAATAACAAAAAAGAAAAATATCAAATTTCAATGAATCAAATTCAATTTGTACGTTTTTGTATTTCCATTACATGCTTGTATGCGTTGAAACATTTTTCTGTTCCTTCTTTTAACCAAAGCAACAAAAAGCGTTCACGTACGCATATGCACACATACGAGTATGTATACAATATGGGACATGTATATAACATCTACATATGTACATGGATTGGTGCATTTTATGTATACGACCATGTTACGGTTTCATATGAAAAAAAAACTAAAATTGTTCAACTAAAGAAAATAAGTATTTGCTTAAGCAATATGAGACACTTGCTCCATTATATTAGACTACTACACTACTCCAATAACAAACGTTCCCCACCCAAAATAAAAATAAAAAAAAATTACAAAAGAAAAAAAAACAGGAAAAAACTATATTACTATGTGTCTGTGCAGAGTAGCATGTAGAAGTATGTTTATATATCTGTTCTGGTGTGTTAGTATTAGAATGATTGTTTATTTGTTATAGATGAGGTTTCATTGCATGGTTGAGAGAATGAAGTAGCAGTGGCGTAGCGACGGGGGTAAGGGGGAGCCACCATGCCCCAGGCGTTACGCCAAATGGTCTGCAAATTGATTTCTGGAAAATATATTTTAAATTTAGTGGCAGTTTAATATAATAAATTTTAATTCGTAAATAAAAAGGGAAAAAAGGAGCACTAATAAATAAAACTGTAATAATAAATTCATAATAGGCACGTCTTTTCTGCCGGGCTGACTCGACCTGTGTCTGTCAGCACTTCCTTATGGCATCTACGCTGTGTGGTTTCATAAATTATCTTTTTTCTTGATTTGTCTGATAAAATAAAATGTTATAACAAATATTTGCAGTGTACAAAGTACAGACATTCTTTCTTTCACAACACTATTTTTTTAATAGCAGATTCCAGCGATCGAAACTCGAGTGCAATTTCTAGGTAGCTTTATTTTTCAACTTAGCCAATTCACAAACCAACACTATTATGGTTTATTATTATTGTGAATGAAGATAACACACTTATTAACAAACACATTAACCAATTTAATAAAACACACTTAGCATATAAATTTTATACATGTGTTAGTAGCAACTTTAAATGCAACTTACTCAAAATAAAGGAAAAAATTTAAAAATCTGTAGATGTGGTGAACAGCTAAAAAGCAATACCTTTAAAATAATATATGGTTGGTCAAAATCGGGAAAATATCGGTAGAACAAAACATCGGTCACAAGAAATCGCCTATCCTGTTAATATTATAGATTTCTATAAACGAAATGTAGCTTACGCTTGTTATTTTAAAACGATATCAATAAGAGGTTGTGGCAGTCCACAACAAATTAGGGAAATACCCGAAATATTAAAGTTTAAATTATTTTGTGCGTGTATTTTTCAGCTTTGCGTCCTTGTCATCGTGCTCTGCTTAGAATAAAAATGAAATGTTATTAAATATTAAATGTTCCTATGTTAAAAGTTTAATGTTAGCATAAATTGTAGTGTATATTTCACTGTGTTACTACCTTTCAAGTTTAAGGCATTCTTGTTAAGTAATAAAGCAAATAAGATTAAGCGGTTCCCAGAATCGGAAAAGAAAAATACAGCAAGAAAAAAAAGCTCTGAAATCTAGAGTTATAATGGAATGTGTTATGATCGAAGTCTGTGCCATCGTTTCGGCCCACACAATCCATTAGGATTATTTGAATTATTTTATTTTTATTATTTTGATTGAATTGTACTTTATATTTTATGTTTAATTACACAATAAAATGAATTACTGAGTAGACTTGTAAATTCCTTTTTGGGATCACCCTGTGATCCCGTACGTGGCGATCATATGATACTGGTAACAGTCAGCTGACACCAGCCGTCAGGCACAAGTATAAAAAGGCGGCCATGAGGACAATCGGGACAGTCGTGCAGTAGCCGTGGCAGCAGTAACAAGGTAAGCAAGCTAATAATCCTTTCGCTGAACGAAGCGTGCGGTCCTAGGTCACTTCATTATCCTAAGTAGGTCCTGCGAATCCCTCGGGTCCTGCGAGTCCTGCGAATCCTTCGAGTCCTGTGAATCATTCGAGACCTGCGAATACTTCGAGTCCTGCGAATCCTTCGAGTCCTGCGAATCCTTCGAGTCCTGTGAATCCTTCGAGTCCTGCGAATACTTCGACTCCTGCGAATCCTTCGAGTCCTTCGAGTCATGCAAATCCATCGAGTCCTGCGAGTCCTGCGAATCCTCCGAGTCCTGCGAATCCTTTGAGTCCTGCGAATCCTTCGAGTCCTGCGAATCCTGCGAATCCTTCGAGTCTTGCGAATCCTTCGAGTCCTGCGAGTCCTGCGAATTCTTCGAGTCCTGCGAATACTTCGAGTCCTGCGAATCCTCCGAGACCTGCGAATCCTTCGAGTCCTGTGAGTCCTGCGAATCCTTCGAGTCCTGCGAGTCTTACGAATTCTTCGAGTCCGGAGAAGCCTAACGAGTCCTGTGGAGAGTGTGCCGATACAGGTAACTCTCACCGCATAATTACCTTGCACAGCCCAGAGGTTAGGTAAGTAACTAATCATTCGTTCCACAGGTGGAGTGTGCCGATTTAGGTCACTCTTGAATCAGCACCCGACGAGTCCTGCGGAGAGTGTGCCGACTTAGGTCGCTCTCACTACACCCATCATCCTGCGAAGTCCAGAGGACAGGTAAGGGACTAATCCTTCTTCATAGGTGGAGTGTGCCGACATAGGTCACTCTTGACTCACTATATCAAGAATCCTGCAAGCCCAACGAGTCCTGTGGAGAGTGTGCCGACATAGGTCACTCTCACCACATAATTACCTTGCACAGCCCAGAGGTTAGGTAAGTAACTAATCATTCGTTTCACAGGTGGAGTGTGCCGACTTAGGTCACTCTTGAATCAACAACCAACGAATCCTGCAAGCCCAACGAGCCCTGCGTAGAGTGAGGCGACTTAGGTCACTCTTGAATCAACACCCAACGAATCCTGCAAGCCCAACGAGTCTGGCGGAGAGTGTGCCGACTAAGGTCACTCTTACTCCGATCCGACGCGCCCGCCGGAGAGTTAACCACCCTCGAACAATCTGACACCAGAGATACCGAGTCTCCACAGTCTGGCGAAGACTCACGGAACCACCCCGTCGTATTTAAGTGTATTTTGTAGTTTTAAGATCTCAATAAACGAATAACTGTTACTTAAAACCGTACCCAACGTTTTTTTCACTCTCTGTCTCAGTAGAAAACAAATTTCTGCAACGACCGCGACCACCGCGAGCTATACCCTAGCAACCGGAGGAAAACTTGACGTTACAAATGACACTTAGGAAAAAGATTACTAAAAGTAAATCCAGAAGATAAAAAGGATGAAGATGTAAAATCAGATTCATTATCAGAGCCAGATTCTGGTTGTACACCTACTGTTGCTAAAATTTTATGTAGTTACTTATACCACTCAACTCAACATATACAAGACACTGAAGAAGGTGGCCCAAGTACATTAGAAATGATAAATCCATGTTCACATCTAATAAGGAGCACAGAAAATACAACAGAAACACCTGCTGTAATTCCGGACGTTCTGGAGTTCAAGGATGTTGCTTTTTTAGCAACAATCTTCCCATAATATCGAACCAACTTCGAAAAGATGAATTTATTCGTGGATCTTGCACATTTCAAAACGAAGCCAGTTTAAATGCAGCGTCAACATCAACTAATCATCTAACGCCAAAATCTTGGTTTTTCGATGGATCGGTAATGAAGAGGAAGGAACTTAAGTTATTATATTCACCAAAAAATAATGCAGCATACACTGCTGCTGTTCTCTTTCGTAACATCTGCTGCTTTTAATAAATGAAAGAAAAAAGATAAATTGATTAGCAATGAAATAAGTCCAAATCATCGAGACTAACTTACGACTTGGAAAGAAACAGAACGAAGATTAATAAGAAGAACGGGAATTGATGTATCATTGAAAGCGAACATTCAGTCCGAAAAAGAATGGAGACGAAATATATTGCGAAGAATATTAGCTTGCATGAGGTATTTAAATATACAAAATCTTCTTCAAGATGGTACAAATATAAGAAACCTATTATCTTTACTTAGACTTGTAGCTCAGTTTGATCCGCTACTAGCAAATCATCTTAATTATGCCACAGAAACTCCAAAAACTGTTTCATATTTGTTACCACAGATTCAAAATGAATTCATTCATCTTCTGGCATCTAAAGTTTGAAACCAACTAAACAACGACATCAAAAGAAATAAATATTATGGACTTTTGTTTGTTTCAACTCCTGCTATCTCTCATCGAGAACAAATATCCCAAGTCATTAGGTATGCAGATTTTGATTTTATCGATCAAAAAGTTTCCATCAAAAAATCTTTTTTGGGCTTTATTGAAATACATGCTAAAGATGCAGCCTCGATCGATAAATTTGATAAATTAAATTCCGATGAAATTTCATTAACAAACTGCAGATCATAATGTTACGATAATGATGCCATGATGGCAGGTCACACATCTGACGTTCAACAAAGAATAATGGAAAAAAAATCATAACGCATTATTTGTAAATTGTGATAATCATTCATTGAATTTAGTAGGAGTTTCCGCAGCTAAACAAGATCAAATCGTTGTAATATGTTTTGGAATAATTGAAAACATATATCTCTTTTTCTCACGTTCAACGTTATGATGGGAGTTATTAAAAAATACTTTACGAAAAACTGTCAAACGTGAATCTGAAACACGATGGAGCACCAGAATACAAGCGGTTAACGTTATCGTCGATGGGCTGGAGAATATAGTAGAACTATTAGAAAAATTAGCAGAGGACACTACCACTACAAGTGACACCAGAAGTGAAGTTACAATTCTGTTGCAAAATATATTAACTTTTAGTTTCACAACTTTAATTCATTTCTGGTATTAAATCTTAAGGAGGATTGATCGTATGCAGCTTAGACAAGATCATAGAATAAATTTTAGAGAAGCGTTCCATGATCTTGAATCATTTAAAAGGTACTTTTTTAAAAGGTAATTTTTTACAAGGTACTTTTGTAAAAAGGGCTTTTTTAAAAGGTACTCTTTTGAAATTTACTTTTTTTAAAAAGTACTTCTTTAAAAGGTACTTTTTATAAAGTACTTTAGTAAAAAGTACTTTTTTAAAAGGTAGTTTTTTAAAATGTACTTTTTAAAATGTGCTTTACAAAAGATTTTTTAAAGATGATATTTCTACTATTTTTTAAGTAAAGGTGCAATAGGTACTTTCTGAAAGAAAAGTAATTTTTATTTAAAAAATGACCTTTTCCGTAAAAGGTTTTTTTTTAGGAAAATTTCAGTTTTTCAAATGTACTTTTTTACAAAAGGCACTTTTTACAAAAAATACTTTTTACAAAAGGTTACTTTATATGAAAGGTTCTTTTTTGGAAGGTACTTTTTTATAGACACTTTTTGAAAGGTTCTTTTTTGAAAAGGTAATTCGTTTAAAGAGGGCTTATTTATAAAAGGTACCTTTTTAATGTTATTTTTTAAAAAGCTACTTTTCTTGTAAAAGCCACCTTTGAAGAAATTATACCTTTTAATAAAATGTACCTTTCTAAGAAAAGGTACTATTCTAGGAATAGCCACTTTTTGAAGAAAATTAACTTTACTCCGAGCTATTCTTTTTAAAATGTACTCTTTTGACGGTAGTTTTTTTAAAACCTACTTTTCTAAAAAGATACTTTTTTAAAATATAATTTTTTAAGAAATACTTTTTAGGAAAGGGTACGATATGTAGGTTCTTTTTTAAAAAAGGAACTTTTTAGAAGATACTGTTTCAAACAAGTTACTTTTTTTACAAAAGTTATCTTTTTTCTTTATAAGTTGGACTTTTCTACAATATGTACTTTTTTTTCAAAAAATATTTTCTACCAAAACAATAATTTTTTGAAAAAGACAATTTTTTGCAAAGCGCATTTTTTACAATAGGTACTTTTTTACAAAGAGCACTTTTCTACAAAGTTACTAAAAAGTTACTTATTTTAACAAATGGTATTTTTTTAAAAAATAACTTTTCGTAGAAAAGAACCTCTTGCAAAAAAGCATATTTTCTTAAGAAAGAATTTTTCTACATTATGAAATGTACTTGTTTAAAAAAGTTATTTTTTAAGGAATTTTTTTTTTCAAATGTACTTTTTACCATGAGGTAAAGTAGCTTTACAAAATTCACTTTTACAATAAGTACTTCTTGACAAAAAGTAGTTTTTTACAAAAGGTTCTTTTTTACAAGAGGTATTTTTTGATAAAAGGTGCATTTTTGCAAGAAGAATACCTTTTTCTGAAAATTTCCTTTTTTAATAAAAGTTTCTTTTTTAAGAAAACGTACTATATTAAAATTTTTTTTTTTTAATATTTTTGTAAAGAAGCTTTTCTCAAATATGTACTTTTTTCAAAAAGGTAATTTATTCAACCAAGTACTTTTAAAAAAAATATTTTTTTTAAAAAAGTGCTGTTTCCAAAAATGTACTTTTTCATAAAGGTATTCTTTAAAAGATACTTTTTAATAAAATTGTTGCTTAAACGGTACTTTAGTTAAAAGGTACTTTTTTAAATGAAATAATTTTAAAAATAACTTTTTTTGAATCCAATTTTTAATAAGAAGTACTTTTCAATAAAAAGTAGTTTTGTAAGAAAATGTCCTTTTTAGGAAAAGGTATTTTTAAGAATATAAAGATAGCTATTCTATCTTAAGAAAAATATTTAAAAGGTACTTTTTAAAAGGTATTTTTGTAAAAGGTGCTTCTTTAAAAAATACTTTTTTAAAAGATACTTTTGTGAAAAGGTACTTTCTTAAGAAAAGGTACTTTTCTAAGATAAAGTACTTTTTAAGAACATGTAAATTTTTAAGAAATGTTACTTTTTTAAGAAGAGGTACTTTTTTAGGAAAAGGTACTTTTTTTAGGAAAAGTTACTTTTTTAGGAAAAGGTACCTTTTTTGTAGGAAAAGGTACCTTTTTTTGCAACGGTAATTTTAAGAAAAAGTACCCTTTTTGGAAAGATATTCTTCAAATAATGGTACTTTTTTGCGAAGATGCACCATCAGAAGATGCGCTTTTTTAACAAGGTACCTTTTTTGGAAACAGTACTTTATGACGAAAATATACTTTTTTAAGAAAACGTACTTTTTAAAATAGGTACTTATTTAGAAAAGGTACTTTTTTACAATACATAATTTTTTACAAAAAGGTTTTACAAAAAAGTACTTTTTTACACAAGGTAGTTTTATAAAAACGGTACATTCAAAAGGTAAATTTTTGCAAAAAAAAAAAAAAAAAATTGAAAATGTCCTTTTTTAAGAAAATGTACTTTTTAAAGAAAAGTAACTTTTTTGTGAAAATTTACTTATTTAATTGAAGGTACTTTTTTAAGGAAATGTACTTTAAATAGTTTTAAGGAATCTTTTTTCAAATATGTCCTTTTTTCAAAAAATAGTTTTTCCAAAAATTATTTTTTGAAAAAGTACTGTTTAAATGACTTTTTCAAAAGGTATTTTTTTAAAGGCCCTTTGCTCATAAGGGAACTTTTTAAAAGATACTTTTTTAATAAGTGTTGTTTACAAGGTACTTAAGTTAAAAGGTACTTTTTTAAATAAACTCTTTTTTTGAAGAAGTACTTTACTATTTCTATCTTAAGAAAAATACTTTTGAAAAAGCTACTTTATTCAAAGGTTCTTTTTAAAAGGTATTTTCTAAAACGGTACTTTTTAAAAGGTACTTTTTAAAATGTACTTTTTTAAGAAAAGGTACTATTCCAAGAAAAGAAGCAAGGCAAGTTTTTAAGAAATGTTACTTTTTAGGAATATATACCTTTTTAAGAAAAAGTGCCTTCTTCAGCAACGGTAATTTTCAAATAATGGTATTTTTTTGCGAAGATGCACCTTTAGGAGATGCACTTTTTAACAAGGTACTTTTTTAAGAAAAAAAAAAACAGGTAATCGAAGTCTCTTTGTGAAAAATACGTGTAAGATGACACCGAGAAATGCCCGGAGAATTGGCTAGAGATGATGGTCTTTCCGCAGATATTGAAATATCTCGCGTTATGTAAAGCGTTCTTCATCGTCTCCAGCAAGAAATATATACACAATTTAAACGATTAAGTGATTTCAAATTTGGATTTCTACTAGACGTTAAAAATTTATCAAACAAGTTTAATGGTGATAACAACCTTGAAAAAAATTTTAAAAATTTTGGTTAAATTTTATAATACAGGTTTCAATGGAATATAATTCTCTATTGAAATATATGACTGTAAAATGTTACTCCGCAGTAGAATAGAAATTGAACCTAAAGCTCCATTAGAATTTCTTACTTTTGTAATCTCATATGGAGAAAATGGTTTTACAAACCTGCGAGTGGCACTTCAAATATTCTTAACTATCTCAGTATTAATTTCGAGCTGCGAACGTTCATTCAGCAAATTAAAATTAATTTTGACATATATACGATCAACGATGGGACAAGACGTCTAAGTGACTTGGCATTTTTAAGTACGGAAAGAGAAAAATTTTAAACGATCAACTTTGATGATATTATTGATAAATTTGCTTCGTCAAAAGCAAGAGGGTAATTAGTTTTATTATGGTATTATAATCATATTATTATTAAATATATGTATCTCCTTAGATAAATATTTACTTTTTATACCCTATACCACTATGTGGTTTGGGTATAATGACTTTGTGCTGCTGTTTGTAACAACCAAAAATATTTGACCTAGACCCATCTTTAATTATACCGATCGAATCAGAATCACTTTCTGAGTTGATTTAACAATGTCCGTCCGTCCGTCCGTCCGTCTGTGTGTCCATGTAAAGCTTGTAATCAAACTGCAGGTCGCAAATATGAATATATTTTGATGAAATTTGGTATATAAGCTTTTATCGGCCATGGGATGAACGGTATTGAAATTGGTGAGAATCGGTCCATGTTCAGACCTAGCCCCCATACAAATTACCCCTATGAAATCGACATAAATTGCCATAAGATCCAAATTGTCATATAGATCTTACTCAAATTGGGTTTGTATGCGTTCCTTACATCCATTAATGAGTAGTCCAAAAATGATTCCTTTGGCCCCATATAGACTGCTTCCCGATCTTCACTTAAATCTATTAAAAACAAAAATAATGCACTGATTCTTCTCAAATTTTGTTTGTATATATTTTTGCAAAATACAAGAGACTTTACCAAACATGATCAGGATCGGTCCATTTTTGGACCTAGTCCCCATATAGATATAGCATCCGATATGAACTTTTTCATATCTGCAGCCAAAAAAATTAATAAAAATCCCACTCAAATTTGGTTTTTGCTTATTTTCTATGTGCAGTTAGTTGGGTCTAAGAGACAGGGTTCCTAAACGCATGGTATAGGGTATCGTATAGTCGGTCTAGACCGACTATAATTTTCTTACTTGTTTATTGTTTAAAAACTGCGCGTTTTTAAAATATTTCTTTATAATTATATAAAATAAATAATAGGTATGTTTTGAACTAAATCTAGATGATCATATACATTTCAAAATTTAGTCTTGTTTTCTCAACTACTTTTTTTGTCTCAAATTTGAAGCCTTGCTTGAGCCTATGACTTTATTAAGTTTACTTTATTTATTTATCTATTTGCCAGTATATTTTACATATAACATTATGGCTTTCGAAGGGGGAGGGGGTGCTAAAAATATATTGTGCCCCAGGCGCGAGTTAAGATTGCTACGCCACTGTGAAGTAGTTGTAGTAGTAGTCGATGTAGCAATAATATTATACTCGTATGTGGTAAATGGTTTACGACTCATTATTGGTTCATAGAAAAAATAATTTAGTTCAACTGTAACTTTTGTCCGAATTTCTGTGATTTAAATAACAGGATTATAAGGAACTCTAAGAAATAATGGCTGGATTTGACTTTATTTGCAAAGCAAAGACAGTTTCAGTTTGTGTTTAATGTTTTATGTTAAATGATAAATGTAACTTAACTATGTTTTAAATATATAAAATCATATTATTGTAAGTTGCAATGTTACTCATGTATTAATTTGTACTAGCAGATTCCAGCGCTCGAAATTCGAGTGCAGTTTCTAGTCAACTTTATTTTCCAACTTAGCCAATTCACAAACCCACATTTTTTGGTTTATTTTTATTGTGAATGAAGATAACAAACACATTAATAAATTTAATAAACACACATAGCAACTTTAAATGCAATTTATTCAAAATAATGGAAAACATTTATAAATCTGTAAATCTGGTGAACGGCTAAAAAGAAACAGCTTTCAAAAACTATACGTTTGGTCAAAATCAGGATAAAATTTTAGAACAAAACACATCGGTAATAAAAAATCGCCTAGTCTATTAATATTATAGATAAATATTATTTTTATATAATTTTTTTACCTTCCACACCACTGTGCAGAGAGTAAATAACAGCTTATCAATTCGTTTGTAACACATCGAAATAAATTGCAAAGTTCCCACAAATTTTATATATTCTTGATTCTTATGAAAGAAGAAGTCAACCTAGCGATGCCCGTCTGTCCATAGTCTAGTCGGTCTAGACCGACTATACGCTACCCTATACCATGCGTTTAGAAACCCTATCTCTTAGCCCAACTAACTGGACATAGAAAATAAGCAAAAACCAAATTTGAGTGGGATTTTTATTAATTTTTTTGGCTGCAGATATGAAAAAGTTCATATCGGATGCTATATCTATATGGGCACTAGGTCCAAAAATGGACCGATCCTGATCATGTTTGGTAAAGTCTCTTGTATTTTGCAAAAATATATACAAACAAAATTTGAGAAGAATCAGTGCAATATTTTTGTTTTTTAATAGATTAAAGTGAAAATCGGGAAGCAGCTCTATATGGGACCACAGGGATAATTTTTGGCCTACTCATTAATGGATGTAATGAACGCATATAAACCCAATTTGAGTAAGATCTATATGACAATTTGGATCTTATGACAATTTATGTCGATTTCATAGGGGTAATTTGTATGGGGGCTAGGTCTGAACATGGACCGATTCTCACCAATTTCAATAGCGTTCATCCCATGGCCGACAAAAGCTTATATACCAAATTTCATCAGAATATATTCATATTTGCGACCTGCAGTTTGATTACAAGGTTTACATGGACACACAGACGGACGGACGGACATTGTTAAATCAACTCAGAAAGTGATTCTGATTCGATCGGTATAATTAAAGATGGGTCTAGGTCAAATATTTTTGGTTGTTACAAACAGCAGCACAAAGTCATTATACCCAAACCACATAGTGGTATAGGGTATAAATAGACATAAGAAAAAATTTTTTTTGTCATAACTGACTTTTTTCGGGTATTAGTTCGCCCACCCCACACCTTACGACCGAGTGTTTTTGAATATTTTGATATTAGTTTTTACCATGTATTTTTGGAAATTTTTTCATTAAATGATGTCAAACTTCCATGGAGAGAATGTTTTCATACATTTGTATGGAAAGTGGTCGATCTTTTTCGAGTAGTAGTTTGCCATCAGCACAATTATTGTCGGAATACTTTGAAACATTAAGAAGATTTTTTCGATATATATTTCCAACTACAAGCAGATGGAGATGGAGATTTTTAAAAGTTACAACTTGAAATAAGAGCAAATTTTCACACAGTTGTATAGAATAGCTCAATTTCAACCGGAATAACTTAATTTTTTAAATGAGTCATCTGTGAATAAGGTCAATTTTTGGAAATTTTTTTTTTCTGTTTTTTGTCGGGTAGTAGTTCTTCGAAGATTCAATTTGCGGTGGAAAACTTGAAGAAAGCTTTCTATACAGCTTTAACGAATATATACATATATACAAGCATGTGATGGAAATCGATTGATTTTAAATCGAAAACGAAATTCTAATAAGAACGACTTAATAATAGGTGTGATGAAAATCAAGCGGTTTCAATTTTTATTTTTGTTCCACTTCATCTTGTTTCTTTCAATAAAGTGTCACTATGTTATTTTATTATTAAATACAACGCTGTGTTATTGTTTTTCACAAAAAAAAATTAATATTAGCTTATTCATTTTGTGTTTTTGTTTGAAAAAATTTATTAAAATCGAATTTCTAATAACGACAAGTGGCGAAAATGTCACAAAAGAATTATCAAACTCCTTTTGGAGCAAAATTTTTTGGTGAAGCAATTTTTCAACCTTCTCATAATGATGGCGTTAAATTTTTCTTTTTTTCTGTCATGGATTTACCTGTTTTCCTCTGAAGAATTGTGTTAAGTAAGACATTATGGTACGTAAATTTATAATACTTACATTTTTTAAGATATATTTTTTATTAAAGCGTTGAAAAGTTGAGAAAAAAAAACTTATCTGTTTCAAGCCGAAAAGCAAAGTCTTCTTGATTTAAAAACTATAAAAAAAAACAATTTCGTTTTCCATCTAATCTTTATTTATCCATATTTCCATAGAACAAAATGGAAAATGAAATATATTTATTTTTGATATAAAAACGAAAGCAAATTGAAAAATTGATTTACAGCACACATATTTTCGAATTTGTTTCGTTTTGGTATTGATTTCGGTTTTCATCACATGCCTAATATTATTTTTTTCTGTTAAGTCATTGTCGAAAATTTTCTGAAAAATATCATCAAACTTCCAGTAAGAGCACATTTTCACACATTTGTATAGAAAGTGGTCAATATCAGTCGAGTAGTGCTCCACCAACGACACAATTTTGCCAGAATGGCTTAAAACTTTTTATGAATTATCTATGAATTTAGTCAATTGGACAGTGAAAAAATTGAAATTTTTTTTTTATTTTTTTTTACAGAGTTGGACAGAGATAGCGTCTGCTATCTTTTGTAAGTTTTTATTTTTCCAAAATCGCCAAAATGATAAAATGCTTTTTAACAACGATGAAAAGATAAAACTATAAGTCTTAAAACTCAGTTTTTAATTTAAGAGATTTCAAAGCTTACTAATTTTTATTTAATTCAAAATTTGAATATTATACAGCCTAATATTTCCAAAAAATATGAAAAAATTCATTGTCTTCTGAAAGACAAAAAAAACTAAAAATAAACGAATATTTGGAAAACCATTACTCGGGCCGATCGTATACCACTTAATCACTGAATATATATATTTTTTTCTACTTATTAATTAACATTCATAATAATTAAACATTCTTTATGTCGTTCGTATATTCGCACTTTTCCCCCATCCAACATCTCAAATAGCATGGGGTAAAATAGAATCAAAAACTAGATGGTAAGTGGCACTATTTTTGCTATTAAACAATTTAGTTATGATTGTATTTGTGTCTTTGATTGTTATCACAACATAAAACATGCATTAATGTGTTCATTCCAATTCAACAAAGAATAAATAAAAGACATAGCGAAAGTCTGAGCAGTTTAAAACAGTACAAAACTGAAATAGCAGAAACCAACTACAACAATAACTATAACTACATATAGCATAAGAATGTAACAACTCAAAGTAACTGTAACCAGCGCAAATTGCAATTCACTAAATCTCTAATACACAACTATTTATTAATCGAACAATCAACCGTATAGTAATAATAACAACAACAACATATTCGTACTCAATATAAATGCCAAGCTACAGACATACAAATACAACAACAAAAAGGGTTTAGCATGCCCGACATAAGTACGTATACAGCATGGCACTATTTAATTCAACATACAAACAACATCTATAAAGGACAACAAAAAAAATCTGCTTTAATGTTCGATTTAAGTTGTACAAGTTAAGTTACAAATAAGTTACAGAAAATGCCTTTTGGCGTATTCTTCTTTTTTTTATTCCAACATAGTTTTTGTAGTTGTTATTTATACTGTTTATAAATTTGAGCGTGTAGTAGCATGAGCCGAAATTCATAAATAATTGATTTCGAAAATAAGCACATTGTAAAAATAACAAAATCTGATTTAACATTCGTACCACTTGAGATTTGGTTTTTCATTATTTTTCAACGATTAGGAATAGCTCTGTATGGAGAAAACAAAATGGTATTTTTATTATAATACTAGATATGAATTAAATATTTTTTGGTATCACTAAATTTAAAATAAAATGGCACTAATTTTTTGTTGCATATTTTCATCAAAATGCTCAACTATTAAATTTTTACATTTTAATAAATTTGTTGTGTTTAAATAAAACACGTTTTTATACCCTCCACACCACTGTACAGTTTGGCATTTAGTTTTTAACGCATCGGAAAAGTAATTTGTGACCCTTTAAATTATATATGTTAGAGTCGAATATAGCGATGTCCGTTTATCCGTCTGTCTTTATGTCCGTTGATATCACGCTCATTCAGAAAATGAGCCATTTACTAGGGTAAGCTTAGAATAATATTATTTGCAGATTGGCATTAAAAATGGGATATCATTGTGTCAAAATATGACCTAAACATGCTTAAAACATACTAGAAATGCAATGTTTGTCGTAATAATTCAGAATTATTTTACCAAAATGTTTAATTTTTCAAATATTTTATTTTCATTTATTATAAATGGTGGTGCAAATCCACATATTAATGTAAACTTAAAATTCAGTTGGAAGGTCTTGAAGATTTGGTATGGCCGCATTTAAGCCTCTTACTATTTCCTCTTCACTTTTTTCGCAAGCATTATTTGAACTTTTTTTGATCAAGATATCTTTGGAAAATATGTCAGGTCAGTGTGAGTACAAAACTCATGTGAGTCACAGGGGAGATGTGTAAATATCTAGTATATAAAGATTTTTTATGACATATTTACAAAATCAAACAGAAAGCGCCATCTATGTACCACTTATAGCAAACACCTGCAGGGACTATGCTTATATAAAAATATTTATCATTATATATTATTTCAACTTGTTAATTTTTCATTTTTAATTTTTTATTTTTTTTTTTTAATCTTTTATTTTTTTTTCATTTTTAATTTTTTATTTTCCATTTTTAATTTTTTATTTTTGGGTTTTCATTTTTCAGTTTTCATTTGTATTTTTCATTTTTCATTTTTAATTTTGAATTTTTTATTTTTAATTTTTTTTTAATTTTTAATTTTTCAGTTTTCATTTGTTATTTTTAATTTTTAATTTTTCATTTTTAATTTTTCATTTTTAATTTTTTTTTTTTTTATTTTATATGTTTATTTTTATTTTTATTTTTATTTTTATTTTTATTTTTATTTTTATTTTTTATTTCTTATTTCTTATTTCTTATTTTTACTTTTCATTTTTAATTTTTTATTTTAAATTTTTAATTTTTTTCCATTTTTAGTTTTTATTTTTGTTTTTTTTTTTCATTTTTAAGTTTTTATTTTTCATATTTCATTTATTATTTTTCATTTTTAATTTCTCATTTTTCATTTTTTCGTTTTCATTTCTTATTTTTCATTTCTTATTTTTCATTTTTCATTTTTTATTTTTCAATTCTCATTGTTCATTTTTCATTTTTCATTTTTCATTTTTCATTTTAAAATTTTTTATTATTAATATTTCATTTTCTTATTTTTTATTTTTCTTTTTTAATTTTTTATTTTTCATTTTTGATTTTTCATTTTTCGTTTTTAATTTTACTTTTTTTTTCCATTTTCCACTCTTAATTTCTTATTTTTATTTTTTTTTAATTTTTAATTTTTTATTTTTAATTTTTAATTTTTAATTTTTAATTATTAATTTTTAATTTTTTATTTGATATTTTTTATTTTTATTTTATATTTTTATTTTAATTTTTAATTTTTTATTTTTCTTTTTTAATTTTTTATTTTAAATTTTTAATTTTTTTTCATTTTCCATTTTTAGTTTTTTTATTTTAATTTTTTTTTTAATTTCTAAGTTTTTATTTTTCAGTTTTCATTTATTATTTTTCATTTTTCAATTTTAATTTCTCATTTTTCATTTTTTCTTTTTCATTTCTTATTTTTCATTTCTTATTTTTCATGTTTCATTTTAAAATTTTTTATTATTAATATCAAAAATGAAAAATAAAAATTTAAAAAAGAAAAATAAAAAATAAGAAAATGAAATATTAATAATTAAAAATTTTAAAATGAAAAATGAAAAATGAAAAATTAAAAATTAAAAAAAAAATAAAAATAAGAAATTAAGAGTGGCAAATGGAAAAAAAATTTAAAATTAAAAACGAAAAATGAAAAATGAAAAATCAAAAATGAAAAATAAAAAATTTAAAAAGAAAAATAAAAAATAAGAAAATGAAATATTAATAATAAAAAATTTTAAAATGAAAAATGAAAAATGAACAATGAAAATTGAAAAATAAAAAATGAAAAATGAAAAATAAGAAATGAAAAAGAAAAAATGAAAAATGAGAAATTAAAATTGAAAAATGAAAAATAATAAATGAAATATGAAAAATAAGAACTTAAAAATGAAAAAAATAAAATAAAAATAAAAACTAAAAATGGAAAAAAATTAAAAATTTAAATTAAAAAATTAAAAATTAAAAGTAAAAATAAGAAATAAGAAATAAAATATAAAAATAAAAATAAACATATAAAATAAAAAATATAAAATAAAAAATTAAAAATGAAAAATTAAAAATGAAAAATTAAAAATAACAAATGAAAACTGAAAAATTAAAAAAAAAAATTAAAAATAAAAAATTCAAAATTAAAAATGAAAAATACAAATGAAAACTGAAAAATAAAAACTCAAAAATAAAAAATTAAAAATGGAAAATAAAAAATAAAAAATTAAAAATTAAAAAAAAAATAAAAAATTATTTTTAATTTTTAATTATTAATTTTTAATTTTTTATTTGATATTTTTTATTTTTATTTTATATTTTTATTTTAAATTTTAATTTTTCATTTTTTATTTTTCTTTTTTAATTTTTTATTTTAAATTTTTATTTTTTTTTCAATATCAATTTTTAGTTTTTTTATTTTAATTTTTTTTTTAATTTTTAAGTTTTTATTTTTCATATTTCATTTATTATTTTTAATTTTTAAATTTTAATTTCTCATTTTTCATTATTTCTTTTTCATTTCTTATTTTTTCATTTAAAAATTTTTTATTATTAATATTTCATTTTCTTATTTTTTATTTTTCCTATTTAATTTTTTATTTTTCATTTTTGATTTTTCATTTTTAATTTTTGGTTTTTCATTTTTCGTTTTTAATTTTACATTTTATTCCATTTTCCGCTCTTAATTTTTTATTTGTATTTTTTTTTTAATTTTTTATTTTTAATTTTTAATTATTAACTTTTAATTTTTTATTTGATATTTTTTATTTTTTTTTAATTTTTCATTTCTTATTTTTTATTTTAATTTTTTATTTTAATTTTTTATTTAAATTTTTCCATTTTCCATTTTTAGTTTTTTTATTTTTATTTTTTTTTTTCATTTATAAGTTTTTATTTTTCATATTTCATTTATTATTTTTCATTTTTCAATTTTAATTTCTCATTTTTAATTTTTTATTTTTGTTATTTTTAATTTTTCATTTCTTATTTTTAATTATTAATTTTTCGTTATTTTTGTTATAATTTTGGATTTTTAGTTTTTCATTTTTCATTTTTGATTTTTAGTTTTTTTTCATTTTCCGAATTTAATTTTTCAATTTTAATTTTTAATTTTTTTTCATTTTTCATTTTTAATTTTTTATTTTTCAGTTTTCATTGTTAATTTTTCATTTTTCATTTTTTATTATTAATATTTCATTTTCTTATTTTTTATTTTTCATTTTTTATTTATCTTTTTTATTTTTCATTTCTTATTTTTCTATTTTAATTTTTAATTTTTTAATTTTAATTTTTTTTTTATATTTTTCATTATTAATTTTTTTATTTTTCCTTTTTGATTTTTAATTTTTCATTTTTCATTTCTGATTTTTTATTTTTTAGTTTTCATTTTTAATTTTTTATTCTTCATTATTCATTTCTAATTTTTTATTTTTAATTTTTTTTTTCATTTTTCGTTTTTCATATTTAATTTCTAATATTTCATTTTTTCTTTTTCATTTTTTAATTTTTCTATTTTATTCTTTATATTTTTCATTTGTTATTTTTCATTATTTATTTTTCAGTTTTCAGTTTTCATTTTTCATTTGTTATTTTTCATTTTTAATTTTTTATTTTTAATTTTTCAGTTTTTTCCATTTTACATTTTTAATTTTTAATATGATTTTTTTTTTTTCATTTTTAATTTTTAATTTTTATTTTTCATTATTTTATTTTTAATTTTTTATTGCTCATTTTTCATCTTTTATTTTTCATTTTTAATTTTTAATTATTTTTTATTTTTTATTTTTCATTTTTATTTTTTATTTATCATTTCTATTTTCCATTTTTTATTTTTCGTTTTTCTGTCATACTTTATACCACTTTTTGGTCACGATATATTGAGTTTGTGCTGATGTTTATAACTACCAAAAATACTTGATTTAGAGCTACCATTTATTATACCAATCGACTCAGAATTACTTTCGGAGTCTATTTCGCGATGTCCATGTAAACTTCGTTATCACAGTACATGTTGCAAATTTGAATATATCGTAAGTCCCCATATAGTAATAAAATCAGATATGAACTTTTTCATGTCTGCACGCCAATAATTAATGAGAATAGCCATACAATTTTGTTTAGGCTTATTTTGTATACTCAGTTATTAGCTCAGTAAAGTTGGATCCAAGACCGTCTCTCGAAATGCGTGGTATATGGTATCATCTATTTAGTCTCGACAAAATACATTTTTTTTACTTGTTATTATTCACTTATTGTTGTAGATATTTCACAAATCTCTAGTGCAAAGAATATGATATGAAGTTTCAAAATTATTGAAACTTTTTGAATTTCTAAACACATTGAACTCAAATCTAAAATTTATAAATCAATATAGAGACAAATTTTTTTTGTATTTTACAAATTCGAACCACTGTAGTGTGTAAAGTAGTTAGACTCAAACCTCGTTTCTTCGCTACAGTTTTCTTGTTGCTGTTGTTAGGTTCATTTATATAGACCCTTAAGGACATAATTTATTTGTGGCTGTATTTTATTGTTGTTGATTTTGTTATCAATGAGGCAAAAGCTCTAGTTTGTTTATGTTTACACATGTATTTATTTATGTATATATATATATATACGTTTATATGTATTTGTTCTTATTTATTATTGAAACACATATGTACGTACATTATATACTTATATATTATTTTATATAAGTATTTAATTTTTTCTGTATTACTGTGCACATTCCGACCAATCTGCATTTGCAGTTAGTTTATTTAAGGTTTTGGTTTTGAAAATAATAATTTGGCAAGAGAAAATCATTATTACAACAACAACAACAATAACAACCACCAACTATTACAACATTTCAGCAACAGCAGGAACAATGGCATAGCCAAAAAAGTAACAACATTACAATGTACGAGTACGTGGCATGTAATCAATGACCTTTATAGAAAGTGTTATTGCCAACGTTATGGGAGATTCCTTAAGTATTGTTGGTATTTTCTTGTTACAATTATTTTAAAATTAACTGGCAACAAAAATTTGTGTTTGAACAGCAGACTCAAGATCTAGCCTAACTAGATTACATTTTTATAAGCTATTAGAAGCTTATAAAATATATTATTGGTCACAATAATTGATATTCTGAAAATTAAGCCATTTATATTTTTGTTTTATTTATACAAGATTCAAATAAAGATATGTTGCGCAATCTATGCTGCAATTTAAAACCAGATTGTTTTAATTGGAACAAAAGGTTAAGAAAATATTTATTTCTGATTTGATACATAATGGAAAAGTCCATATTTGTATTCATTTGGCACTTAAGCAGTTACAAAATTATCAAATAATTATATACATATGACTTAAATAGAAATCTAAAATACACATTTAGTTATACTCATGTATATTTATACACAAACAGGGAACAGATTCATATTTTGGTCAACCGATTTGCGATAAACTTAATAACCGAATTTGATGTTGATTACAATCGAAACTACAGTTGTTTAACTTTAGAACAATTTGGTAAGCCAATTTCTTTTTTTACTGTACTTACATTTTTAATGGTCCCCAATTTTTTCCCCAGTCATGGACTTTCAAATAGGCCTAGTGATCTGCACAACATTCAAAACTTTGAAAAAAATTAATTTTTTTGTTCTCTGGGATTAACTAAGTAAAAATTAATGTCATGTTCATCGTTTCTTCACATGTACATTAGGGTGCCAGCCATTTTTTTTTGGAATTTCAAGACGTGCGGGTCGGCTTATTGTGACCCCGGACCCAAAAAATTTGAGCCAAATCGGACAATGTTCTCTGGAGCATTGCATTTATATGTAAAAATTGTCAAAAAAAAAAACATTTTTCGCAGAAATTCTGACCTAAAATAATAATAGGCTAGGCGATTTTTTGTGACCCGATTTTGACCAGACGTATATTATTTGAAAGGTATTAATTTTTAGATGATTTGCAGATTTACAGATTTTTAAATTTTTTCCTTTGTTTTGAGTAAATTGCATATAAAGTAGCTACTAACACATACATAAAATTACACAATGCTATGTTTGTGTTTATTAAATATGTTAATGTGCTTGTAATAGAAATGAGTTTGTTTTTTGTGTTGATTTGTGAATTGGCTATAATTGCTTAGCATACCTTTAGGGTCTTTATTTAATGCAAAAATAAAATTTCCTAGAATTTGCACTCGAATTTGGAGGGCTGGAACGTGCTAGCATTAATAATTGCGTTTCAATTAAATTAATTAATAAACCGTTATCTTTAGTATGTTATCCTTCTAATAAAATAACAAAGTCGATAATCGGTTGTAAAACAGCCAAGTTAAATCAAGTTCCCCGGGCAATAAATGCGCCGCAGACCACTTAATTAAAAAAATCGAGCTCACATTTTTAAAGACATTGAAATAACTCACAACAACAACATTTTTACATTCTCCTGATCCAATAATGATCTTATGTAAAGTATTTCGTGTCTCGTCTATTTTTATGCCGCTCTAATTTAATGTCGAAGCGGTACGTATTTTTTAGCACTGTTTCAAAATCTCCAATTTAACTTTTTCAATAATTTTGTTCAAGAAGTTTTTCGAAATTAACGATTGGACTTTAAAGTGTTATTAACAGAATATATATGATCAAAAATGGAAAATATTGTAGGTATCCTGTTCTTAATTTGGCGACGGCAGCATTTTTATTTAAGCGGACTTGAAGAAATATGTGCTTTTTCATACTTTTTAAACTTTTGGGCTACATCTGTTTGGTGTTTTCATATGTCAAATATCTTTTTATAATATTATACTACTTAATACAGGTTCTCAATCCTGTAAATTAAAACACTATAAACTGTCCCTCTTTAAGGTCAAAATCAAATTTAATGAGATTTAAATTTTTTTAAAACAAAATTTCGAAATAATATATATTTGTGGAAGGATTTCGATAAAAGTTGTTGATAATATTTTAATAATTCTAAAAATAATATTCTGGTCTTATTTTTTGATATTAACCCGTGGGGTATTCAAAATGTGTCCTAGTTTTAATTTTTTTTTTCGCAGAATTATCATATTCATATAAAGGTATATCGAGGGCTTATATACAAATTTGTTTATACAATATTAAATATAAAAACTAATTAATCTAAATATTTTCATAAAATAACGAATAAATATGAGGAATTTTATGAATACATTAAATTTGTTTTATTTTTCTAAAAAATCCTGATGAAGAAAATATTTATAGATTTTCATATAGAGTCAATTTGACATCAAGAGTACCCTACGGGTTAATTTCAGAAAATAAGCCCAGAATATTATTTTTAGAATTATTAAAATATTATCAACAACTTTTATCGAAATCCTTCCACAAATATATATTATTTCGAAATTTTGTTTTAAAAAAATTTAAATATTCTTATGTTTGAATTTTGACCTTAAAGGGGGACAATTTATTGTGTTTCATTTTAACCTTAATTTACAGGATTGAGAACTGATATCAAGTAGTATAGTATTTTGATGAACGATATTTGACATATGGAAACACCAAAAAGATGCAGCCCACAGTTGAAAAGTATGAAAAATCAAATTTTTCTTCAAATCCGCTGAAATTAAAACGCTGCCCTCGCCAAATTAAGAAAATAATACCTATAATATTTGAAATTTTTAATCACATATATTTTGTTAATATGACCTTAAAGTCTAATCGTTGTTTTCGGAAAAAATTTTTGAAAAAAATTTTTGAAACTGTAAAATTGGAAATTATGAAATAGTGCTTCAAAATACGTACCGTTTTGCCATTTATTAAGAACGGCATAACAACAGACGAGATAAAAAAGACTTAGCATAAGATCATTTTGGGATCAGGGAATGCAAAAATATTGTTGTTGTAAATTATTTCAATGTCTTTAAAAATGTAAGCTCGATTTTCTTAATCAAGTGGTCTGCGGCCCATTTCTTGCCTATGTTTTTCAACCGATAATAGATTTTGTTATTTTATTACAAAAACAATTTACCCTAGATTATGGTTTAGTAATTAATTTAATTGAAACGCTATTATTAATATTAGAATTTTTGTGAAAAATGTTTTTTTTTCACAATTTTTACATAAAAATTCATATTTGAATTTTGAACTGAATGCGCGTCCAAAAAGTCTTGGCCGATTTGGCTCAAAATCTGTACACTAAAGTTTTAGATCAAGTGTCATAATAATCCGACGCGCACACCTCAAAATTCGACCAAAAATTTTTTCATACAAACCGCTCTCACCCTAGTATCAACCTAACCCTCTTTATCAACCTTACCTAACCTAACCCGAAGGTCAAATGTGATCGAACCTTCTGAGCCCGTAAACGTACCTTGCGATTTTGTTAAACGTTATATTTAGCCTGGACTCACTTTTAGTATCTCAACTTGCAAATAGTTCACATGCTTAGTGTAATGTTGGTAATAAGTATGTCTTTATAAATATTAAGCGTATATTAATTGATGTACAATAATGGGTAGGCCAAAGTGTTCGCAACATCTGGTCGATGTTTTATTAAAAATAATACCCAGATTTTTTGCTCGTTCAATGATTTGGATTTGTTGACCATTTATATATACTAGCAGATTCCAGCCCTCGCTTTATTTTTCAACCTAGCCAATTCACAAACCAACACTTTTATGGTTTATTATTATTGTGAATGAAGATAACAAACTCCTTAACAAACACATTAGCAAATTTAATAAAACACTTATATCATATGTATAATTTTATGTATGTGTTAGTAGCAAATTTAAATGCAATTTACTCAAAATACAGGAAAAAATGTAAAAATCTGTAAATCTGCAAAACGGCGAAAAAAAAAATACCTTTCAAATAATATACATTTGGTCAACATCGGAGTAAAACGGTAGAACAAAACATCAGTCACAAGAAATCGCCTAGCCTATTAATATTATAGATGTTTAGATTTTGTGGATTGAGACTTAGTCCAGTTAGAAACATGTTCTAAGCCACGATTCAATATTCTACTGTCGCCTTCTATTTTTTTCTTATTGCTGCTAATGTATAACTGAACGTCATCAGCATACATTCTTATATTTCAATGAAATAACTGTTTAGGTAGATCAGCATAAATTGAGAAAAGAAGGAGACCAAGGATAGAATACTGTGGAACACCCACAGGAAGGAACGTCGACGCAATTTTATTAGTTTCCACGCATTGCATACGATTTACTAGGTAAGAGGTCATAACTGCAACAGAAGTTTGCAAAAAGTGCATCAAGTTTTTAAGCTTTTGTAGCAAAACTGTGTGATCCACCGTATCGAAAGATTTCGAATGGTTTAACAGCACTAATATTACCACATGCTCATCATCAATTTATTTTCTTATGTCTTCTGTTACATCAGCAAGAGCTGTACTACAGCTATGTTTGCCACTAAAACCAGATTGACGGTTGACGGCCAGTTAGAAGGTTATTGCCATTTATATAGGATGTTATTTGAAATAAAGGAGCCGTTCAAGTGCCTTCGAAGGATATGGTAATATAGTCGAAATTCAGGCAAGCCAAAAGACTTCGCGGTACTAGACGTAAGTTTCATTGTTACTTTCTATTACGTAAAACTGAATTTAAAATTAAAAAAAAAAAAAAGTTGCCGACCTTGGTACACGTAGGATCTTGGCTTGTTTCCATGGTTTTGGGAAAACACTCACTGTAATTATTTTGTTAAAATGTGCGTGATATACGGCAAAATGAAGGGAAGTATCATTTGGAGAAAAGTAGGGTGAATACCATCAATTCCTGTTGCATTTTATTTTATGGATTGACAGCTATTGAGTACATCCAAGGGACTAACGCAGTCAAATGAAAAAAGGGTTTGTGGGGTATAATTAGGGGTATAGTTGTCATAATATGAGTAAATTAATTTCATTAGGGTTTAATATGAAATTTTCTTTTATAACCTTCCTCTTGCCAACCCCAATTTCTCCAATAGTTTTCCATGTTTTTATACCGTGCACCCCAGTGTGCAGAGGGTATATATAAGTTTGTCATTCCGTTTGTAATAATAAGAAAAAAAAAATTTGGACCCCATAAAATATATATATTTGTGATCCTTATAACAAGAGAAGTTGATATAGCGATGTCCGTCTGTGGAAATCAGGCAGCTAGGGTGCTCGTTGGCATAAAAAATGATTCGTTTACATCCTATTTAAAATCGTCCAAATCGGTTGATTAGGTCCTGAGAATTGAATGAAGAAGTAAAAAAAATCTTGAAAAAATATGATTTGCCTATGTTGTTCTTAGCACCATTACGACCTCAATAGGATAACTGGGGCGGTCGTTTTTAGTGAGAATGATTGACTAACATCATGGGAAGGTGTCTGTTTGAAAAATCATGAAAATCGGTTTAATAGATCCCGAGAAATCACAGAAGAATTAAAAAAATTGAAAAAATAAATTTCTGTTTTGTTCTTGTTGTTATTATAAATGTTGTATTGTTGTCATAGCTGGACTTGTTTTTCTTGTGGTCGTTGTGGTAATAATATAACCAAAACTAACCCTTTGTACATTCTTTTATCAACTCTGGTAGAAAAATTTTTAAGTTTCCATTGTTTTGGCTTCGCTAAAAAAAATTTATTAGATAATTTCTGTCATTGCCACGAGCCTGCTTGTAAATTTTCAGATCGATTGAGTTACGGGAAAGGGGTTAAAATCGATCCAAAATTTTGTCGACAAGCAGACAATCAGACACAATGAGTTAATATAAAGGTAGTAAAAATTCACCAACATCTAAAGCAAATAATGCTAAACTACCTAGTTGTTAATAAAAAACAACTCTAAATTTACAAAAAAAAAAAAAATTTACGTATTAATTTATTTAAATAAAAGCAACAATAACTTTTGATGTTGTATATTTTTTGTGTAATATTCACATATACATTCATACATACATATTTTAGTAATAAAATGATATACATATATTCTATATATGTACATGTATATGGGGGATTTCATGTCAAGTGCACCAAGGTTAGTCCTATTAGATAGTAGTATAGACACAATTTTTCAACAAGATCGGTCCAGAGCTCTCTGAGTTAGAGGGGATCAAAATTTGACATTTTGGCCAAACAGGTGTTTTTTCTCATCCATGTAACTTATTACCTATTGTTCTTAGAAAATATTTTGGCCAAACAGGTGTTTTTTCTCATCCATGTAACTTATTACCTATTGTTCTTAGAAAATTTTCTCCCCCATAGTTTAGATAGCTATTTCTTCAATATTTCGGAAAAAAATACTTAAAAAAAAAAATTTTTTTTTAGACTTCTTTTTTACTAAATTAAAGCATTTTTTGCCTTCATTTTCAAAAAAGGCATTTTTTTTTTTTTTTTTCATAATAAAGCTTAGGATTTTTCCTTTAAGAACGTTTTGGTCGCTTAGTGGGATGGGAGTGTGATATCTATCAAAATAAATGTTTTGTAACTCAAGACAACGGTTTTTCAATTTTTCACAAATGCACTATTTTGAATTTTTTCCTATTTGTGTGAAAAACCTTACAAATAAAACTTATACTGAGAAACTAGACAAATTAACCTTTCCAAAGGTATGTAATATGCCTAACTAAAATTTCATACCCTCAATACTGTAATACCCACAATATGTTAACCTCAGGAAAAAAATTACTTTTTTTCTATAGAAATGTTGAACAATTATTTTTTTTATTTATTTGTAATAATAATTAAATTAATATATTTATAATAATTATAATAAAAATAAGTAGATAAATTATTTAATAAAATTTAATCTTAAAACATTAGATCCATTCATATCATAACTATTTTATAGTTAATTTATTGTAGCTGATGAAGTATTTAAGTTTTGTCACTTTTTAAAAATCCAATCTTTCATCCAGCTTATTTGTCGAATTTATTTGCTGCTTTTTTAGTCAATCCCTTCTTGGAGTTACTAGGTTCAGCTGTTGATTTTGCTGGTGTTTTTTTTTTTTTTTTTGACTTTTGAAAGAAATCGCATTGAGTAGAGGCAGAAAACTTTTTCAACTTGAGTCTTCCATCGGCAAGCGGTATAAAAGCATGATATTGAGCGGTGCCATCGATTGTTATCGCAGCATCGAATCTGCTCTTTAGTGTTTTCAATGGTTCCTCATAATCCTCTTTGCTACTAAAAGCTATTTCAGTTTCTTTACAATAATTCTTTGTCCAATGGAATAAAGCAGTCGCATCTAAGATGCGATCTTGATGAGAGCACTGGAGGCTATTCTTCGCTGCATTTCTTTTAAGGTTTGCCCCAATACCATCACATGCTCCTTTACCATGAGCAGTAGTATGAAAATGCCACTCAGCTGGCATTCCAAAATCTTTTTCATGAGCCATAAGATTTGCGAAGCTACTTTTGTTTTTAAAATGATGACAAGCTCCGTCCGAAACGTAGTATACCTTCTTTACTGTAAATTTAGATTTTAGATATTTTAGTATTATCTTCTGGTACTCATAAACTGCAACGGTATCATGTTTTAAATTTTCATCTTTCATGTAGTAAATAACTACTATGAATATAGTTGATTGGTCGTTATTGAAGTGGAATTCTTGTATGGCATCCTGAAGAACATATTTATAGTTTTCTGCGAAATCATATGAAATAACGAATTCACCAGACTACAAATGTATCTTAAAATCCTTGAAGAATGACCATTGCTCTTTGACTAAAAAGTCATGGGTTCTCAAGTTTAGCAATCCTGTACACATTTCTTCCTCAAAATCATCCACATTTAAAATTATTGTTTTCAATGTGCATCTGTCAGTCTGAATCCAAGAATCAAATTTGCCCTCCTCTATATATTCTCGATCTAAAGAGTTGATTAAATTTTCTTTGATGAATGTGGTTTTCGGGTAATTGGTACATTCACCTAAGTGGCAAGAAGTTGTTGCATTAGGACACATAGTCAATTTAAGGCAATCGTGGTAATCGTGTAAATCTTCTGCCGAATCATCTGTTAAATACTTTAATTTGATTTCCTTCAACATCAGTTTAACATTTTCATGGTAAATGCAAACGCATACTGTGTGAGTTCTGCTGCTTCCTGCCAAAACGCAATGTTTTGGCCTCATTTGGGTAAATTTCGTGAAACCAATTTTAACATCCTCGTGTTCAGATTGAAATGTTTCAAATAACTTTTTCAGGTTACAGATAACCATTCTCTTCTGTTGTGTTATGAAGGTATGTAAAACCTTCGGAAAGGTTAATTTGTCTAGTTTCTCAGTATAAGTTTTATTTGTAAGGTTTTTCACACAAATAGGAAAAAATTCAAAATAGAGAATTTGTGAAAAATTGAAAAACCGTTGTCTTGAGTTATAAAACATTTATTTTGATAGATATCCCACTCCCATCCCACTAAGCGACCAAAAAGCTCTTAAAGGAAAAATCCTAAGCTTTCTTATGAAAAAAAAAAAATGCCCTTTTTGAAAATAAAGGCAAAAAATGCTTTAATTTAGTAAAAAAAGTCTAAAAAAAAATTTTTTTTTTAAAGTATTTTTTTCCGAAATATTGAACAAATAGCTATCTAAACTATTTGGGAGAAAATTTTCTAAGAACAATAGGTAATAAGTTACATGGATGAGAAAAAACACCTGTTTGGCCAAAATGTCAAATTTTGGTCCCCTCTAACTCAGAGAGCTCTTGACCGATCTTGTTGAAAAATTGTGTCTAAACTACTATCCAATAGGACTACCCTTGGTGCAAATTTCATCCTGATCGGAAGACAGCGGTTTCAAAAGTTGGTGCACTTGACATGAAATCCCCCATATATATATTCTATATATGTACATATATTCATGTTAGAAATAAATCGTTATATTATTTTATTTATATAAAATTCTCCAATATGTATTTTGTTTTACGGAAAATACTTTACTTTTTTTTTATATTAACGAACAGAGTGTCGCTTCATTTTGCTCAGTGTTGCTATGCCATAGCAGATGGCGCCACAATTTTTGTTCTTTGCAATAGTTGTTTCTATTTTAACATGAATGTCAATATTTTCAATTAGACATCAAACACAACAATGTTAAGAGTATACACAGGGCTGGTCTTTTATTTCATACGTTTTTCCATTATTCTTTTACAAATATGACCATAAGTTTGGCACACTAACTTTTTGCATTGTTTACAAAATGGAGCAACCGAGTTCATCAATGAGTTTTTTTGCTTTCAAAACAGTTCTACATAGTTATATAAAATTATTATTCTGCTTTACATAGAAAATATCTGATTGCGATTACACATAATTATTAAAAATTGTTTATAATTACTAAAGCATTACTATTGACATAAATACACAATTGCATCTTTTAAATTTTCCATGCAAATTTAAGAAAATGTGAATTCTAAAAATTGGAATTCAGATTTCCAGTTATAAATTAGAAAATATCAATTGAATTTCAGAAAATCATATTAAAATTTTTAAGAAATTTTTTTTCTTAACAAATAACCATTAAAAAAACATCTTTCCTTAAACAAGTACGTTTTCTTAAAAATCTACCCTTTTTTTAAAAGAACATTTTCTTAAAATGTATTTTTTTTAAAGTACTCTTTTTTAAAAAAAGTACCTTTATAAAAGGATAACTTTCTTCTTAAAGTAAATTTTCTTTGATAGTTACCTTTTCTGAAATAAGGATCTTTTATATAAAATTACATACTTTTTTTTAAATAAATTAAAAAAAATAAATTCTTTTAAAGTACTTTTTTTAAAAAAGCAAATTTTCCTAGTATATGGCAAACCAAAAATTGCCAAGTGTTCAGGAACTTTTAGTTTGAAACACCGCATAAAACATTGAGAAGTATTATTCCTTACTGTGACTATTGGTGCTCCGTTGTAACGCATTGAACAATGAATTGCTACCCCATATAGTATTTGTATTCCTAATCCATATAATGTCCGTATATGCGTCGGTCTATCTGTCTTTTGAAATTACGGTCATTCAACAAAATAAACCATATACCTGGGTAAAATTAAAATAAAATTGTTTGTCGTTACTACAAGCAAGTTGGTATTTGAAATGGGTTAGATCGGGCATCACTGAGTCAATGTATGGTCTAAAATATGGAGATACCTTCTAAAATGCTAAAAAAAATCAGTGTATTTGCTGAAATAATTTGGTGGTAAGTTTAACAAATTGTGTATTTTTTCAAATATTTTGTTTATATTTATTATCAATACTCAAACCGAGGTGGAGGGTATCAAAGATTCGGCACAGCCGAATTTAACACTCTTACTTGTTTTTGTATCAATTGATGTTGACTGACAACTTTTCAGCTTAGTATTTGGCCTTAATTTTTCTTATGCATTTATTGACGATTTTTCTACTTGTGCCATAAAGTTCATGAAGTGCACTTGTTATAAACCGCTTCCATCGGAAAAAGGCTTTTTCACGATTTTCTATTAGTTTTTTAATTTCCATTGTAAGCCATGGTATTTGTCGCTTGCCTATTGTCTTTAGTTTGATCGGAACAATAATATATGAAGCTGAAACATGGTGTTCCTAGAAGGACAGCTGATCATCTATCGACACCATAAAGTATATGGAGTTCCAATCTATTTGGCAACAAGCTTCCTCCAAGTGAGTGAAATTTATGTTTTTAAAGTCTCTAAATTCTATTGTTTTACTGGGAACTTGTAAGTATTAAAGATTAGGTCGCTTAAAAAAACATGGTGCATGTTTATGTTTTTAAAGTCTCTAAATTCTATTGTTTTACTGGGAACTTGTAAGTATTAAAGATTAGGTCGCTTAAAAAAACATGGTGCAGACAGTTGGTCATACATCATTGTGTTTGCTTCATCAGAGACGAAGAATAAATCGAGTAATGAGTAGTTAATGAAAGAATTACAAAAGCGAAAAAAATTCATACAATTTTTTGAATGCCATATTTAGGTTTTTCAAAAATATGTTTTGTATTGGTAGCGATGTTATTATAAGAAAAATAAAAAATCTGTACGAATCTATAATATTAATAGGCTAAACGATTTCTTGTGACTGATGTTTTGTTCTACCGTTTTATACCGATTTTGACCAAACGTATATTATAAGAAAGGTATTTCTTTTTAGCCGATTTGCAGTTTTACAGATTTTGAAATTTTTTTTCGTTATACACATACATAAAATGATACAATGCTGTGTGTGTGTTTATTAAATTTGTTAATGTGTTTGTAATAAAAATGAGTTTGTTTTTTGTGTTGATTTGTGAATGGGCTATAATTGATTAGCATACTTTTAGGGTCTTTATTTAACGAAAAAATTAAATTTTCTACAAGTTGCGCTCGAATTTCGAGGGCTGGAATCTGCTAGTTTTATTAAAAGATTAGACCGTTAGGATGTAATGGAATAAATTCTTAATTTTCAACAGCTCTTCCAAAAATGTGACAGATTTGCATCTTATTTCACTTAAAATTACACTTGAATAAACAAAAGTGCTGATGGGCGGCACATTCTAAAACCCGCCACTGCCTTTCTATCTTCTAAATAAATTCTGTTAAATTCTTACACTTTTTAATGACCTCTGTAAAAATTACATAGCGACTAATAACGCATTTCTCTCCAAAGCATAAAAGTAGTCATTAAATGAATTCAAAATAGCCGTAATAAAATGTTAAGGTGTGCTAAGTATAAATGTATGTGTCTACCTACACTTGAGTTGTTCTATAAACAAACGAAATTTATTTACAAGGCGTCCTTATAATTTTTCTTTAGTAAGGAAAAGTTTACCCGAAAAATACAAGAAAGGCCTTGAAATAAATGATGTTACAAAGTTTACTCAATTGTGTGTCATGCTATTTAACTTTAACGTTTAATAATATTTTATTAATATATCTTAAGAAAATAATGAATATTAATCTACATTAAGCTAGTATGTATGTATAATAATAAATGTTTGTTGTTCTATGAATTGCACTGTTTGCTTAAATTAAAGCAGAAAAAAAAAAATACAGCAAAATAACTATTTTATTTTTAAAAAATATGCTTGTCTAAATTAAAAGATTTTCGTTATTACATAATAGACTCTGTAGCTGTTGGCAAATTGGGGAAAAAGAAAATTTTAATGAAAAAAAAAAACAACGAAAAAAGGACACAAACACTTCAAAGCCCGAAATATTTCATTGAATTGTTGGTTTACCAACCAAATGAAATATTGCTGGACACATGAAAACAAATTCCGTAATGTTAAATTTGATTCATAAAAAAATTTATCAAATGAAAAATGTAAATCAGAAAAAAACTAATAATGAATGAATATAAATATAAATAAAAAACGGTCCAAAAGAAACACAGAAATTTTATAAAAATAAAAATTAAAAAACTAGTACTAAAATAAAATCTCATGACAGCAATGCTAAGGTACAACTCAACTCCACAAACTTAATCCTTAAATGCTCCAAATGGCCTTAAATCTGGCTGAACTTTTAATAAGTGTATAGAATTTAAATGAAATGAATATTAGAAATATTTTGAAGTACAGCAATTCCTTGACATACGACCTAGGTAGAATCCTAGAAATCAGTCGATGCGGTTTAAGCTTTTTACACAAAATTCATAATACAATAACTATTTAAATTGAAAAAAAAAGATCCATAAATATATAAATGGCTACTCCTAAAGAGCAACGAAAGGAAATATAAGGAAGAAAAAAATTTGAGAAAAATCAATGTTTTTTAGTCAAGTTATATATTCCTTAATTTAGATCAGACTTTTCAACTTTTTACTTAATGGTGGGCGATTTATTTTATTTATTTTATTTTATTTTATTTTATTTTATTTACATTGATATCACACACAACAAGATATACGATTTAAAATCAATTTCTATACTTTTCTGTGTAGCGGTTGTACAAAACTTATAACAGTGCAACATACAGTCTAGAAAAGGGGGGGGGGGGGGGGGGGTGGAAATTCCAAATCAAGGTGAAAAAGCTAGCCAGCAAAATAAGATCTATAAAGAGTTTGGCGCTCTCGGGCCAGACTTTTATATTATGACATAACATGTTCATTATTATTATGATTATTATTTATTAGTAGAGTAGAATAGATGAATACATGTGATATTTTTGACTATTAAATCAAACATACATTCAATATTTTTATACCCTCCACACCTTAGTGGCAGAGGGTATATATAGGTTTGTCATTCCGTTTGTAACGCATCGAAAAACTAATTTCTGACCCCATAAAGTATATATATTCTTGATCCTTATCACAGCTTGAGGCGATATAGCGATGTCTGTCTGTCCGTCCGTCTGTTAAAATCACACTCATTCAAAAAAAAAACCATTTAAGTGGGCAAGGTTACAACAATATGATTTGCCATAATTCCCCGCAGGTTGGTATTGAAAATGGACCAAATCGGTCATCATTGTGCTTAGATACGAGCACAAATATGTAGATACCTCTAAAGAAAAAGATTAATTAAATTTTAAAAATTAAAAATTAAAAATTAAAAATTAAAAATTAAAAATTAAAAATTAAAAATTAAAAATTAAAAATTAAAAATTAAAAATTAAAAATTAAAAATTAAAAATTAAAAATTAAAAATTAAAAATTAAAAATTAAAAATTAAAAATTAAAAATTAAAAATTAAAAATTAAAAATTAAAAATTAAAAATTAAAAATTAAAAATTAAAAATTAAAAATTAAAAATTAAAAATTAAAAATTAAAAATTAAAAATTAAAAATTAAAAATTAAAAATTAAAAATTAAAAATTAAAAATTAAAAATTAAAAATTAAAAATTAAAAATTAAAAATTAAAAATTAAAAATTAAAAATTAAAAATTAAAAATTAAAAATTAAAAATTAAAAATTAAAAATTAAAAATTAAAAATTAAAAATTAAAAATTAAAAATTAAAAATTAAAAATTAAAAATTAAAAATTAAAAATTAAAAATTAAAAATTAAAAATTAAAAATTAAAAATTAAAAATTAAAAATTAAAAATTAAAAATTAAAAATTAAAAATTAAAAATTAAAAATTAAAAATTAAAAAATAAAAATTAAAAATTAAAAATTAAAAATTAAAAATTTAAAATTAAAAATTAAAAATTAAAAATTAAAAATTAAAAATTAAAAATTAAAAATTAAAAATTAAAAATTAAAAATTAAAAATTAAAAATTAAAAATTAAAAATTAAAAATTAAAAATTAAAAATTAAAAATTAAAAATTAAAAATTAAAAATTAAAAATTAAAAATTAAAAATTAAAAATTAAAAATTAAAAATTAAAAATTAAAAATTAAAAATTAAAAATTAAAAATTAAAAATTAAAAATTAAAAATTAAAAATTAAAAATTAAAAATTAAAAATTAAAAATTAAAAATTAAAAATTAAAAATTAAAAATTAAAAATTAAAAATTAAAAATTAAAAATTAAAAATTAAAAATTAAAAATTAAAAATTAAAAATTAAAAATTAAAAATTAAAAATTAAAAATTAAAAATTAAAAATTAAAAATTAAAAATTAAAAATTAAAAATTAAAAATTAAAAATTAAAAATTAAAAATTAAAAATTAAAAATTAAAAATTAAAAATTAAAAATTAAAAATTAAAAATTAAAAATTAAAAATTAAAAATTAAAAATTAAAAATTAAAAATTAAAAATTAAAAATTAAAAATTAAAAATTAAAAATTAAAAATTAAAAATTAAAAATTAAAAATTAAAAATTAAAAATTAAAAATTAAAAATTAAAAATTAAAAATTAAAAATTAAAAATTAAAAATTAAAAATTAAAAATTAAAAATTAAAAATTAAAAATTAAAAATTAAAAATTAAAAATTAAAAATTAAAAATTAAAAATTAAAAATTAAAAATTAAAAATTAAAAATTAAAAATTAAAAATTAAAAATTAAAAATTAAAAATTAAAAATTAAAAATTAAAAATTAAAAATTAAAAATTAAAAATTAAAAATTAAAAATTAAAAATTAAAAATTAAAAATTAAAAATTAAAAATTAAAAATTAAAAATTAAAAATTAAAAATTAAAAATTAAAAATTAAAAATTAAAAATTAAAAATTAAAAATTAAAAATTAAAAATTAAAAATTAAAAATTAAAAATTAAAAATTAAAAATTAAAAATTAAAAATTAAAAATTAAAAATTAAAAATTAAAAATTAAAAATTAAAAATTAAAAATTAAAAATTAAAAATTAAAAATTAAAAATTAAAAATTAAAAATTAAAAATTAAAAATTAAAAATTAAAAATTAAAAATTAAAAATTAAAAATTAAAAATTAAAAATTAAAAATTAAAAATTAAAAATTAAAAATTAAAAATTAAAAATTAAAAATTAAAAATTAAAAATTAAAAATTAAAAATTAAAAATTAAAAATTAAAAATTAAAAATTAAAAATTAAAAATTAAAAATTAAAAATTAAAAATTAAAAATTAAAAATTAAAAATTAAAAATTAAAAATTAAAAATTAAAAATTAAAAATTAAAAATTAAAAATTAAAAATTAAAAATTAAAAATTAAAAATTAAAAATTAAAAATTAAAAATTAAAAATTAAAAATTAAAAATTAAAAATTAAAAATTAAAAATTAAAAATTAAAAATTAAAAATTAAAAATTAAAAATTAAAAATTAAAAATTAAAAATTAAAAATTAAAAATTAAAAATTAAAAATTAAAAATTAAAAATTAAAAATTAAAAATTAAAAATTAAAAATTAAAAATTAAAAATTAAAAATTAAAAATTAAAAATTAAAAATTAAAAATTAAAAATTAAAAATTAAAAATTAAAAATTAAAAATTAAAAATTAAAAATTAAAAATTAAAAATTAAAAATTAAAAATTAAAAATTAAAAATTAAAAATTAAAAATTAAAAATTAAAAATTAAAAATTAAAAATTAAAAATTAAAAATTAAAAATTAAAAATTAAAAATTAAAAATTAAAAATTAAAAATTAAAAATTAAAAATTAAAAATTAAAAATTAAAAATTAAAAATTAAAAATTAAAAATTAAAAATTAAAAATTAAAAATTAAAAATTAAAAATTAAAAATTAAAAATTAAAAATTAAAAATTAAAAATTAAAAATTAAAAATTAAAAATTAAAAATTAAAAATTAAAAATTAAAAATTAAAAATTAAAAATTAAAAATTAAAAATTAAAAATTAAAAATTAAAAATTAAAAATTAAAAATTAAAAATTAAAAATTAAAAATTAAAAATTAAAAATTAAAAATTAAAAATTAAAAATTAAAAATTAAAAATTAAAAATTAAAAATTAAAAATTAAAAATTAAAAATTAAAAATTAAAAATTAAAAATTAAAAATTAAAAATTAAAAATTAAAAATTAAAAATTAAAAATTAAAAATTAAAAATTAAAAATTAAAAATTAAAAATTAAAAATTAAAAATTTAAAATTAAAAATGAAAACGTAAAAGTTTTAATTTCTATATTTAGTTTCTTTCTTACCCGTTATTATTATGTATTTTTATTCTTTTAATGTATCCTTAATTTAACATATTACTAGCTAATACAGATAAAAATATTTTAAAATTTGCTTATTTTTAATATTAATAATTTTTAGTCAAGAATGCAGGTGGAGGGTTTCAAGAAATTCGGCATAGCCGAATTTAGCGCTCTTACTTGTTTATTCTATTTTGTACATGGATAGAAGAATGAAATGAAAATTATCAATGATTCTTGAGTTATAGCTGCAAAACTAAGCAAAGATATCTACGTCAAGGTAAGAAGAAAATGTAAATGGTCATAAAAGGTCATAAGAGTTTAGCCTGAGTACGCCAAACATTTTGGAGGTTTTACTATACTGGTTTAGTATTTTCACCCTGACTTGGATTTCTTGACAATAACATGAAATTGTAAAATGAAAAAAGAGAAAAGTAATAAACTCTTAAAATAAAAAAAGTTAAATTTTAAGATATATGCGTACTAAATAAAAAAAAACTGCAGTAAATTAAATATTGTTTGTCCCGGCCAATAAAAAATTACTGTAAATTAAATATTGTTTTTTTTTACAAAGTATTCCTCTTCTCTTCTTCGGTTTACTTAACTTCAGTTTATTTCACTACATCACAATAACATTTTACTATGCCCTACGGTTGGTTAATCCAGTCTTAAAACATACTCACAAAAACATCGGTCATCTTGGACTCACGCTCTTTGTGTCATTTACCACTGATTATTTAAAGCTAAAAGCATCACATTTGTAAAACCTTTGATCACTTAAGGTTTAATTGCATTATGTTCAAAGCTTTTGGCTAGATTTTGATTAAAGCAAAGAACGAAACAATGAAACAAGCAAATAAAAAGAACGATTGCAGTTGTATACATTTCGTACTAAGTAATAATGCTTACAGTAAATGAACAATTCACTTTGTGTGTTAAAAAAAAAATATGAATTACTGCACTCAGCAAGCGAAGCACTAAACTCTTTCTTATTTGAAGAGCAATCCAAAAAGTAACGAATCAATGGTTGCCATTTTTCCTCTATTGACTGAGAGAATAATAATTTAATTTAAACCCAAAAGGGCCGTGGGCGATAAAGAAACAACAGTTTCGTTTCTCAACTTGAACTGCATAAAAATAAATATAAGCAACAAATCACAACAAATATTAAGTACAAAATTGAAATGACAAAGAAATGATAAAGAAAAACAAATATTAAGCGTCAAATGCAGTACGTTTATTTTTTATATTTTTTTGGCTTTAATCAATGTTATTTATGTATGTTATGTTTGGCATGAAATTGATTACACTGTTCTACAAATGAACAGTTTTTCGAACGATTAGATACAAGACAAGTGCACTTATGTTCGATTTGTCTGGCACCGTCTGTATTTGTTTAATGACGCACAAATTTTAAAAATAAATGAATTAAAAAGACAGTTTATAATAAAAAATAAATTTTTTTTTATTTAAATTTTTTGGTAAGTTTGGTTTAAGAGACATTTTTCGTTCTTAAATAAGATATATTTTGGTAACTTTCTTATTTTGGCTGATATATAATTTATAGATTTCGTACATTTCACTAGAAAACCCCACAAAACAGAGTAAAATAAGTAAGAAAAATTATATTCGGTCTAGATTGATATGCGTTTAGAGACCCTTGCCGTTATGTCTAAATAACAGAATATAAAAAATAAGCATAAACCAAATTTGAGTGGCACTGTTATCAATTTATTTTACCTACAGATATGCAAAAGTTAAGATGATATAATTATATTTATATAGGGGCTACGTAGAAAAATGGACCGATTTTAATCATATTTCGAAAAAAAAAACACTTATTCTGACAAAAGCACATACAAACTAGATTTCAGAAAAATCTGTGCAATACTTTTATTTTTTGATGGATTTAATTGAATGCCGGGAAATGGCTTTATATAGGAAATATGACTAAGCATTGCCCAACAGGGTTTATTTTTGGACTACTGACTAATGGCTCTAATATACAAACATTGACCAAATTTGACCAAAATCTATAAAATAATTTGGATCTTATGGCAATTTAAGTTGGTCTCATAGGGGTCAGTTGCATGGGGACCGATTTTCTAAAATTTCTCCGCTGGTCAGAAAAAGCTTATTTGCCAAATTTGCGACCTGTAGTGTGATTACAACGCTTCCATGGCCACACAGACGGACAGCCAGAAATGAGGCGGATGGACAGACATAGCAAAATCGACCCAGAAAGTGATTCTGGCCACATAGCGGAGGAATAGAGCAAACAAATTTCAAGGCAGTTCATAGTGAAAAAGTACTTTTCTTAAATTTTACTTTAGACAAAAAATTTTTTTTTCTTAAATAAGTTATATTTTTCAGACTTTTTTGTTTTGGGGGGATTTTGGCTGATATATATTTATTTTCGAGGGTTATTTATAAATTTTATATATTTCAATACCAAACCCCACACAACAATATGAAAAATGAAGAAACACAAAATAAAACAAGCAAGACAATTAGGCATTGTTATTAATTTTTTTGGCTGCAGATATGAAAAAGTTCATACCGGATGCTATATTTATATGGGGACTAGCTCGAAAAATGGACCGATCCTGACCATATTTGGGAAAGTCACTTATATTTGGAAAAAATATATACGAACCAAATTTGATAAAAATCTGAGCAATATTTTAGTTTTTTGATAGATTTCAGTGAAGATCGGGAAGCAGCTCTATATGGTGCCTATGACTAAGAATTGTCCTATAGGGATTATTTTTGCACTACTCATTAATGGATATAATATACACATGCAAATCCAATTTGACTGAGATCTATATGAACTCCACTTTAATTTTAAATATTTATAAAACGGATCACGGATTCAGTATCATCAACCACACATTACCATAAGCGTACATGTCTCTCCTCTGCTCATTTATGGGCATCTTTTTTAATATTTTTTATCAGTTACTTACAGCAGTAATTAAAAAATTTAAATAAATAATTTAATTATGTTAAGACATTTTTAAGATGTTAAGATATTTTTATGGGAAATAAATAGATAATATTGAGAAAAAAGTAATCGTTCTCAAATTCTTTGGCTTTTTATTAAATTTCAACGCGTTTGTCACATTTTTATACCCCATACCACTATGTGGTTTGGGTAAATGACTTTGTGCTGCTGTTTGTGACTACCAAAAATATTTGACCTAGACCCATCTTCTATTATACCGATCGAATCAGAATCACTAACTGATTCGATTTAACGATGTCCGTCCGTCCGTCTGTGTGTCCATGTAAAGCTTGTAATCAAACTGTAGGTCGCAAATATGAATATATTTTGATGAAATCAGGCATATAAGCTTTTATAGAATAGGTCCATGTTCAGACCTAGCCCCCATGTGAAATCGACATAAATTGCCATAAGATCCAAATTGTCATATAGATCTTACTCAAATTGGGTTTGTATAAAAAAAAAAATTAATAAAATTCCCACTCAAATTTGGTTTATACTTATTTTCTATGTCCAGTTAGTTGGGCCTATGAGATAGGGACCCTAAATGCATGGTATAGGGCATCATATAGTCGGTCTAGACCGACTATAATTTTCTTACTTGTTATTACTCAATTGTTGTGATTGCAATAAAATAAATTTAATAAAAGATTTAAAAAAAATCATAATTCAGTTGATGAATTTTAGCACAATAGGTTGGCGTATTTTTAAGCACAAAGGATTTTAAATTAAACTCTTCCAGACAGATGGTTTATAAGACATCTGACATTAGACAAGAATAAGATTTAAAATGTTTTACTTGTAAAAGTATAACTAACCGTAGGGTGGAGCGATGTTTGGCTAAGTGCGGTATCTGTAAAAACAGATGTAAAATCATTACATATATGACATTTAAGGGTGAGCGAAGTTCTTTGAAGCAGTTTTGAAGCAACTTTCAAAGAATATGATATAAGTCGGAATATGCCGAAGTAATAAGAGGATATAGAAAGTAAGCATAAATCATATATTTGTGCTATAGTTATTAATTTGTGGCATGCATATATGAAAAAGTTCATATTTTATTTAAATGGTGCGTGGTAAAGAAGAAGAAAGCATATATTTCAAAAATTCATAACTGCACTGTATTCTTAATCGGACCGGTTTCTGGCATTTCAGCCTTCATCAGCGATTTTTTAAACATTGTGATAATTGTTATGTTTTAATTGAATAGATTGTTTCTATACGAAAATTTTTTCTACTTAGGGCGGCCGTGAGGTTTTGAACCGTGAACCTTCACATACACTCGTACTTGCACTTTTTGGTCAGCGCTTTAACACACTCACCTAAAGTCAGGCCTACGAGCAGTGTGATTAGTTTTCAGTTTTCGTACCATACAGCTTTACTTTGTATTAATTTCAGAAGATACAACTCTGTCCAAACAAACAATCGGTATTTTTTAAATTTTTGAATATTTTTTGCATTTATACTTCTAATTTCCACTACTCTCAGTTTTCGTAAGAGTTGTCATATGTGATGTACGGTTTTTGTACATACCTACATATGCACTTTACATATATTTGAGATGACGCTTTGAAGCGAAGAAAATTTTTTGTTTGTTTGATTTATTTATTTTATGTTTTTTTTTATATGGACCGATCATGACCATGCTTAGTAAAGTATCTTAGATTTCTCAAAAGCATATATAAATCCAATTTGAAAAAAAAAAATGAATGGGCAATTTTATTTTGCAGGTTTATTCTTGGACTACTGGTTACTGGCTATATTAAACACACACGCACCATATTTTATTGATATATATATATATGATAATCTGAATCTTACGACCATTTAAGTTGGTCTGACAGGGGTTATTTTTGCTGATTTTCTTCAATTTCAATAGCTTTCGTTTTATGGTCGTTTCATGCTTGTATAATAAATTACATCAATATATATTTGCGATCTTTTGTTTAATAGCAAAATCTACACGGACTTACAGATGGACGGACGGACGGACATTGCTATATCGACTCAGAAAATGATTTTGAGTCGATCGTTACAAACATCAGCACAAACACATTGTACTCTCATCACATAGTGGCATAGGTGGTATAAACACTAATCTTAATCTTAGCTTCATATTATAGAAATTGTTCTACCAAAATTTTTTATAGATTAGCATATAACACAAAATATATTTCATAAGTCCCATTTTAAGATAAGGTGAAATTTAAGCAATATCGTTATGTCGCTCCACCCCAACAATCAGTTTTTAATATCTGAATATATTTATGAGATATATCATAATCTCTCATGAAAACATTTTAAGATAATATTGTAAGGCAAACAATATTCCTGTCTAAAAATAATATTTAAACGTAGTGTTCAAGTATCTGGCACTTTCACCTGTTTTTCTTTTTAATATGCAACAATTTGTTATATTTTGAAAACATCATAAATATGTTCATTTATCTTCCGACATGTTAATTTGCACCTGCACACCGACATCCTGTTTCTAACACATACTTTTATAAACCGACATTTTATTAAAAAGGGGAAAAAAAACATCACACATACAAGCAGCTTACTCATATAATTGTGTATGTTACAAATAAAGGGTTGTTGTTGTTGTCGTTGTTTTGTATTGTAGTGGTGTTGGTATAAGTATTTTGGTGGTAGTTATGTCCATGTTTCTGGTTTGTGTATTAAGTGTTCTGGTTATTGAAGAAAACCATTACAAAAAAAAAAAACTTTTGCGTAGTTAACTGGCAGAAATTCAACGTACTTAATAGCGAACTAACCAAATTACAACAAAAACAACATCAACAACAACATCGGTATCAGCATCACTAGCAGCATCATCTCGTAAGTAACCATACCACATGTTATTATATCGATGATGTTATATGATGTTGTTACAGCATATGTTGCATATCCAATGAGAAATGTTTGTTTTTTTTATCTTTTGAAATATGAACATGTTTGTGTGTTTGTGTTGCTGAGTGGAAGGGAATCAAAGTAGGATCATTTAGAAGCGGACGGCAATGTCAATTTGCAATTTCACCGCTGTTTAGAGATATATGTCTCTAATCGGTAAACGAGTCTTGAAAAAGGTTATAGAAATAAGAAAAAGTCTATTTAAAATAAATAATTTAATTCAATTATAATATAATACACATAAAGATCGAATCAGAAGAGAGCCACACACCGTTTTAGTATTTATACCATTATTTGAGTTGTTCATATTTCTCATAAAAAATTTAAAAAAAAATATATGTGCTTTAAAATAATTTTAACTCTTTACGGACACGTATTGCAGATCTGCAGTATGCAAAAACAAAAGAAAAAATATTTTAAAATAATATATAAGTCAAATAAATATAGATATATATGAATATTAGGGCGGGTCTATTTAAAAATCGCCCACCTGGCAAGGAAAATCGTATTCTAGGGATCAAAATAAGAAACTTTGCCCGAGGAACCATACCGTAAAACGAATTCTGATGTCCCGACTTTTGACCTGTCTGTCTGTGTGTCTGTCTCACTTTGACCCAATTAGAGTGCCCCAATCGAGTCCAAATGTATGATCGACCCCCACTAGCTACGGAGGGCCGACCCACCCATGCAAGTGGCACACCCCTTGAAACCCCCTGGGAGGTTTCCCATACAAACATTTAAAAAAATCACCCATTTTTAAAATTGGGCTGACTATGTTTGATTTAATATTAAAATTAACACTCAGACGTACATATTATACGTATCCTCTACTCTTCTGATAAATAATAATCGTATGCCTTGACTTTGTTATGTTATTGAAAAAGATCGATCGGATAAGGCTAAATAACTTTTAGATCACCCATGACTATGCGTGACTCTGCGTGACTACCCCAAAATTAATCTGTAGTCACAACAAGACTATGGGCCAAGTTTCAGATCAATTGCATGAGGGGGAATGGGTTTGCCCCATGGCAGACAGATAGACAGGTCAAAAGTCGGGACATCAGAATTCGTTTTAGAGGTATTTTGATCCCTAGAATATGATTTTATTTGTCGCTTGAGCGCTTTTTTTGCCTCCCTACAAATCGGACCGCCCTACTAAATATATAAGAACAAAGCAACAAACGATATAAATCAAACCCCCTATACATAGTGCACCCATTATTGCAGAAATGCCAGTTAAAAATAGAAATCGTATTTCTATGAACTACAGAGATTAATAAATAATGTTATCTATAATATTAATAGGTTACGCGATTTTTGTGACCGATGTTTTGTTCTGCCATTTTATCCCGATTTCGACCAAACGTATATTATTTGAAAGGTATTTCTTTTCAACCGTTTTGCAGATTTACAGATTCTTAAATTTTTTGCTTTATTTTGAATAAATTGCATTTAAAGTTGCTACTAACACATACATAAAATTATCTAAAGGGTCCGCCAAATAACATTTTCTTTTTGAAAATGCTATAAAAAAAACTACTGAATATTATCTCAAATTTCTTCCTTCCGGTTAATAATAATTTCAATAATTTCAATAATAATTTCATTCAAATGGCTGCCTCGGCTGGCCATGCAGTAGCCTACACGATCGATCCAATTTTTAAGCACATTATCGTTTATGTGCAGCTGCATTTCACCAATGGCTTCACGAATATTGTCCTTTAAAGCATCAATTGTCTCTGGCTTGTTGGCGTTACACTTATCTTTGAGGGCACCCCACAAATAATAGTCCAACGGTGTCCAATCGCAGCTCCGAGGTGGCCAAACGACATCAGCTCTGCGGCTGATAATGCGATCTTCAAAAACAGGGCGCAAAACATCGAGTGTAGCTTCGGCTGTATGGGACGTAGCGCCGTCCTGTTGAAACCAAATGTTGCCAATATCCTCCTCTTCAATTTTTGTGAACAAAAATTCGTTCAACATGGCCTGATAACGATCGCCATTGACTGTAACGGCCACTCCTTGCTCATTTTCGAAGAAAAATGGCCCAATTATGCCTCTGGACCAAAATCCGCACCAAACAGTGACTCGTTTTGGGTGTATCGGCTTTTCAATGTATGCGTGCGGGTTTTCTGTGCCCCAAATGCGACAATTTTGCTTGTTTACATACCCGCTAAGATCAAAATGAGCTTGATCTGAAGAGATGATTTTTTTTTGGCAAAATCGGCATCTTCTGTAAGTCGATCGCAGGCCCACTTAGCGAAGCGAAAACGCATTGGATGGTCAGTTGGCTTCAACTCCTGAACCAATTGGACTTTGTATGGCGTCATACCAAGATCTTTATGCAAAATTCGTCTCAATGATGCCTCCGAAATGTTCAATTCTTGAGAACGACGGCGAATTGATGTTGATGGCGCTTCACGCACACTTTCTGCCACAGCAGCAATATTCTCGGGTGTACGCACTGTTTTTGGCTTTTCACGCTTTGGTTTTTCGATGACGATGCCAGTTTCCTTCACTTTTTTCACAAGATAACGAACATACGGAGCTGACGGTGCTTCTCTTCTTCCAAAATCCGTACGCAATTTTCGCACACATTCTGCAACATTACCATGATTTTCAAAGTAATGTCGCAATATTTCCCAGCGTTGTTCAAGCGTATACACAACCATATTCGTTCAGCGGAAGGATAAAACTAATTATCTGTCAAATCAGACATGAGCTCAGTGTTACCATTCACGTAATAAGCACTAGTTGAAAAAAAAAAAAACGTTAGATGGCGGACCCTTTATATGCTATGTGCGTTTTATTAAATTTGTTTAAGTGTTTGTTAATGAGTTTATTATCTTCATTCACAATAATAAAAGTGATGGTTTGTGAATTGGCTAAGATGAAAAATAAAGCTGCCTAGAAATTGCACTCGAATATCGAGCGCTGGAATCTGCTAGTTTATTATTAGTTGCTGTTATTATAAATTATAATTGTTATTAATTTGACCCTTCATTTGCAGCCCACTTGACCGAGTGTGACGGCTTTACCTTAAAAGCCCGCGAGACGATAATATGTATAATCTGTGTCATACCGTTTTATACCCTGCACATCAGTATACAGAGGGTTTATAGGAACGTTTTTATCCATATAAAACATATACTTTTTCTTGATTGTTATAACCTGAGTTAATATATTGATGTCGGTCTGTCCGTCTGTATAAATCACGATCATACCCTCAGTTGCTCAGCTGTGTTGCTCATTTTTGGTGGCTATAATTCACTAATATTCTGAGCCGGTTGCTATAAAAATCGGTTTAATAGGTCCCGAGATTTCGATGTAAATTTTGTAATTTGTGTCTTATAACTGCAACTGTTATTGCTCCTGAGTGTGTATACATCGTTAAGTCCGCTTGGCATATTAGTTTAGGATGGTTTGCCACACAGTCTTTAACGTTATCACAAAATAAAAAGAAAAAATCGTCAATATGAAATAAAAATAATAACAAAAACCTTAAAAAATACCTTATTATTTCTAAAAATTAAATAACTATTTATAGATTTAAATAAAAATGAAAGTTAGTTAGATTCTCGTAATTTTTTTTAGTAAGAATTTTTTTTTTAAGACCTCAATTTTTGAACTTGTACATATTACAAGATTTTTTTTTTAAGTATTTCCAATTTTCTTATTTAAAATTTTTTTGTCTACAATTTATCATGTTTTGATGGATTCAACATATTTTTGTTAGTGAAGCAAAAGTTTTTGCAAATTTATTATCACAATTCTCACATAAAAATTACTACTTTATCCGTAATGGGTTCAAAAAAAAATATTTTCAAGTACATACATTAGTCTTTTTTTTAGATATTCCTGTAATAATATTGTCCGCTTATTGAAGTTGTCGCTGTACTATATATCTAAATATGAATTTCATCTCATTGCATGTACTTACTCGTAAATATGAAGTTTTTAATGTTGTTAAAAAAATATGTTAACACAATATTATCTTAATATAAGTATGAAACAAATCATTTGGTGTCTTAAACATATGATCAAGATTTATATTTTATCCCCATATGCAGTAAACATAAAATCAATAAAAATGATAAGAAAATTTTTTTTTTTGGAAAGAAACAAATCATAATTAAATATTTTGCTTTCTACTGTTTAGAAGGCAAAACAAAAAAAAAATGATTCATTAAACTTGTATTATATTCCAAGATATTTACACAATCTCTTTTTTAAGGAGTGGATTTGCGAATGAAGGATCCATACAAAAGTAGTTGTGAAATGTTCCTGTTTTGAGAGAGTGATGTTTGTGAATTTTTAAGGGAAAGCTTTAATTTTGCTTTTTTTGGGGATTTGACATCGTCCGGATTAACTTTTAGCCTTTGGCCAGCCTTAGTAAAATTGAGTTAAACGAATAAGTAAAGTAATAAGGTATTGTAATAAAATGTTAATTAATGTTTATTACACTTACAATATAGAAATGTGTTAAGGTGATTCAAAAAACCTGGAATTTTATAAACAAGTAATTTTGAAGAAAACAAAACCCGTTTGGAAAATTAGCAACAGATAACGGTTCTGTTGTTACACAAGATGTAGAAAAAGTTTCAATATATAACTAGTACTTCAGCGATTTTGTTCAATATATGCGTGATATCATTCTACCGGTAACATAAAATGTTTTTAACTTGTGCTACGAGGATCGAAAAGTGATTATATAAGGGATAATTTGGAATCAAACAAGAGTCCAGGGGGCAAATCGTCGCATTCGGTATCGAGTAAAATCAATCGAAAATCCATATTTTGGTTTATAATTTAAAGCAGACGGAGAAACGTCAGACCTCGCTTCACTTTTATTATTAACTATGGACCATAACTCGTTAGGTGTGTTATATTTTGGAAAAAAAATAATTTCGATCGAAAAATTTTCGATAACGAATGCGACGATTCCACCCCTGGTTGTAACATGATTCTGTTCTGATATTATTAAAACAATATTCAGTAAAACGGTTGAGGAAGCTAAATATCCGAATGGAAAAGCACCATGCTAGATGGAGTTCTCGAAGGTAGCGAACTAGATCTATTGTTTAATTTTATATAAACGATATGGAAAATATAAGGCTTTTTCGTAAACTATTTATGCTCGTTGCTGATGTTTGTCTCTTGTAAAACTTTAAACATGAAAAAGTTTTGAAGACTCAGATTGACACGATGTTGTAATATTATCAGAATTTGTTAGAATAAATAAACTAAATGTTACTAAGTCGCTGCAATGGGCACAAAATAAAACTTAGAAGATTTTGTTGAATAAAAACAAGTGAGAAAATTTTAGTCGGTCTAGACCGACTATACGATACCCTATACCATGGTTTAGAGACCCTATCTTTCGGTTCAACTAATTCGATATAGAAAATTAGCATAAACCAAATTTGAGTGGCCTTGTTATTAATTTTTTTGGCTGCAGATATGAAAAAGTTCATATCGGGTGCTATATTTATATGGGGACTAGGTCGAAAAATGGACAGATCCTGACCATACTTGGTAAAGTCACTTATATTTTGAAAAAATATACCCAAACCAAATTTCAGAAAAAACTGTGTAATATTTTTGTTTTTTGATAGATTTAAGTGAAGATCGAGAAGCATCTCTATATGGGCCCTAAGACTAAAAATTGTCGTATAGGGATTTGTTTTTGGACTACTGCTTAATGGATATAATAAACACATACAAACCCAATTTGACTAAGATCTATGTGACAGTTTGGATCTTATGGCAATTTATGTTGATTACGTAGGGGTCATTTGTATGGGGACTAGGTCTGAACATGGACCGATTTTCACCAATTTCAACAGCGTTCATCCTATGGCCAATAAAGGCTTATATACCTAATTTTATTAAAATATATTCATATTTGCGACCTGCTTGTTTGATTACAAGCTTTACATGGACACACAGACGGACGGACGGACGGACGGACATCGTTAAATCGACTCAAAAGGTGATTCTGATTCGATCGGTATAATAAAAGATGGGTTTAGGTCAAATATTTTTGATTGTTACAAACAGCAGCACAAAGTCATTATACCCAAACCACATAGTGTTATAGGGTATAAAAACTATTCTGGCAATACAACCAGTAATTATTAGTATACGTATTCAAATGTTTAAAATGTTATTGATCTCATACGATACAATTTAATCAAAATTTAATTAATATTCGTAGAGTTACAAGACCTGTTAAATTTCATTATAGTATTCTGTCGTCTTGAGCTAATTAGTTAAACAAAATGCTATTTTTTCTGGTGCAAATTAATATAAACATTTACCTGACAATTAGAAAAATAGTATTTGTATTTGTATTTGTATTTGTATATTATATTTATTTATTAAATTTGATTTTCCAATATAACAACTCACCGTATGTTATATATTACAGTATTGGAATTATATAACTTATTAATCATATTTAACATCATTAACTCTTAATCTAGATTAAAATATTATAAATTACAACTTTAAAACATTAAAAAAAATCATCTGAGTCCGATAATAGGGGAGATGTGTAAATATCTAGTAATTAGGATTTTTTATGGCACTTTTTTTAAAATCAAACAGAAGCGTAATCTGTGTATCACTTATAACAAACAACTGTAGGGGCTCTGCTAATATTTAAATATTTATTATTAATATTTACTTCAACTGTTAATTTTTCGTTTTTCGATTTTATTTTTAATTTGTCATTATTAATTTTTCATTTTTTGTTTTTAATTTTTCATTTCTGATTTTTTATTTTTCATTTTTCATTTTTCATTTTTTATTTTTCATTTTTCATTTATAATTTTTTAATTTTTATTTTTCATTTTTCATTTTTTATTTTTAATTTTTCAGTTTTAATTTTCTCTTATTTATTTTTATACCCTATACCACTATGTGGTTTGGCTATAATGACTTTGTGCTGCTGTTTGTAACAACCAAAAATATTTGACCTAGACCCATCTTTAATTATACCGATCGAATCAGAATCACTTTCTGAGTTGATTTAACAATGTCCGTCCGTCCGTCCGTCCGTCCGTCCGTCCGTCTGTGTGTCCATGTAAACCTTGTAATCAAACTGCAGGTCGCAAATATGAATATATTTTGATGAAATTTGGTACGTAAGCTTCTATCGGCCATGGGATGAAGCTATTGAAATTGGTGAGAATCGGTCCATGTTCAGACCTAGCCCCCATACAAATTACCCCTATGAAATCGACATAAATTGCCATAAGATCCAAATTGTCATATAGATCTTACTCAAATTGGGTTTGTATGCGTTCATTACATCCATTAATGAGTAGTCCAAAAATGATCCCTTTGGCCCCATATAGAGCTGCTTCCCTATCTTCACTTAAATCTATTAAAAATAAAAATATTGCACTGATTCTTCTCAAATTTTGTTTGTATATATTTTTGCAGAATAAAAGAGACTTTACCAAACATGATCAGGATCGGTCCATTTTTGGACCTAGTCCCCATATAGATATATCATCCGATATGAACTTTTTCATATCTGCAGCCAAAAAAAATTAATAAAAATCCCACTCAAATTTGGTTTTTGCTTATTTTCTATGTCCAGTTAGTTGGGCCTGAGAGATAGGGTCTCTAAACGCATGGTATAGGGTATCGTATAGTCGGTCCAGACCGACTATAATTTTCTTACTTGTTATATATAAGATAAGAAATAATTCGTTCAAGGTCGTGAATGGAAAAGCACCATGCTAGATGTCTTATATGGAGTTCTTTAAGGTAGCGTTCTAGATCCTCTATTGTTTAAAATTTATATACACGATATGGAAAATATAAGGCTTTTTCGTAAACTACTTATGTTCGTTGATGATGTTTGTCTCTTATAAAACTTTAAACATGAAAAAGTTATGTAGACTCAGATTGACACGATGCTGTAATATTATCAGAATTTCCTAGAATAAATAAAATAAATGTTATTAAGTCGCTGCAATCGGCACAAAATAAAACTTAGAAGATTTTGTTGAATATACCGTTAAGGTTCACCATGAATGTTTGGTTTATTCTGGCGATACAAGCAGCAGTTATTAGTATACGTAATCAAAACTTAATTTATACTCGTTGAGTTAGAAGACCTGTGAAATTTGATTAAATTATTCTGTCGTTTTGAGCTAATTAGTTAAACAAAAAGCGAATTTTTCTGGTACAAATTAATAAAACCATTTACCTGACAATTCGAAAAATAGTATTTGTATTTGTATTTTATACTTATTTATTAAATTTGATTTTCTAATATATCAACACACTGTGTCTTATAAATTACAGTATTGGAATTGTGTCACTTATAAATCATATATAACATCAATAACTCTTAAATATCATAAATTACAATTTAAAAACATTAAAAAAATCATGTGAGTCTGATAATTGGGGAGATGTGTAAACATCTAGTAATTAAAGATATTTTATGACACTTTTTTTAATCAAACAGAGAGCGTAATTTATGTATCACTTATAGCAAACAACTGTAGGGGCTCTGCTAATATATAAATATTTATTATTAATATTTATTTCAACTGTTAATTTTTGCGTTTTTCATATTTATTTTTAATTTGTCATTTTTAATTTTTCATTTTTTGTTTTTAATTTTTCATTTTTCATTTTCATTTCTAATTTTTATTTTTCATTTTTCTTTTTTAATTTTTTATTTTTAGTTTATTTTTGATTTTGATTTTTGATGATTCTTTATTTGGCATTTACGTTTTAAATATATATTTTTTTTTTAATGTTTTGAAGAGTTTAGGATAAAATTTCCTTTTCTACTTAAATATTAGGTAACAATTTGTATTATTTATGTGCATTAATGTTTGTAATATTTGTAAGGAAGGGTAAAAAAAACTTTATGATTTTTTTTTTGGATTTTAATAAAAGTAGACTTAAGCTAAGAGAATAAAATTACGTTGAGACCTTTCAAGTGTTGCAAGCTTATTATTCCATGTAGTATTCTTCCATTCCATTAGAGCCATCGATATACGATGATTATATTGTTTTGTATATATAAAATCAGTTGGATCCCGAAAACGTTTCCAATTTCTTCTATAAACTTTCCTTATTTGTATCAAGTGCTTTATATATTGGGGGAGGGTTTGGCGGTTGGGAGCTGCTACTCTACAGGGTACACTTTGGTTAATTGCAGATTTAACGGTAATATTAAATGTTGAGATCATAGATTCTATTTGCGCACAGTTGTAATTTGTATCCTCATTTGTAACTGGTAAATTTCTTCTTATATAAGTGGAATATTTAGCCCAATTTGCTCTTTTAAAGTCGTAATAGGAAATATGAACATAGCTGAATTCACTTTTAAACTTATTCTGATGAGAAGATGATCAGAGCTCAATTTATTCAATACTTTAACTGAAGATAGATTATTGACTATATTCGTTACGAAAAGATCAAGCGTAGAAACTTGTCTCCGTGGATCCCAAGGGATATAGGAATGATCGCTAGGAAAAAGAATTTGAAAGTTATCGGAATCGATATTTTCATATAATAGATTTCCCCAACAATTCGATCTTTGACATCCCCATAAACTGTGTCTGCTATTAAAAACACCACATAGTAAAAATCTCTCATTTGCTCGTGATAATTTAAGAAGATCCGATTTGAAATGTTGTTTTTTTACATTATTATTACCAGCAGCACCACCTGGAAAATAACACGAATATATACTTAAATAATTATCATTTGCCTCGCGTATTTTAACTCCGATGTTTTCAACAAGAACAGTTTGTGGCGGTGGCTACAAATTAATTAATTTTTATTTTTCATTTTTCGTTTTTTATTTTTTATTTTCCATTTTATATTTTTTATTTTTCATTTTTTATTTTCCATTTTTTATTTTTAATTTTTCATTTTTATTTTTTTTTTTTATTTTTTATTTTAATTTTTATTTTTTATATTTTTTATTTTCATTTTTCATTTTTTGAAACGTTTTTAAAACGCTATTCGCTCCCTCATTTTATCTCCAAACACTTCCCAATCCTTTCACCAATACATTCATTTTATATCCAAACACTTCCTAATTTTTTCATCTTTTGTATTGTGAAAATGATTTTTACCCCCCTGAGCGCATAGATGTTTACACATGAAAAATATGGAGATATTTATAAAGTGTGAAATTGGTTTAAAATATTGTGATTTTGCTCAAAATCCTTTTTAAATTTTTATTTTACCTATTGATGCACTAATGCAAGTAATAAAGAAAACACACACAGATTATTCATTTGTACAGTAGGTTTTTTATATATCATTTTAGGATTTCGGGTCTTCAGGATCACTAAGAAACAACCAAACCAACAAAGAGTTAAGAAGTTCAAATAAGAAACATGTTCAAGATGAATATCGCCAACTTGGATTGGTGGCAATACCGCAAGAAAATTCTTTTCAGATCCAGAAACAGCATCTGAAGTAATACGAGTGGACTTTAATCTTATTTTCAGATTTTAAATAATCCTAGAAGTACTTGCGTGCAATAAAGAAATTCACTTTAGAAAATTTGGAGATTATGCTAAGGAAACTTTAAAAATATATACAACCAAGTACCCATGGAGAAATATGTCTGCAACAGTTCACTAAATCATTTATCATGCAGAAGATGTCATTAGATATCATTTGGTCCCACATGGAGATCTATCAGGGAAGGCTCGGGAAAAAAGGAATATGGATTACAGATTTTACAGAGAGTACAATACTAGAAAAATTTCACGAAATTCCACAAATGAAGATCTATTTAATATATTATTGGCAACGTCATCTCCAGTATTCAAAATCAATGGAAAGTGGAACATTGGGATTTAGATGAAGAAGTCATTGTTATTTAAGTACATAAAACAGAGTATTAGTTAAACATAATAATAAACAGAATCTTCCATTGTTACAAATGCTATTAAAATCTATTGCAGTTTTTATTTTTAAAAGGTTTTCTTACCCACATATCGCACCTGTACTTCTAAAGTGAGCCAACTCAAAATTTAGAAATTTTCAGTAGAGGCAAAAAACGGGTTTTTTTTAATATTTACTATAAAATTTAAAAACAGTTATTTCATTGTAAAGAATTGCGAATAATAAGTATACAAGAATATGTTGTTTTGGCGATTTTATCAGTGATCAGCAAAAGTAACAATTCTTTTGGGTGGAACTCAAAATATGTCAATTTAGTGGATTCTAAAGAAGCTACCCTTATAACACAAAGAGGGTTACAACTGTATTTTTTTTTTTTTTTTGCGAAAGACAAGAAAAATCGATGTAAGATTTTTACAGTGGATAGATATGACCACTGTGTATCGTTTTCTTGTAAAAAGTGAAAATTGAAAAATTTTGAGTTGACTCACTTTAGAGGTACAGGTGCGATATGTATGAAATGTTTTAATAAATAAGAGAGACTCAAAAAATAAAAACAATTATTTTCATATCAAAATCAGAATCATTGCGCTATAGGTCAGCAGATTTATTTTGCTAGAATTAACAAATTTGACTGCAAAAGATATTATTAACTTTTTTTTTAAGTGTAAAAATTCTTTGAGTGTAAACAAATTTGCAAATTTGACAGGAAAAAAATTTTAGTTTTTCAGTAGTAATAGCAAAATTTCCAATTGATTTTATTTTTTTTTCTGAGTGTATACATTTTTTTTTTTTGAGTTTAAACATAAAAAAATCCCAATATTACAAAAAATGCTGATCATTATTATTAAAATCCAAATATGACATATTTTAATAAATTAAAAAAATAAAAACAAATATTTCACACTAAAAGTAAAAAAAGAAAAATAAAAGTTCAACTTCGACCTAGAATTTCTTATAAAATTAAAACTTACTCAAGTTCAATTAGATATCTAAATATCTGGTCATTAAAAAAAACTAGCAGATTCCAGCCCTCGAAATTCGAGCGCAAATTCTAGGAAATTTTATTTTTTCATTAAATAAAGACCCTAAAAGTATGCTAATCAATTATAGCCAATTCACAAATCAACACAAAAAACAAACTCATTTTTATTACAAACACATTAACAAATTTAATAAATACACACATAGCATTGCATAATTTTATGTACATATGTGTTAGTAGCAACTTTAAATGCAATTTACTCAAAATAAAGGAAAAAATTTAAAAATCAGTAAATCTGCAAAACGGCTAAAAAGAAATACCTTTCAATTAATATAAGTTTGGTCGAAATCGGGATAAAACTGTAGAAAAAACATCGGTCACAAGAAATAGCCTAGCCTATTAATATTATAGATTATCACATTAAGTTTCAATCGATCGGGTAAAGGGAAATGTGGTTTAATCTCTCCGTGACTATCTTTAAATTAATCTTTTTTGCGGTAAGTCTATGGACAAAGTTTAAGATCGATCGGATGAGGGGAAATAGGTTTTAAATCACTCCGTGACTGTGTGTGACTGTGTATGACTATGTAAAGTTTATCTTTTTTCGCGGCAAGTCTATGGACAAAGTTTCAGATCCGTTGAATGAACCGAAGTGAGGTTTTAATCTCTCTTTGACTGGGCGTGACTGTGCGTGACTATGTAAAAATTAAACCTTTTGCACGGCAAGTTTATGGACCAAGTTTCAGATCCATATGATAAGGCGAAATGGGGTTTAAAAATTCCGTGACTGCGTGTGACTACCTTAAAATTAATTTTTTTCACCGCAATTCTATGGACAAAGTTTCAGATCGGTCGGATGAGGGGAAATGGGTTTTAAATCACTCCGTGACTATGCGTGACTATGCATGACTGAGCGTGACTATCTTAAAATTAATATTTGGCCAAACAAGTCTATGGGCAAAGTTTCAGATCCATCCGATGAGGCGAATTCAGGTTTTAATCTATTCGTGACTGGGTGACTATGCGTGACTATGTAAAAGTTAATCTTTTTTCACGGCAAGTCTATGGACCAAGTTTCAGATCCATCGGATAAAGGGGAAATGGGGTTTAAATAACCTTTTGACTGTGCGTGGCTATGAGTGACTGTGCGTGACTATCTTAAAATTAATCTTTGGCCACAACAAAAGATTCAGATCCATCGGATGAGGCAAAGCGAGGTTTTAATCTCTCTGTGACTGGGCGTGACTGTGCGTGACTATGTGAAAGTTAATTTTTTTTCAATGCAAGTCCATGGACCAAGTTTCAGATTCATCGGATAAGGGAAAATGGGTTTTAAAGCACTCCGTGACTGCACGTGACTATGCTTGACTGTGCGCGACTACCCAAAAATTAATCTGTAATCACAACAAACCTATGGGACAAACAGACAGACAGTGAGTATGAGTTAAAAGAAAGAGTTTGAAAAAACATTTTAGTCCTTGAAATTCCTTTTTTTAAATGAACTCAAATAACTTTCAAAATAGCACCTGGAGTGTTTAAAAGTTCTACTGAAATATATCCCGCTAAATTTTATAGAGAACAGCCAAACACAAAAATTAGATCAGTGGTATAAACATACTAATTATTTTATCTTGGACAAAAAAAGTAAACCATTAAAAAGGTAATAAAATAAGACGGCCTACACAGTGCCAAACTTTTTGAGATTTTAAATACGCTAATGCAATATATTATTCACCCACCTAAGGCCAAAAACCTGAAGTTGGTACTCAGTGGTATTTAAATTAAGAAATATAATAAAGTTTTGGCTTTAACATAAATTTTCTGCATTTTAAATAATTTCATTAAGAAAAAGGTCGTATTCTTAATAAAAAAAAAACAATAACATTAACGTATAAGTTGATATATTCGGTTGTGTTCAATTCGGAATGACTATTTATGGCCTCATTACATATTGTTAATGGCATAATTTGAAAGCTTAGCAAAAACCCAAAAAAGAGAAGAAGAAAAATCAATGTATAAATATGGGCGTTGAGTATACCAACACTATTTAAAGGCAAATTTTAAGATTAATGAAGGTCATGAATAAATAATCTATTACTTAACGCACACCTACTTTACATAGGGGCATTAAACCCTTTTCAGAAACTATTCATACATATTTCTCAAACTCTGTATAATCAGCAAATTCTTATATACACACATATATACATATCTACATTCTTATATATATGATTTTTTAAAAAAATATGAATTTAAAGGATGATTGATGTGACAGTTATTTGAAATTCATATGAATTCCTATGATAGAGCATCATAATAAACATTTTATTATAATTTTCTTTTTTTTTTTTTAATATAAAAACAAAATCTGCAAAAATAATTACAAGACATTTATATTAAACAACTAAATTGATGACATACCGCTTAGCTGATTTAAAGAAACAAAGACATTTTTTAACGTCATTATCAGCTTGGTTTTTTGTTTTTTTTTTTTGGCGCTTTTTTTTTTTTTGGGGCCTTTCATGGTCCCATAAAGAATTGACACCATTTAGAGAAATGTTTTCATTTCAATTAGATTTAATCAAAATTTATCAGTTAAACACTTTTTTTTGGCTCGTCATTTTTCGTTTGAAATTAATATTTGGGTCACTCTTTTGTACATCAGTTTCAAACAACTTTATATAATTACGGCCAACAATGTTCTTAAAATACCCCCACACAATTAATTAGACGAAACGAACAAGCGAATATATGAGGATGACTTTTGCTGGTTGCCAGGGATGCCTGCCTGCTTGCTTGCTTGCTTATAATGTTTGCATGTATGCATGGATGAAAAAGTATTTTATTGTTAACAAAAGCATGCTTCAACACCCAACATTACAACAACTGCTACAACTACTACAACTGGAATTGCTGCCATTAGTAACCATCCAAACATAACAACCACAAATTATAAAGGCACAAAGAAAAATACGAAGAAAATTAAATTGAAAAATGCGATTTTTTTTATGCGGGTGGTTTTGTTGCCTATTTGACAGCAACAACAACAACAACAACAACACATGCAACAATTATATTTACGTATATTTTCGTCCTTTTATTATTTGAATTGGGGTGACAATACAACATAATTATTTATGCTTTTAACATTTAAAAAGTGTTTGTCGGATACAAAAAAAAACACACATACACAAAACAGCAACTCTCAGAAACGAGGTCTTTTCACATGAGGTATATAATTGCCACATTTAGGAAAATCTTTAGGTGCCTTAACCATTTGAAGAGGGCTGCCAACTTGCATAATAAGACCCATGCCAATAGACAAATGCCATTCATAGTGGCAGTGCATTAACCAGAATCCTGTGGAAATTGAAGAGAAATTAATGGCAGTTTTGAAATGGAAATTACTTAATAAATATTATGCTGATGACAACGACAACAACAATGACCATTAGGGTGGCCCTTAATAAAAAAAAATCATGTGAGTCCGATCACATTGGAGATGTGTAAACATATAATAATTAAAGAAAACATCAACATCATATTTTCCAGTGCATAAAAAATAAGTCGATTATGCAGTTTTCTGAAATTCAATTGATGTTTTCTGAAATGCAATTGATGTTTTCTGAAATTCAATTGATGTTTTCTGAAATACAATTAATGTTCTCAGCAATTCAAATAATGCTTTTTGAAATTCAGTTGATGTTTTCTGAAATTCTAATTATGTTTTCTGAAATTCAAATGATGTTTTCTGAAATACCATTGATGTTTTCTGAAATACAATTGATGTTTTCTGAAATTCAAATGATGTTTTCTGAAACTCGAATGATGTTTTCTGAAATTATATTGATGTTTTCTGAAATTCTATTTATGTCTTCTGAAATTCAATTGATGTTTTCTGAAATACAATTGATGTTTTCTGAAATACAATAGATGTTTTCTGAAATTCTATTGATGTTTTCTGAAATTCTATTTATATTTTCTGAAATTTAAATGATGTTTTCTGAAATACAATTGATGTTTTCTGAAATACAATTGATGTTTTCTGAAATTCTATTTATGTTTTCTGAAATTCAAATGATGTTTTCTGAAATTATATTGATGGTTACTGAAATACAATTGATGTTTTCTGAAACTCTATTGATGTTTTATGAAATTCAAATGATGTTTTCTGAAACTCGAATGATGTTTTCTGAAATTATATTGATGTTTTCAGAAATTATATTGATGGTTTTTGAAATACAATTAGAAAATGTTTAGAAAAGAACAGATCATAATTTTTTCACCAATACAATCATAAGTCACACAGCGTTATCTGCTTCAGCTCACACCGATATGAGTTACGCTGTTTTTGTGATTGTATTGTGAAATATAAATTTACCCCCCTGCGCGTATAGATGTTTACACATCAAAAAGTGTTCAAACTCTCGGTTACACCCCCCAGAAATATGCGAATAGCAAAAAACTGAGAACTACAAAGTTTGGGCCAATCAAAATAAAAATTTAGAGGTGCCTCAACTTTCTGAGTCGATTTAGCAATGTCCATCCGTCCGTCTGTGTGTCCATGTAAACTTTGTAATCAAACTACAGGTAGGAAATATGAATATATTTTGATGAAATTTGGTATATAAGCTTTTATAGGTCATAGGATGAACGCTGTGGAAATTGGTGCAATTCGGTACATGTTCAGACCTAGTCCCCATACAAATGACCCCTATGAAATCGACATAAATTTCCATAAGATCCAAATTATCATATAGATCTCAGTCAAATTGGGTTTGTATGTGTTTATTATATCCATTAATCAGCAATCCAAAAATAATCCCTATAGGACAATTCTTAGTCATAGTCTCCATATAGAGCTGCTTCCCGATCTTCACTTAAATCTATTAAAAAACAAAAATATTGCACAGATTTTTCCCAAATTTGGTTTGTATAATTTTTTCAAAATATAAGTAAGTGGCTTTACTAAATGTTGTCAGGATCGGGTTATTTTTCGACATAGTACCCGATATGAACTTTTTCATATCTGCAGCCAAAAAAATTAAAAACAATTCCCCTCAAGTTTCGTCTATTTTTTATATCCAATTAGTTGGACCGAAGCGATAGGGTCTCTGAACCATGGTATAGGGTATCGTATAGTCGGTCTAGACCGACTATAATTTTCTTTCTTTTTTTTTTACAGATTTTACGAAAATTTCATTCCATAGTTGTATTTTTTCGACATTCTGTTATATGGATCGATATCAGTACTAAATTATCTTTTCAAAAAGCTATATAACTTTAAAATTTAATAAAAACTCGCCAAGAAATAACAACGGGGAACGGGGTCTTTCACAGAGTTTCAAAGCTCTCTGTCTGCTATCCACTTGGGGATAGCAAGAAGCGATTCCTCTGCGTGAAATTTCCAAGCAGCTCACGACTTCCGGTCTTATTTCAAGTGTTCCCTGGTAATGTCATACAGGCACCCGTCTGTTGGTAGCCAAAGTGAGAAGGCGTATAATACTGGGTAACCTGAATGGCATGTTATCACCAATGCGTCTCAGGCAATTAGGCGACAATCGTAATAACAACAATCGCTGAAGCTCAGTACTTTTTCGACATAGTCGGAATGGCGGCTTCAAGCTGGCAGCCCCAGCACCATCATTGGACACAGTGGACCAATCATCCACTTGTCCGAAACTCAAACGATTAATGAAACTACTACAGGAGAAATAATAGCAATACCCCACACATCGATGACAACATTTGGCACACGAAAACGGATAAGAATTGGACAATGGAACGTAAGAACGCTTAGCGAAGCGTCAAGGCTAGCGCAAGTAGAGGCAGAAATGTTGAAGCTTAATGTTGCGATTTTAGGTATTAGTGAAATGCGATGCTGCGGAAATGGTCAAATAACATCGGCTAATGGAAACGTTGTGTTATATAGCGGTAAAGAAAGCAGGAGAGAAAACGGGGTAGCATTTGTAATATCCAAAGAGCTAAAGACAACTCTAAGTTCATGGAATCCTATATCAGATCGTATTATTACAGCCCGGTTTTTCAGTAAAGTTGGAAAATACATTAGCATCGTGCAATGCTATGCACCCACAGAGGATGCCGATGACCTAACAAAAGATGAATTTTACAATCAACTAATAGCTACTGTTAACAAAATAGCAAACCGTGATATACTTATCCTAAGTGGTGATTTTATTGCCCAGATTGGCAATGACAACCATGGCCTAACCCATATCATGGGAACACATGGCCTGGGAATAGAAATAAGAATGGTGAACGTTTTATAGAGTTTTGTCAGACATTCCAACTCGTGATCGGTGGTTCGATTTTTCCCTACAAAAATATACACAAATACACATGGGAATCCCCAGACAGTCAGACACGTAATCAAATAGATCACATTTGTATGCGCCGCAAATGGAGAGGGTCTCTAATAGATGTACGCACCAAAAGAGGTGCCGACTTATACAGCAACCACGAGCTAGTGGTAGCTACAATAAGAATAAAACTTAAAAAAATGTATAAAAGAAATCCACAGATAACACACAAACGCTTTGATGTCAACAAATTGAGAGTTAAAGAGAAAAGGGACGAAGTTGGGGAAGAACTAAGGGAATGTGTTCAATCAGAAAACACATCCTGGGAAGCAACGTATCATTGGATATTGCCAAAGATAAAAAAGGTTATAAACAAAAGACAGAAAGGAAATCATGGTTATCCGATAACAACTGGAAACTTATTCAAGAAAGAAATCAGTTGAAACAACAAAAACTTGAAAACCCCTACTATAAACCACAATACAGCGCAGTGGCAAAAGCCGTAAAGAGATCAGCCCGAAATGATAAAAGGAAGTATTTAGAATCTATCGCCAGTGATGCAGAAACAGCTGCAGAGTCAAACAACATGAAAGAGCTACATCAGATAATAAATCGTCTATCAAATCAAAATATGAATCGTAACCATGCTATTGAGGACTCTGATGGTCAGCTTCTGACAAATACTGAAGAACAAACAAGAAGATGGAAGCAACACTTCGAGGAAATAAGCAACATTACTTATGATGAAATCCGGAAAGCTCTCAGAATATCGATTCACATACAATAATCAACAACGCAATAACCACAGAACACCCAAGCATCGAAGAAATTAAGTGTGCTATCTCAAAAACAAAAAAGAACAAGACGCCGGGTGAAGACGGAATACCTCCAGAGATACTTCAAACGAACCCAACGATAGCTGCAGAAATGGTATACCTATATATACGTGATGCTTGGATTAATGAAGAACTTCCTAGTACTTGGACTAAAGGTACAATAATTAAACTACCGAAAAAGAACGACCTAACTGTGTGTGATAATTGGCGAGGTATCACACTGCTTAACACAATATATAAGATCATTGCGATAATAATAAATAACCGACTGCAGCATGTTGAAAAGGCATTACGAGACGAACAAGCTGGTTTTCGTCCTCATCGTAATTGTGTAGACCAAACCAACACTCTTCGCGTTATAATAGAGCAATCGGTTGAATGGCGCACACCATTGTATTTAGTTTTTATTGACTTCAAAAAAGCTTTTGATTCCATAAGACGAAGTACAATATGGGCTGCATTAACAGCAACAGGGGTACCAACGAAGTTGATAAACATAATTAAAGCCATGTACAACAACACTACTCTACAAGTTCGGCATAATGGCATGACCAGTGAATCCTTTCAGACAAACGCTGGAGTGAAACAAGAATGCCCACTATCTCCTCTACTATTTGCTGTTATATTAGATGAAGTCATGTTAAAGCTCTGCAGGAAAAAAAGGGGTATCGTAAGGGACTTTCAAAAACATTTAGAAGATTTGGATTTCGCTGACGATATTTGCCTCATGTCACACAATTTTAACGACATGCAGAGCAAAGTGAATGATCTGGGAACACTGGCAAAAGAAGTTGGATTAGAGATAAACATTTCGAAAACACATGCAATACGAATCAACAACACAATCGATAACCACATTCTAATACAAAACCAACGCATACAATATGTTAACTCCTTCTGCTACTTAGGATGTATAATGTCGATAGACGGCGGCGTGGAAGAAGATGTGAAAAAAAGGCTGAAAAAGGCAAGATCAGCCTTTGGCCGCTTGAATAGAACTTGCGGTCACCCCAAATCTCGAAGAAGACAAAGATCCGAATATTTAACGCATGCATGAAATCAACTCTTCTGTACGGTAGCGAAACCTGGCTGACGACAAGCGTAATAGTCGTCCAAAGAACTCTTTATAAATAAATGCCTGCGAATAATTTGTCGCATCTTTTCGCCGAAAACAATAACCAATACTGATCTTTGGAGATTGACGAACGAGGTATCTATAAATTGCCAAATAACAAAAAGAAAGTGGAAATGGATAGGGCACACATTAAGAAAGCCAAACGGTAGCATCACGAGGACTGCTTTAGAATGAAATCCTCAAGGCAGCCAACGCCCCGGTCGTCCAAAGAACTCTTGGCGCAGAACACTTAACCAAGAACTTAAAATATTAAACAAAACTTTTGATGAAATTAAAATTATATGTAACGATAGACTAAGTTGGAATAATCTTGTAGAAGCCCTATGTTCCCAAGTGGAATGAATAAAGGAAAAAAAAAAGAAATAACAAATGCCCCAGACCGCTTTTGTGCCAGAAAAACTCTAGGTCATGAAATGTGATTTTTTTAAATATGTGAACATTCAAAGTTTGGCCTCGGCAAAGAATGGGTTAACGTTGTTCGATTTATTCAAAATTTTTAGCATGGAAGACTTGCACATATGTTTATTATATTTTAAGCGTCACATCTAAAAATTCAACAGCACTAACAAAATATTTGATTTTTTTTTTTTAATAAATACAACAGGATTAAACGTCGATGTAGTGGAAACTCTGAGACAAAATATGGATAAAAAGTACAATTCTGTAGTAGTTTTCTTAGATTTTACAAGAGCATTTGATTCTCTCAGTATAAGTTTGCTTTTATCTAAGTTGTCTAATCGGTTCAAATTTGGGAGTTCGTCTCGTCAATTGATAAATTCTTTTTTAAATGGGCAGAGTCAATATGTTGTTTTAAATGATGAAGTATCATCGTCCCTAAGGACTTATAGGGGTGTACCTCAGGGATCAGTTTTGGGTGCTTTACTTTTTATATTTCATATATGTTATATATCAATGATGTTTTTTTTTTTTTTGCTAGTAGATTTTGGAACATGTTATACTTATGCGGATGACATACAAATAGTTGCAAGTGATAATGTAAACGCTCTTGATTACTTAAGTTTTAATCCTAATAGGGTTCTTCAAAGTATTTTGGAATGGTCAAACGGCAATTTTTTGAAACTTAACCCATAAAAGACTAAGGCTATGTATTTTTGACATAGTTCCTGTTCTAGTATTGATCTATGTTTAGGTAATGAACCAATTGAATTCGTCTCTTGTCATAGAACGCTTGGATTGTACTTATATCGAGATTTAGATTTTGGTTTTATATAAATCATATTGTTGCCACAATCTCTTTTATATTGAGGACGTTTTATGCTTTAGGGTGTTATCTACCTATGGAGGTTAGAAAACGATTCATTCTTTCTACATGTCTACCAATTTTTTTTTGTATGGTATGGAGATTTACAGTGGGACTTCCCAGTAGAATATTTTGAGACTCAAACATTGTTTTAATAGGATAGTTGGTTATGTGTATGGCCTTAAATTCAGAACTCATATGACGTCTTATGTAATTAATTTCATGGGCTATGATTATCAAATTTTAATCGGTACAAGGATATTACTTTTTATGTATAAGGTTATTAAGTATGGTTTCCCCCATATTTAAGAAACAGATTTAGGATTGGGAATTCTTCAAGAACATATCTTTTTGTACCACCACGTTTTAACTCATTAATAATGAAAAGATCTTTTGTTGTGAAGTCAGTAGGGCTACGGAATTCTGTGGGTCCATGTACTAAACGGAAATTTTCGTATCATCTTAACAGATTTGAAAAGATTATACTTGAGAATATGTTGAAGCTCTTTATATGATGAGTTGCTGTCATCATTTTCCCTTTTAACTTAATTAATCTTCTTAATATTATATTTAATTTTTTTACTCTTGATTTTTTGTGCATATTTATATACAATTGAAATATTGGTATTTTTGAAATATTTTTGAATTTCCAATTATTATAAGTTGTATTAGTTTTAAGATTTTACCCTATTGGCACATTATATTTCTGGTTTATAGGCCCTAAGGGCTTGAAAAACTATTGAATAAATAAAAATAAATAAATATATAAAAATAAATTGTCTTTCAATAGCTTGGGGTCATATGCGACCCCAAGTCCAAAAGCTTTAATGGGGTCATATTATTTTTTTCCGAAACCCTAGCTTATTAGGATAAAATATAACATTTAAAAGTAGAAAACTGATAAATTTTTGATACAAAGTATTTAGAAAGATTACATTTACTAAATATTTCACAAAAAAATAATTTTTCTCGAAATCCGCAAAAAAGAAATCTTTGTAAAAAAAGTTCTGCCAATGGAATTTATTTCAAAATTCACACAGTTAATCTCTAACACATATTTAACAAAACTTTAAAGTACCCGATCCATTTTTTGAAATTTTGTTTAAGAAAATTTTTTAAAACTAAAAAAGGAGTTTTCAAAATTTTATTAAAAAAGTTATCCACCTTTGGTCTCATTTGGTTAAAAAAGTGTTGTTAATAAAACAATACTTCACATCTGAGTACTTATTGGTATAGAGATTTAAAAAAAAAATTATGGCTTTAATCAATTTGTTAGAGTTGAAAAAATGTTCATCACATTTCATGACCTAGTTTTTTTTTGCACAAAAGTGGTCTGAGGCATTTGTTATTTCTTGGCGAGTGTTTATTCGATGTTGAAGTTATATAGCTTTTTGAAAAGGTAATTTAGTACTGATATCGATTCATGTAACAACTTCTCGAAAAAAATAATATAAAGAAAGAAATTTTTGTAAAATCTGTAAAAGAAAGTCGTATTTTCTCATATAAACACACTTGGGATTCTCAGTCCCGTTGAGGCACCTTTAAAAATATGACAACTCTTACGAAAACTGAGAATAGTGGAAATTAGAAGTATAAATGCAAAAAAAAAAAAAATATTCAAAATTCAAAAATAACGATTGTTTGTTTGGACAGAGTTGTATCTTCTGAAATTAATACAAAGTAAAGCTGTATGATACGAAAACTGAATCTAACCACACTGCTCGTAGGCCTGACTTTAGGTGAGTGGCCTGACTTTAGGCGCTGACCAAAAAGTGCAACTAGGTGTGTATGTGAAGGTTCATGGTTCAAAACCTCACGGCCGCCCTAAGTAGAAAAAATTTTCATATAGAAACAATCTATTCAATTAAAACATAACAATTATCATCACAATGTTCAATAAATACAGAATACAGTGCAGTTATGAATTTTTGAAATATATGTTTTCTTCTTCTTTACCACGCACCATTTAAATAAAATTTTTTTTGATTAACCCAAAACTTTGCATTTCTAATTTTTTTTTGCTATTCGCATATTTCTAGGGTGTAAGACTTTAAATTCGAACACTTTTTTTCCCCCTCCATATAATGAAGGGCCACCCTAATGGCCATGGTGTTGTTTAGCTGGTGTGGAAGCTTGTACAACAGTGTATGAAAGTATTAAGATGGAATTTATTGATTGAGTTTGATGATATTAATATTTCTATTTTTGAAGCTTTTCTCTGGTTGCAGTAAAAACCAGATATCAGACTTCAGGCATTTCGAAGTCTACTTAAAATTTTGAAAAAAAAAATTAAAAATAAAATTTACTCATTCTTTCCAAAAAAATTCAATAAATGCCAGGCTAAAGAATATTTATATGTATATGGGTGTATGTGTGATATGTGTGTGTAACACCTACCAGGATTTGTTGCTCTAAAGCGTATGACAGCATAGCCACGACTGGGTATTGATACTGTATCTTTGAAAGGGGGACGGACATTAAAATTATCCCTGGGTAACATGCGGTTACGTTCCATTTGTTTAGCTCGTTGTCTACTCATAGGCACACCGTCCGGATGCTGTCCCAAGCCAGTAACCATAAATCGATAACCATGCAAATGAAACGGATGATGCATACGACCCACATCTGTTGCAAGAAAGCAAGAAAGCGAAAATAAGAAAAATATTATATAGCCATAAATAAATCTCCTAAAGATTGGCTAAAAACTATATGAACATAATTTCATAATATTTACTTTCACTTTCATCCACAATAATCAATTCCACTATGCTGTTCAGTTTGACCTGCAGACGATGTATACAAGGGCACAAACGATTACCCTTACAGTGTTCAGGCCAATGAAGATCGTCGCAAAACTGAGAATTAATTATGCTTTTGGGCTGTGTTAGCGGCGGATAATCGGGAAATACTAAACTGAGATTATTTATGGCACCCACAATAGTTAAATTCGAATTTAAATCTGTTAAAAGATAAAGAATAAATTAAATATTCTAATCCATAAAAACAAAGTTTATACTCTAACTCTTTCTTTCCTTATGTACATGAGTTTTGAATATCTCCATGACTGTGCGTGACTTTGCGTAACAATTATAAAATTAACCTTTGCTCGCAACAAGTCTATGAACCAAGTTTCATATTGATTGGATGAGGGGAAATGGGGTTCAAATCACTCCATGAATGGGAGAAGTCTATGGACAAAGTTTCAGATCGATCGAATGAAGGAAAATAGGGTTTAAGTTACTCGGTGACTGTCCGTGACTATGCGTGACAGCGTGTGATTATCTTAAAATTAATCTTTGGCCACAACATGTCTCTGGACAAAGTTTCAGATCGATCGGATGAAGGGATGTGAGGTTTTTATCTCTCCGTGTATGTGCGTGACTGTGCTTGACTGTGCGTGGCTATGTCAAAGTTAATCTTTTTTCACAGCAAGTCTATCGACAAAGTTTCAGATCGATCGGATAATGGGAAATGGGTTCTAAATCACTCCGTGACTGTGCGTGACTATGCGTGACTGTGCGTGACTATGTCAAAGTTAATCTTTCTTTACAGCAAGTATACCGACCAAGTTTCAGATTGATTGGATGAGAGGAAATCCGTTTTAAATCTCTCCGTGGCTGTGCGTGACCATGCGTGACTGTGCGTGACTAAGTCAAAGTTATTCTATTTTTCAAAGCAAGTGTATCGACCAAGTTTCAGATCGAACGGATGAGGATAAATGATCACCCGTGACTGTGCGTGACTATGCGTGACTGTGCGTGACTAAGTCAACGTTAATCTTTTTTCAAAGCAAGTATATCGACCAAGTTTCAGATCGAACGGATGAGGATATATGACATTTAGATCAGTCTGTGACTGTGCGCGACCATGCGTGACTGTGCGTGACTAAGTCAAAGTTAATATTTTTTTAACAGCAAGTGAATGGACCAAGTTTTAGATCGATAGAATGAGGAGAAATGACACTTAGATCACTCCGTGACTGTGCGTGACCAAGCGTGACTGTGAGTAACTAAGCCAAAGTTTATCTATTTTTCAAAGCAAGTGTATCTGCCAAGTTTCAGAACGATCGGATGAGAGAAAATGACATTTAGATCGCTCCGTGACTGTGCGTGACTGTGCGTGACTAAGTGAAAGTTAATATTTTTTCACAGCAAGTGTACGGACTAAGTTTCAGATTGATCGGATGAGGGTAAATGACATTTAGATCACTCCGTGACTGTGCGTGACCATGCGCGACTGTGCGTGACTAAGTGAAAGTTAATATTTTTTTCACGGCAAGTGCATGGACCAAGTTTCAGATCGATCATATGAGGAAAACGCGTGACTGTGCGTGACTATCCCAAAAATAATCTGTAGTCACAACAAGACTATGGGCCAAGTTACAGATCAATTGGATAAGGGGGAATTGGGTTGCCCCGCGACAGACAGACAGACAGACAGACAGAGAGTATGAGTTAAAAGAAAGAGTTGAAAAAACTTTGTTTTTAAATTGCTAAATTCAACAATTACTTGAGAAATGTTTGTATTCGCCGGGTACAAAAATTTCCTTATTTGGCACGGGATAGTTGTGAAAAGCTAAAAAGAATTTATAATCTGCTGGACTTGTCCGTAGGTTGACATCTTCTTCCAAAGACATAAGTTCTGTTATACAATAATCGTTTACACCACCCCAACAGGTGGCATTTGGATGATTTAAATACTAAAATTTATTAAAAACATTTTACATAACACTGTGGAATATTTTCAGGGTCATTGTCAGGGGGTGGAAAATTCAAAGCTGGAGTGAAAATACTAGGCAAGTTTATTGGATTTACTGAATAATGAAATGAGAAGTCATCAATGGTTCCTGAGTTACAGCAACCAAACATCAAGATAAGGAAAAAAAATATAAAAGACCATAAAGCAAATTCGACCTGAGAACATCAAACCCTCTGGATATTTTAGTAGCCTAGCCTATAATTTCACCCTGACTTGGAATTTCTCACTCCCCAGAATGGCTATTGCACTTTATAATTATTCTAATGACCAAATAGTTTACTTACTATACCACCTGGATAACGATCTTCAAATTTAGGTGGTTCGGGACGTTCTAAATCACCCTCACTTGCAATTTCATTCGTTTCATATCTTAACAAAGCAAATGATTCGGTGGGATTCGTGGCACAAACACCCATGCCCCGTACTCGTATCCAAAAATCACCTTTAGTGTGATTGGCTTCTAAAACAAAATCATAGCGTTCGCCTGAATTGGAGATCAATGTATCAAATGGGCGTGGCAAAACATTATAAGAATCAGAAGCTATAACAGTAAGATTGTGTTTCTCAATCTGAAATGGAAAGTTCAATACTTATGCTAATTTTTTTTCAGAAGTTGAGACAGAATTACAAACCTGCATTTGGAATGGACAAGCATGACTAATGGAATTAATTAGACGGAAGCGATAACGTTTGCCGGGTTTAACATTATACACAGTGGGTGGTACATTTGTACGACTGTTGGTTTTTGTCTGCAATAAAAATTAGAAAATGGTTTTTTAGAAAAATTATATAACAGATAATACTGTACAACAGCCATTATGGTGGTTTGAGGAATTCCAAGTCAGGGTGAAAGTACTAGTCCAGTAGAGTAAAACGTTCAAATTGTTTGGCGTTCTCAGGCCAAACTCTTATGACCTTTAATATTTTTCCTTAGTTTTTCATGTATAACTCAAGAATTATTTATTATTTCTTTAGTAAAATTTGTAACTAAGGCTTGAATAAATAAAAGTTTGGTCTGGCAACGTCAAATCCTTTGGAGTGTTTTCTATTCTTGTCTGGTACTTTTACCCTGACTGGGAATTTCTCACCTCCCCCCCCCCCCCCCCCCCAAAAAAAAATAAAAATATAATGACCACGAATATGTTGCATAGTGTAATTGCTACATACATTGGTAAACATTCCTCGGCCATTGATTAGAACAGAATCTGGAAATATTCCCACTGCACTGGGCAGCCCTGGAAAATATTGCTCAGCATATGAGTGCATCCAATCTGATATTAGAATGTGATGTTCTGGTAAATCATAATCATACAGATGACTTTGTGGTTCTTGCTGGCTGGGCTGTCTTACTATTAAAGCTCCATATTGGCCATTAACCTTATGATGACCTGAAAAAAAGATCAGTGATAACTCAAGCTGTTTTTTATTATTTTGTTTTTGTTTGCAACAAACCTGCATGCGAATGATAAAATTGTGTTCCGGCTTCTGTGGCATAAAATTGATAGCGAAATGTATTGGCAAATGGTATGGGACACTGGGTAAGGAATGGCACACCGTCCATATAAGGTGTTTCTAACATATGCAAACCATGCCAATGCAAAGAAGCCGCCGAACCATGAGCTTGATTATGAACATCGACTATCACTAAATCATTTTTACACACTTGTATGGCCGGTCCTGGTATCTGGCGATTAATACTCATTACTCCTTTTTCCACACCATCACCCACTATGCACTGAGGATTATTGCAATCCTCTTCAACACCTTGAGCACACTTGCCGCACGCACTAATTCAATGGGAAAAGTTAAACATGTTTAGTTTGCTTTTTTTTCTTTTTTCGTTTTTCATTCTGTTTCTTTTTTTTTTTTTGCTTTCATTAATCAACATAACTTACACTCCCATGGCTTGATAGTATTCCAAAGTGAATTCATAGTAACACACTTGCCGGACACCCGGCTTACACTCACGATTACAGAGTTCGCCAGGATATTGAGAAACATTTAAGTATAATGTAAAAGGCTCCGGAGCCACAATACGATTAGCTACTTGTGCTAAATTCTCAACATTTACATCGGCATCACTGGCAAACACTTCATTATCCACTTGATTTGAAAATTCATTAGTTGTGGTTGATGTAAAGGTTTCATCAATTAAGTTGTTGTTCATACCCTGAACGCCACTTAGTAGAACAATAACACCAATCCACACAACAGCATCTCTGTTAAATCCTTGAATTAAGGAAATTAACATTTTTCGATTTTTATTTTATAGAAGCGTCAGCGTTATAATGCGCTACAACAAGAGCTAACTAAAATATGCCTTTTTGACTGTGAAACTTATAAATGTTTTCCAACCGCAATTCGTTACTAAAGTAAATCCAATGGAAATTTAAATTCTAAGAATAACAAGACAAATTTTTATAGTTGTTTTTGAAGAATTGTTGATTTAGTGTAAAACAATACAAAGTTATTGTTTACAATTTAATTGGAGCAATAGTTTCGTACAAATATTTTCGTTTGTATCAACAGCGGGAAAACGTCATTACATTTATTCATTTATTAAGTGCAAATATTCGCATGTAACTGTAACTGTAACTGTAAATGTAACCTAGACATTTTCATTTTCATAACATAAAGTTTTTGTAATTATTATTTGATGAACACAAGCCAACAAACATTAAAAATATTAATTAAGTCTTTAATTTATCCAACAACTTTAAGGGCCGGGTTTTCAGTGGTTTTAGAAAATACTGGTTTATCCAAACAGAAATATTGAAAGCTCAGTACAAATAAGTAAAAATTGTAATCGGTGTAGACGGACTATACGATACCCTGCAATATAATATTGAGCAAAACTGTTATTTTAGCCCTAGCTACAATTTTACTGAAGAATGAAATGAGAAATTATCAATAGTTCTAAAGTCAATGTTAACTTTGAAATTCATTTTATAATACTAGAAATTATTGTACATTAATATTGAGAACCTTTCAAACTATTCTTCAATAAACGTTTTATCCTAAATAAAATTTAATATTACATTTATGTCACCGTGACTTGGAATTTCTCACCGTCTCCTCCCACCCCACCAGCATGACTGTGTACAGTGTAATGGACCGAACGGACAGACAGACGGACGGATGGACGGAAATCTCTAAATCGACTCAGAAAGTGATTTTAGTCAACCGTTATTAAAAGTGGGTCTAGTTGACCTATTTTTGGCAGTTACATACATTAGCATAAACTCATTGTACCTTCACCACATAGTAATATAGGATGTAACAAAGTTAAGTCATCCTAGAAGAATCATATTTTATTGCCTCAAACTGAAGAACTTCTTCTAGTAGATATTGAGAGTATCCAAAATAATATGGCGAATTACAAATTTATGTCGAGTAAAAAAAAATCATGTGAGTCCGATCGCAGGGGAGATATGTAACAATCTAGTAATAACATTTTTAATTGCACTTTTTTAAAATCAAACAGAAAGCGTCATCTATATATCATTTATAGCAAACAACTGCAGGGGATTTGCTATTATAAAAATATTTATTATGATTTATTATTTTTTATTTTTTATTTTTAATTTTTTATTTTTCATTTTTTATTTTTTATTTTCCATTTTTTATTTTTCATTTTTCATTTTTTAATTATTTATTTTTTATTTTTTATTTTTATTTTTTATTTTTTAATTTTTTCATTTTTCATTTTTCATTTTTTATTTTTTATTTCTCATTTTTTGTTTTTTATTTTTTATTTTTCATTTTTCGTTTTTCATTTTTTATTTTTTATTTTTCATTTTTTATTTTTTATCTTTTATTTTTTATTTATTTTTTTATATTTTATTTTTTTTTTATTTTATATTTTATTTTTTATTTTTTTTTCATTTTTTTATTTTTTATTTTTTTTTTTATTTTTTTTTTATTCATTTTTTATTTTTTATTTTCTATTTTTTATTTTTTTTTTATTTTACATTTTTTATTTTTAATTTTTTATGTTTCATTTATGTTTTATTTTTTATTTTTATGTTTTATTTTTTATTTTCTATTTTTTATTTTTCATTTTTTATTTTTCATTTTTCATTTTTTATTTTTACATTTTATATTTTTCATTTTTTATTTTTTATTTATTATGTTTCATTTTTTATTTTTTATTTTTAAATTTTTGTTTTTTATTTTTTATTTTTCATTTTTTATTTTTTTATTTTTTATTTTTCATTTTTTATTTTTAATTTTTTATTTTTTATTTTTCATTTTTTATTCTTTGTTTTTTATTTTTTATCTTTTATTTTTTATTTATTTTTTATTTTTTATTTTTTATCTTTTATTTATATTTTATTTTTTATTTATTACTTATTTATTATTTTTTATTTTTTATTTTTGTTTTATTTTTTATTTTTTATTTTTCATCCTTATTTTTCATTTTTCATTTTTTATTATTACATGTTATTTTTCATTTTTTATTTTTTAATTTTTAATTTTTAATTTTTAATTTTTAATTTTTAATTTTTAATTTTTAATTTTTAATTTTTAATTTTTAATTTTTAATTTTTAATTTTTAATTTTTAATTTTTAATTTTTAATTTTTAATTTTTAATTTTTAATTTTTAATTTTTAATTTTTAATTTTTAATTTTTAATTTTTAATTTTTAATTTTTAATTTTTAATTTTTAATTTTTAATTTTTAATTTTTAATTTTTAATTTTTAATTTTTAATTTTTAATTTTTAATTTTTAATTTTTAATTTTTAATTTTTAATTTTTAATTTTTAATTTTTAATTTTTAATTTTTAATTTTTAATTTTTAATTTTTAATTTTTAATTTTTAATTTTTAATTTTTAATTTTTAATTTTTAATTTTTAATTTTTAATTTTTAATTTTTAATTTTTAATTTTTAATTTTTAATTTTTAATTTTTAATTTTTAATTTTTAATTTTTAATTTTTAATTTTTAATTTTTAATTTTTAATTTTTAATTTTTAATTTTTAATTTTTAATTTTTAATTTTTAATTTTTAATTTTTAATTTTTAATTTTTAATTTTTAATTTTTAATTTTTAATTTTTAATTTTTAATTTTTAATTTTTAATTTTTAATTTTTAATTTTTAATTTTAAATTTTTAATTTTTAATTTTTAATTTTTAATTTTTAATTTTTAATTTTTAATTTTTCCGCTTTCATTTTTTATTTTTTATTTTATATTTTTAATTTTTTATTTATCATTTTTTATTTTTTATTTTTAATTTTTTATTTTTAATTTTTTTTTTCATTTTTATACCCTATATCACGATGTGGTTTGGGTATAATGACTTTGTTATGCTGTTTGTAACTACCAAAAATATTTGACCTAGACCCATCTTTTATTATACCGATCGACTCAGAATTACTTTCTAATGGTATGTAAGCTTTTACCGGCCATAGGATGAACGCTATTGAAATGGGTGAAATTCGGTCCATGGTCAGACCTATTCCCCATACAAGTGACCCCTATGAAATCGACATAAATTGCCATAAGATCCAAATAATCATATAAATCTCAGTCAAATTGGATTCGTATGTGTTTATTATATCTATTAATCGATACTCCAAAAATAATACCTGTTGGACAATTCTTAGTCATAGGCCCCATAAAGAGCTGCATCCCTATCTTCACTTAAATCTATCAAAAAACAAAAATATTTCACAGATTTTTCTCTGATTTGGTTTGTATATATTTTTTCAAAATACAAGTGACTTTACCAGATATGGTCTGTATCGATCCATTTTTTGACCTGGTCGCCATACAAATATTGCACCCGATATGAACTTTTTCATGTCTGCAGCCAAAAAAATTAATTTGCAGCCACTCAAATTTGGTTTATGCTTATTTCCTATACCGAATTAGTTGGACCGAACAGATAGGGTCTCTACACAATGCTATAAGGCATCGTATAGTCGGCCTAGACCGACTGTAATTTTCTTACTTGTTTTTGGTTTGGTAGTATTTTTCATTTCATTTAGACTAATATTTTTGATGTGATAGTTTGTGGTTGGAGTGATATTTGACAGGTCAAAATTTTGTTTATCCTTCTGATTGTAAAAAGTTTCGTAGAAATGATCAGCTAATTCATAAGCCTTTTCTCTATGAGTTTTGGCCCATGCTAAGTCGGATTGTTGGACACTTGATTGGTGAATGATGGTATTGTTAACTGTCCGGTTTGTATCAGGGTTTTCGATATAGATTTTCAGTTTGTGCTGTTTGTTCTTTTCCAGCATTGGATTGCTTTATCCTAGGGTTTTCTTGTTGATAGCCATTTTTTTCTTTGCTTTCGCTTTGCCTTAATCTTATCTTTGATAAATGCCGACACACAATATTTGTTTGGTTTTTGAGTTATTGTGGGTGTTGAATCAGATGCAGCATACAAGATGGTATTATTAAAATATGCTATTGAGCTGTCCATTTCGTCTTTGGTTTTAAGTGGAATCTTTATCATGTTTATTTTCAAAAATTTCTCTAAATCATTCCCGGTCTGTTTTCTTGTTGTAAAAAAATTTGTTTTGTTGCAAAAAGAACATTACTTTCTAATTTATGTATTATGGGCGGGTGGTCAGAGGATTATTCTAAACACGATTCTATTTTTAAATGTTTTATATTTTTGGTGATGAAGAAGTCTATTAAATCAGTTTTTTTTTGTTTAAATTTGTTGGCCAGTAAGTTGGATCTCCAGTACTTAAGAATTTTCTAATGGTTTCAAGTAAATGCCTGTCCTTTGTAAGTGTTATTCTGGAATCCAGAATATGTTTTTGGAGTTGAAGTCTAATCCAGCTATGAAACGGTTACGAAGTGTTTTTAAAAATTCAATATATTCTATTTTAGTATTGTTGTGTTTAAGAGAATAATATACGGCAGATAAGATGAGTGGGCGAATAAGTCTTCCATAGCTAATGTGGAAACGTTCAAGTTCAGTACTCTGAAAAAAATTAAAAAAATTAAAAAAATTTTTTTTAATGTCAAAAAATGTATCCAAAACTTCGAAAAAAATTTGTGAGTATTCCATGAATGATTCTGAACACATTTTATTCCATAAATTTTCTTCCAAAAGTGCATAATTTTCCAGTAAAAAAAATTGCTTCTCCACGAAAAGTTTTGGAACATTCTGGCCGTTTTTGGCAAAAATTAAAAACTAAAATAAAATCATGTGAGTCCGATCACAAGGGAGATGTATAAACATCTAGAAATTAAAGATTTTTTTATGGCACTTTTTTAAAATAAAACAGAAAGCGTCATCTATGCATCACTCATAGCAGTCAACTGCAGGGCTCTGCTAATATAAAAATTTAATAATTATTATTTATTTTTTAAACTGGTTAGTTTTTATTTTTCGTTTTTAATGTTTTATTTTTCATTTTTCGTTTTTTATTTTTCATTTTTCATTATTCGTTTTTCGTTTTTCATTTTTCAATTTTAATTTTTTATTTTTCAATTTTCATTTTTGAATTTTCGGTTTTCGTTTTTCATTTTAAATTTTTCATTTTTTATTTTTCATTTTTCATTTTTGTTTTTATTTTTTATTTTTTCATTTTTCATTTTAAATTTTTCATTTTTTATTTTTCATTTTTTATTTTTCATTTTTCGTTTTTTATTTTTTATTTTTCATTTTTCATATTTGGTTTTTCGGTTTTCGTTTTTCGTTTCTAATTTTTAATTTTAAATTTTTCATTTTTTATTTTTCATTCTTCATATTTTATTTTTCATTTTTCATTTTTTATTTTTCATTTTTGGTTTTTCGGTTTTCGTGTTTAATTTTTTATTTTTCATTTTTAATTTTAAATTTTTCATTTTTTTATTTTATTTATTTTTTTTTATTTTTTATTTTTCATTTTTCATTTTTCATTTTTCATTTTTTTTGTTGTTCATTTTTAAATTTTCATTTTTTATTTTTCATTTTTCATTTTTTAGTTTTCATTTTTCATTTTTCATTTACATTTGTTATTTTTATTACATATCATAATTTTTTCACCAATACAATCCCAATTTTGTCTTACGGATCATATGTTACGCTGTTTGTGTGATTGTATTGTGAAATTGAAATTTACGCTCCTGCGCGTCTAGATTTTCACACAAGAAAAATTTTTCTCCGCAGTGTCACGCAGACAGTTTTTTTTAGCATTTATCGCAGCGAAGATTCTTACGCTAAAACTAAGTTTTGGAGACAAATTCCACAAAAATTTGAGCCGAAATCAAAAATACCAAAGATGGATAAATGGACAATTTCAAGGCGAAATAAAAACCCAAGCTTAAACAGTTGAACTATGTGAAGTGTAGAGTAATTTGAATGAAACAGTGGCGATTTGCCCCACGTAACTTAACTCGTGGAATTTCACTAAATGTGAATGTACGAATCCTTTTTCTGACATTTATAGTTACCATACTTCCTTGTTTGCATTATAAGCAAAAAAAAATTTAGTAAACACATTCCGATAGTTTTTTGAAAAACAATTAAAATTCTCAATGTGTCAATGGCAACAAATTCGGAATTAAAAATATTTCATTAAAATTTAAAATTTTCATCTTCAACTGTAGGGACACTTTTTGTAGCAAGTGTATCTAAGCGAGTTTATTTTTCTTAATATATCTGTTTTTGTTGAATTGAAGGATAAAAATAATTTTTTTTTAAGTAAGAGTGTTAAACTTAGAGTTTGCAATGTAGTTGAAAATATTTCGTCAATTTGTTTAATTTTTTTTATTTTAAGAAACCAAGAAAATAAAAGTTAAGAACTCTTATAATATTCAAACTGTTTTCTCCCAATCATTGATTCGACTGATTGCTTTTACTTTTGTTTTGGAAATATTTTTCTGTGGAGGATATATCCTTATTTCAAAACTAATCACCGACTAAGATATACAATATTTTCTCTTATATGGTTTTTGTCCTTACGGAAAGAAAGTACAGGTCAAATAGTGTCAGTTTTAACGATTCTATCATAAAATTTCCGCCATCTCTTCTTTACTAATCCAATTTTTGTGATAATTAACATCACTACCATTAGTAACATTTCAAAGATTATCACCAGCATTCTGCTTTCATGTATTAGTCAATGTTCGTACGTATAATTTTTTTTTGTCCACACTAAAGTTGTAGTCATTTTTTTACTAAACTCTAATGTACCATTTATAAATAAAATATATGTGCTGATAAAAAGGAAAAAAAAGGAAAATAACAATTTTATTTGAAAAAAGCTATAATAATAGCACTCAAAGGATTTGTATTTGTAACAATATAGAATTGAAAATAAAAATTGTGTTTGTCAGAAACATTCATGTAAGTCCGATAAACAGTTAGAAAAAGTTGTGAAACAAAGTTAAAGCTCTCACTATTTAATGGAATTGTTATTCACAGTTAATGTATTTATTTAAAATTTTTGTTGCTTTCTCTCAACTGGTAGAACATAAATAATTAGTCAGTTAAACAGTCCTCTTATAAATATATATATATGATATTAAAGACAAATTTCAAAAGAAATTTTTTTGTTTTTGAAGGTAAAAGCCTACTTTTAACAGTTAGTATTTATTGACTTAAACAAAGCGATTTTTGAGGTTATAAATTGCTAGATGAAATTAAACAAGCTTTAGTATTTCGTATTTTCTCAGTGTAGCAATTAAACCATTTTCAAGTATACAAAATAAACTATAATATTTAAGTGAATTGAAAACCGTTAAATAACAATAAAACAATTAATAGAGAGATTAATGTTAATTGATAACAATAGCACATTGTATCTACGAGTTTGTATTGTTTTAAATTGTTTAATATAAAACAAAATTTTTATATTTATTTTTTATACAATAAAAGTAACGACACGTACAAATTGCTCATATCTATTTTCATATTGTCTGTATATATGAAATCCTTTTTTTATTTTTATGAATAAAGCAAACATAAATGTCATCAACATTTAATTCAACTTCATATGTTTGCAAAATGCAATAAAAACATTTTTTTAAAATTTAAAAATTTTGCTGAATTTTTATAAAAAAAAAAACACTGCAATATTGTTGACTAAGAGAAAAATGTCAGAAAGATGTCCTGTCTTGGATATGATAGGCTATTTTTATGTAACATGTACTAGGGTTGTCAAACAGTGTCAAACATTATTCGATTAATCGCTCATCTGAAAAAAAAAATTCAAGAATTTTGATTTTTGACTAACAAATTATGTCGATTTTTATCGATTACTCTTATAAATCCTATAAGTTTTAAACGCTTAATATGAAAAAAAAAAAGAAAAAAATAGATGGTAAAATGTATTTCATAATATTTACTTGTTACACGGCAATCGACTTGGTATATTTAGAATAACTAAGGGCCATTATTACAACTTCGCAATAGCTAAAGATAGGATGTTATCGGGCAGGTTATTAGTTTTTCGATAGTACCGATAAGCTAAAGGGAAGATATTTTTGCCTTTATCTTTTAACGTGAGGTTTATGTATTTAATGTTGCCACATTTTCTGATCTATGAAGAAGAAATTTACATCAATTTAGTTTTGGAAATAAATTTATTTACATACACTTGTATATTTTTTAAAAAATTTTATTACACATTTACAACAATTGTGCAACTTATAATAAAGGTTTTTAGTTTTTATTTCATTATTTTATTGTTTGTTTGCGAACAAATAAAGGCACGTTGGCATTACGTATCTTTACAAGTAATCGGTGTTTCCTTCAGTGTTGCCACAATATCAAAAATATTAATTTTATTTTACTGGGAAGTTGTAATAACGAAAATATGTTAAAGGTAACTTTATTGTTTACTATAGTTAAAGTTACCTTTAACTAACATTTACTTTGAAGGCAAGTTGTAATAATGGCCCTAAGAGTGTTAAATTCGTAGTCTAAACACAATATTATATACAAGGTTGTCAACACAACAGATTTAAAACTATAAAATTAATAAGATAATTAACAAAATTTTAGGTATTTTCATTCTCTGTCAATTGAAAGGAATTATTAAATGCAAAAAGCATAAGTGTAAAAACATACAAATACATTTTTGTTTGTTTATTTATCAGCATGCACATCAGGGTGGCCCTTCATTATATGCAGAAAAAAAGTGTTCAAACTCTCGGTCGCACCCCCTAGAAATTTATTCAAAAGAATATGAAATATAAAATTAATTCTATTAATTTTGGTGTATTTAAGGATGATTTAGTGTGTGATTCAAATTGTTTTCTGTAATCACTTACGACTTGCAATAAGTATTGCTTTTCTTTAATTTTATATTATTGTATTAATTTTGTATTTCATATTCTTTGCATCATTTGTGGTTCTTCTTATTTTATTTAGAAAAATATAGATAGTTTTTTAAAATAAAATAATAAAGGGTCCGCCAAATAACTTTTTTTTTTTTGAAAATGCTATAAAATAAAACTACTGAATATTATCTCAAATTTCTTTTTTTTGATGTGTAAACATCTAAACGCGCAGGGGGGTAAATTTCTATTTCACAATACAATCACAAAAACAGCGTAACTTATATCGGTGTGAGCTGAAGGAGATAACGCTGTGTGACTTATGATTGTATTGGTGAAAAAATATTTTCAGGAGAAACTGTTCATGGGCAATTACCCAATGCATTCGAAATTGGAATTGTGGTAGGAGAGACAAACCTAAGTAACTCGTGTTTTTAACACTTTTTTTTATTGTTTGTAACATTCTATTTTAATAAATTTCACTTTTATTATTTTTATATTTAATTAATAAACACAATAACTATCGCTTGCTACCACTCAAAAAATCTCACAAATCTCACAAAATCATACAAATTTATACAAACATCTGATTTCGAGTTGCCAACTTCAAAAAATAAAACAGATGTTAACTTTGTAGCCAGATTGTTAAACCAGGGATACCAGAGCTTTCAAATGAAGTGAACTGCTGAAAATAGTATAGAACAATTCGTAAATTTAAATTAAATTTTTTTTATAATATTTTAGATTCTGGTTAATGTTTGCAAAAATTAATTATGCCTATATGATTATATTGTGTTTTATTTAAAAACTATTTTTTCTTCATATAGAAAATTGAATAGTTTAGATTTCTTCTAATAATTTAAACAAGCAGATTCCAGCCCTCGAAATTCGAATGCAAATTCTAGGAAATTTTATTTTTTCTTTAAATGAAGACCCTAAAGGTATGCTAATCAATTAAAGCCAATTCACAAATCAACACAAAAAAAAAAAACAAACTCATTTTTATTACAAACACATTAACAAATTTAATAAACACACACATAGCATTGTATAATTTTATGTATGTGTTAGTAGCAAATATAAATGCAATTTACTCAAAATAAAGGAAAAAATTTAAAAATCTGTAAATCTGCAAAACGGCTAAAAAGAAATACTTTTCAAATAATATACGGTTGGTCAAAATCGGGATAAAACGGTGGAAGAAAACATCGGTCACAAGAAATCGCCTAGCCTATTAATATTATAGATGAGTTCATCATTTAATAAGAATTCTAGCCTTTGAATATTTTTGATGTGTATTTCACAATACAATCGCAAAAACAGCGTAACACATCGGTGTGAGCTGAAGTGTAAATCGGTGTGACTTTATTTGATTATATTTGTGAAAAAATTATGATTATGTTCTTTTCTAAACATTTTCCAATTGTCTTTCAAAAAACATCAATTGTATTTCAGAAAACATCAATTGTATTTCAGAAACCATCAATATAATTTCAGAAAACATCAATTGAATTTCAGAAAACATCAATAGAATTTCAGAAAACATCACTTGAATTTCAGAAAACATAAACAGAATTTCAGAAAACATCAATATAATTTCAGAAAACATCATTTGAGTTTCAGAAAACATCAATTGAATTTCAGAAAACATCAATAGAATTTCAGAAAACATCAATTGTAATTCAGAAACCATCAATATAATTTCAGAAAACATCATTTGAATTTCAAAAAACATAAATAGAATTTCAGAAAACATCAATTGTATTTCAGAAAATATCATTTGAATTTCAGAAAACATAAATAGAATTTCAGAAAACATCAATAGAATTTCAGAAAAAATCAATTGTATTTCAGAAAACATCAATTGTATTTCAGAAAACATCAATTGAATTTCAGAAAACATCAATATAATTTCAGAAAACATCATTCGATCAATTGTATTTCAGAAACCATCAATATAATTTCAGAAAACATCATTTGAATGCAGAAAACATAAATAGAATTTCAGAAAACATCAATTGAATTTCAGAAAACATAAATAGAATTTCAGAAAACATCATTTCAGAAAACATAAATAGAATTTCAGAAAACATCAATATAATTTCAGAAAACATCATTCGAGTTTCAGAAAACATCAATTGAATTTCAGAAAACATCAATAGAATTTCAGAAAACATCAATATAATTTCAGAAAACATCACTCGAGTTTCAGAAAACATCATTTGAATTTCAGAAAACATAAATAGAATTTCAGAAAACATCAATATAATTTCAGAAAACATCATTCGAGTTTCAGAAAACGTCAATTGAATTTCAGAAAACATCAATAGAATTTCAGAAAACATCAATTGTATTTCAGAAAACATCAATTGTATTTCAGAAAATATCATTTGAATTTCAGAAAACATAAATAGAATTTCAGAAAACATCAATAGAATTTCAGAAAAAATCAATTGTATTTCAGAAAACATCAATTGTATTTCAGAAAACATCAATTGAATTTCAGAAAACATCATTCGAGTTTCAGAAAACATAATTTGAATTTCAGAAAACATAAATAGAATTTCAGAAAACATCAATATAATTTCAAAAAACATCATTCGAGTTTCAGAAAACATCAATTAAATTTCAGAAAACATCAATAGAATTTCAGAAAACATCAATTGTATTTCAGAAAACAGCAATTGTATTTCAGAAAACATCATTTGAATTTCAGAAAACATAAATAGAATTTCAGAAAACATCAATTGAATTTCAAAAAGCATCATTTGAATTGCTGAGAACATTAATTGTATTTCAGAAAACGTCAATAGAATTTCAAAAAGCATCATTTGAATTGCTGAAAACATTAATTGTGTATCAGAAAACATCATTTGAGTTTCAGAAAACATCAATTGAATTTCAGAAAACATCAATAGAATTTCAGAAAACATCAATTGTAATTCAGAAACCATCAATATAATTTCAGAAAACATCATTTGAATTTCAAAAAACATAAATAGAATTTCAGAAAACATTAATTGTATTTCAGAAAATATCATTTGAATTTCAGAAAACATAAATAGAATTTCAGAAAACATCAATAGAATTTCAGAAAAAATCAATTGTATTTCAGAAAACATCAATTGTATTTCAGAAAACATCAATTGAATTTCAGAAAACATCAATATAATTTCAGAAAACATCATTCGATCAATTGTATTTCAGAAACCATCAATATAATTTCAGAAAACATCATTTGAATGCAGAAAACATAAATAGAATTTCAGAAAACATCAATTGAATTTCAGAAAACATAAATAGAATTTCAGAAAACATCATTTCAGAAAACATAAATAGAATTTCAGAAAACATCAATATAATTTCAGAAAACATCATTCGAGTTTCAGAAAACATCAATTGAATTTCAGAAAACATCAATAGAATTTCAGAAAACATCAATATAATTTCAGAAAACATCATTCGAGTTTCAGAAAACATCATTTGAATTTCAGAAAACATAAATAGAATTTCAGAAAACATCAATATAATTTCAGAAAACATCATTCGAGTTTCAGAAAACGTCAATTGAATTTCAGAAAACATCAATAGAATTTCAGAAAACATCAATTGTATTTCAGAAAACATCAATTGTATTTCAGAAAATATCATTTGAATTTCAGAAAACATAAATAGAATTTCAGAAAACATCAATAGAATTTCAGAAAAAATCAATTGTATTTCAGAAAACATCAATTGTATTTCAGAAAACATCAATTGAATTTCAGAAAACATCATTCGAGTTTCAGAAAACATAATTTGAATTTCAGAAAACATAAATAGAATTTCAGAAAACATCAATATAATTTCAAAAAACATCATTCGAGTTTCAGAAAACATCAATTAAATTTCAGAAAACATCAATAGAATTTCAGAAAACATCAATTGTATTTCAGAAAACAGCAATTGTATTTCAGAAAACATCATTTGAATTTCAGAAAACATAAATAGAATTTCAGAAAACATCAATTGAATTTCAAAAAGCATTATTTGAATTGCTGAAAACATTAATTGTGTATCAGAAAACATCAATTGAATTTCAGAAAACATCGATTGCATTTCAGAAAACATCAATTGAATTTCAGAAAACAGCATAATCGACTTATTTTTTATGCACTGGAAAATATGATGTTGATGTTTTCTTTAATTATTAGATGTTTACACATCTCCCTTGTGATCGGACTCACATGATTTTTTTTTTATTTGAAAGTAAAATCCTTCCGGTTAATAATGGAAAATAATTTCATTCAAATGGCTACACGATCGGTCCAATTTTTAAGCACATTATCGATTGTGTGCAGCTGTATTTCACCAATGGCTTCACGAATATTGTCCTTTAAAGCGTCAATTGTCTCTGGCTTGTTGGCGTAACACTTATCTTTGAGGGCACCCCACAAATAATAGTCCAACGGTGTCAAATCGCAGCTCCGAGGTGGCCAAACGACATCAGCTCTGCGGCTGATAATGCGATCTTCAAAAACAGGGCGCAAAACATCGAGTGTAGCTTCGGCTGTGTGGCACGTAGCGCCGTCCTGTTGAAGCCAAATGTTGCCAATATCCTCCTCTTCAATTTTTAAAATTCGTTCAACATGGCCCGATAACGATCGCCATTGACTGTAACGGCCACTACTTGCTCATTTTCGAAGAAAAATGGCCCAATTATGCCCCTGGACCAAAATTCGCACCAAACAGTGACTCGTTTTGGGTGTATCGGCTTTTTGATGTATGCGTGCGGGTTTTCTGTGCCCCAAATGCGACAATTTTGCATGTTTATATACCCGCCAAGAGCAAAATGAGCTTCATCTGAAAAGATGATTTTTTGGCAAAATCGGCATCTTCTGTAAGTCGATCGCAGGCCCACTTAGCGAAGCGAAAACGAATTGGATGGTCAGTTGGCTTCAACTCCTGAACCAATTGGACTTTGTATGGTGTCATACCAAGGTCTTTATGAAAAATTCGTCTCAATGATGCCTCCGAAATGTTCAAGTCCTGAGAACGACGGTGAATTGATGTTGATGGCGCTTCACGCACACTTTCTGCCACAGCAGCAATATTCTCGGGTGTACGCACTATTTTTGGCTTTTCACGCTTTGGTTTATCGAAGGGGATGCCAGTTTCTTTCACTTTTTTCACAAGATAACGAACATACAGAGCTGACGGTGCTTCTCTTCTTCCAAAATCCGTACGCAATTTTCGCACACATTCTGCAACATTACCATGATTTTCAAAGTAATGTCGCAATATTTCCCAGCGTTGCTCAAGCGTATACGCAACCATATTCGTTCAGCGGAAGGATAAAACTAATTATCTGTCAAATCATACATGAGCGAGGTGTTACCATTCACGAAATAAGCACTAGTTGAAAAAAAAAAACGTTAGATGGCGGACCCTTTATTATAATAAAATTGGTTAAAAGTTGTTTTAAGTTATATTCGCGAGCAATAAGCAGATAATTGCACCAAAGCTACATCACAATGGATAATTTTGATCCCAGTAGCAGTGAAGGGTTAAATAAATAAATATTACCCGACTTATTTTTCTTAAATTCTACATAGTGGTTTCATCGAGTTTAATAGAAAAACTCGTTTTCGGTAATTTTTATTTAAAAATATCTTAAAATCCAAAGCTGGCATTGGCAAATAATGGGTTAGTGTTAGTGTTAGTGTTAGTGTTCTCGGATTTATCCCAAATTTTAGGAAAAATTCAACGGCACTTACAAAATATTTGAATTTCTTGAATAAATTGTTTTTCATTAGCTTGGGGTGATATGTGATCCCAATTCATAATATTTTTTCCGAAACCCTAGGCTATTAAAATCAAATATAAGATTTAAAAGAAGAAAAGTGATGAATTTTTGATACAAAGTATTTAGAAATAGTACATTTACAGAATATTTTACACAAAACCCATTTTTCTCGAAATCCGCAAAAAGAAAATCCTTGCCAAAAAAAAAAAATGCTGAAATAGAGATTTATCTAAAAATTCACACAGTTAATCTCTAATATGCGTTTAACAAGACCTTGAAGAGCTAGATAAATTTTTTAAAATTCTGTTTCGGAAAATTTTTCAAAACTTGAAAAAGGAGTTTTCAAAATTTTATCAAAAAAATTTACCATTTTCGGTCTCAAAACTTAATAGGTACACAAGGTGGTAATAAAACAATACTTCACATCTGGGTACTTACAGGTATAGAGACTAAAACAAAATATTGGCCTTAATTAATTTTTTAAAGTTGAAAAAAAATGCCATCAAATTTCCTGACCTAGTTTTTTTGGCACAAAAGTGGTCTGGGGCATTTGTTATTTCTGGGCGAGTTTTTATTCGATTTGGAAGTCTTATAGCTTTTTGGCAAGATCATTTAATACTAATCCGGAATTATATAACAATTTGTCGGCAGAGTTAAACCATAGAACAAAATTTTCGTAAAACCTGGGAAAAAGTCATATTTTCCCCATATAAACGCATTTGAAATATTCAATCGCGTTGAGCCACCTTTAAATGTTTTTTGATTGGCCCAAAACTTTGTATTTTTCACTTTTTGTACTATTTGCATATTTCTAGGGGGGTGAGACCGAGAGTTTGAAACTTTTTTTTATTAAGGGCCACTCTAATGCATGTGCAAAAAAAAGAGCAACAAACAAACAATAATTATGTTTACTTACCAACTATTACACAAAACACGTTGTGGCAATATCGGTCTAAACTAATATGACAACGGTCACTATAAGCATACATACACATGGAGCAAATGCTACAAACAGAGCGACCGTAAAAACAAAAACTATTACAACTATAACAAAAAATAAAAATTTTTCATTTTCATTGATATTATGGGACTTATTAAACCGATTTTGATGATTTTGGATAGCAACATTTTCAGAATATAAGTGAAACATTTTCAAAATAAAAAAACAAGTAAGAAAATTATAGTCAGTCTAGACCGACTATACGATATCCTATACCATCCGTTTAGAGACCCTATCTCTCCGGTCCAACTAATTCGACTTGGAAAATAAGCATAAACCAAATTTGAGTGGCATTGTTATTAATTTTTTTGGCTGCAGATATGAAAAAGTTCATATCGGATGCTATATTTATATGGGGAATAGGTCGAAAAATGGACCAATCCTGACCATATTTGGTAAAGTCACTTATATTTTGAAAAAATATATACAAACCAACTTTGAGAAAAATCTGTGCAATATTTTTGTTTTTGGATAGATTTAAGTGAAGATCGGGTAACAACTCTATATGGGGCCTATGATGAAGAATTGTCCTATGGGAATTATTTTTGGACTACTGATTAATGAATATAATAAACACATACAAACCCAAATTGACTGAGATCTATATGATAATATTGATCTTATGGCAATTTATGTCGATTACATAGGGGTCATTTGTGTGGGGACTATATCTGAACATGGACCGAATTTTACCGATTTCAACAGCGTTTATTCTATGGCCGGTAAAAGCTTATATACCAAATTTCATTAAAATACGGACGGACGGACGGACAGACGAACGGACAACGCAAAATCGACTCAGAAGTGATCCTGAGTCGATCGGTAAAATGAAATATGGGTCGAATTCAAATATTTTTGGTAGTTACAAACATCAACCACATAGTGGTATAGGGTATAATGATCAACTCAGCTGACCTCTTGAGGGCGTCATCGTTATTTCCACAGACGGAAAGACGAACAGACAGACAGATGGACATCATTATATCAACTCCGCTTTTTATAATCGCAAACTTATATATACAAAATCAAATCAATTTTTCTCTACAATTTACCGATTTTTTTTTTTATTAATTTATATTTTTAACTCATACTCTCTGTCTGTCTGTCTGTCGTGGAGCAACCCCATTCTCCCATATTCAATTGATCCGAAACTTGGCCCATAGTCTGGATGTGTCACACACAGTCACGGAGCGATCTAAATGTCATTTCCCCTCATCCGAAACTTGGTCCATACACTTGCTGTGAAAAAAAGATTAGTTTTTACTTAGCCACGCACAGATTTAAAACCCATTTCCCGTTATTCGATCGATATCAAACTTGATCTATAGACTTGCTGTGAAAAAAGATTAACTTTCACATAGTCCCGCACAGTCACGCATCGTCAAGCACAGTCAGGGCGTGATTTAAACCTCACTTTCCCTCATCCGATCAATCTGAAATTTTGTCCACAGACTTGTTGTGGCCACAGATTAATTTTAAGATAGTCTCGCACAGTCATGGAGAGATTCAAAATTCATATGTATAAAGAAAGAAAGAGTTTTAATAAAAAGTTAGTTTTTATGGGTTTGATTATTTACGACTTCCATTTAAATGAAAAAAATTTATAAAATCTGATTTCGAATTATTTTATATTTATTTGTTTTACAGACAAATTGACATCACTATACTAACTCCGCTTGTTATAATGACGAACTTATTTATACCCTCTCCTCAAAAAAAACGGAGCATTTCTTAATCAATCATTATAAAAAATCGCATTAAAAAAACAAAGTACGTTTTTTTAAAAAAGATTTTTTTTTACAAAATCAAACCATTTATTTAATTTATTTATTGTTACTTTTTTATATTTTCTATGAATTGCATTCAAATGCAAAAAAGTTAAAAATGATTTCGAATTATTTTCAGTTTGTATGTATCTAATTCAACTATATTCTTAATTTTTTAAATAAAAAAAAATCCTCCTTTCAGACGTTATTTGATCGATTAATAGAGAGTTTTTAAAGCCACAAGTAAAATCCGAATAACTTCACAACCCTAAATAATAACTTTCAAACAATTTTTATTGACAAGATCTGAATACTGGAAATATACAGTGTGTTCATAAATGATAGCACATTTGGTAATCTTGAAATCAATGCTATATAAAATTTTAACTATGCATTCTATAAATGTCATCTCTTTGTGCAACGTGTATTACATAGGACATACCTCTTTCCAAAACAAAACTTATATTACACAAATCTTTCATTAATTAGAAATACCGTTATTAAAATCTCTTACATTCCATAAGCTTTCAAATAGTATAGCACAAATGCAACAGTCGTTGTTCGACAAAAAGTACCGTTTTAATACAACATATTATTAAATTTAAGTGAATTTGAAAAAAGTCAAATTTTAATTTTGTTCGAATATGGTGCATCAAAAGCAGAAATTGCAAATGAAATTGGCAGAAGTCGAAGGATTATTTATAATATTTGAAAAATATTGAAAATTATGGCAAAAATAAAAGCAGTAGTGGAAAAATAAGTTGAATGAACGCGGGCGTCGACTTATTTTGAACACAGCAAGCAACATCATCGAAAGCTGTGTCCAACTTGCTGGATGCGTTTCCAAAAAAGTGTGCAAAACTACCATTTGGAATGTTCTTAAATCTTCCAAACATATTCGAAGACAAAACACGTTTGGAGTTTTGCAAAAATAATATGGGTACAAATTGGTCAAATGTAACTTGTATAATGTTATGTTACAAAATAATAAATTAATTTGTTTTCTTTTAAAAGATAATTTTTTCAGATGAAATTTTAGTTACTGACATGACTTACGAAAAGAACCCCAATGTTTCTCTCGAAGAAACTTTAGTGGCGGTTCTATTATGATTTGGGGTGCGTTTACTGAAGATTGTTTTCTGGAGTTGCAAATTGTGCCCACCAAAATGAACAACGAAAAATATTGTGAATTGCTTCAATGCAGTTTGTTGCCATTCCTACATGCCAATACAGAAAAAATATATTTTTCAGTAAGACAATGCAGCCTGTCATGCCAGCAAATTCACAAAAGAATGGTTAAGCTCGAATAATGTCGATGTTTATACCCTATACCACTATGTGGTTTGGGTATAATGACTTTGTGCTGCTGTTTGTAACAACCAAAAATATTTGACCTAGACCCATCTTTAATTATACCGATCGAATCAGAATCACTTTCTGAGTTGATTTAACAATGTCCGTCCGTCCGTCCGTCCGTCCGTCCGTCCGTCCGTCCGTCCGTCTGTGTGTCCATGTAAAGCTTGTAATCAAACTGCAGGTCGCAAATATGAATGTATTTTGATGAAATTTGGTATATACGCTTTTTCGGCCATGGGATGAACGCTATTGAAATTGGTGAGAATCGGTCCATGTTCAGACCTAGCCCCCATACAAATTACCCATATGAAATCAACATAAATTGCCATAAGATCCAAATTGTCATATAGATCTTACTCAAATTGGGTTTGTATGCGTTCATTACATCCACTAATGAGTAGTCCAAAAATGATCCCTTTGACCCCATATAGAGCTGCTTCCCGATCTTCAGTTAAATCTATTAAAAAACAAGTAAGAAAATTATAGTCGGTCTAGACCGACTATAGGATACCCTATACCATGCGTTTAGAGACCCTACCCCATAGGCGCGGCTAACTGGACATAGAAAATAAGCATAAACCAAATTTGAGTGGGATTTTTATAAATTTTTTTGTCTGCAGATATGAAAAAGATCATATCGGATGCTATATCTATATGGGGACCAGGCCCAAAAATGGACCGATCCTGACCACGTTTGGTAAAGGCTCTTGTATTTTGCAAAAATATGTACAAACAAAATTTGAGAAGAATAAGTGCAATATTTTTGTTTTTTAATAGATTTAACTGAAGATCGGGAAGCAGCTCCATATGGGGTCAAAGGGATCATTTTTGGACTACTCATTAGTGGATGTAATGAACGCATACAAACCCAATTTGAGTAAGTTCTATATGACAATTTGGATCTTATGGCAATTTATGTCGATTTCATATGGGTAATTTGTAAGGGGGCTAGGTCTGAACATGGACCGATTCTCACCAATTTCAATAGCGTTCATTCCATGGCCGATAAAAGCCTATATACCAAATTTCATCAAAATATATTCATATTTGCGACCTGCAGTTTGATTACAAACTTTACATGGACACACAGACGGACGGACGGACGGACGGACGGACGGACGGACGGACGGACGGACATCGTTAAATCGAATCAGATAGTGATTCTGATTCGATCGGTATAATTAAAGATGGGTCTAGGTCAAATATTTTTGGTAGTTACAAACAGCAGCACAAAGTCATTTTACCCAAACCACATAGTGGTATAGGGTATAACAAAAATATTGCACTGATTCTTCTCAAATTTTGTTTGTACATATTTTTGCAAAATACAAGAGACTTTACCAAACATGATAGATATAGCATCCGATATGAACTTTTTTATATCTGCAGCCAAAAAAATTAATAAAAATCCCACTCAAATTTGGTTTTTGCTTATTTTCAATGTCCAGTTAGTTGGGCCTAAGAGATAGGGTTTCTAAACGCATGGTATAGGGTATCGCATAGTCGGTCTAGACCGACTATAATTTTCTTACTTGTTTAGAATTGCCTTCTTGCTCTCCTGATATGAACCCCAATAGAAAACATATGGGGAATTCTCCTCAGGCGAATTCATGCTGACAATCGCCAATACATGAATGTAAATGAACTAAAAATTTCAATTTTCAATGAATGGGAAGCACTTAATCAAGGTCTTTTCAATAAATTAATAAATTCTATGAAAAATATAATATTTGATTGCATTAAAGCAAAAGGTAGTGTTCTAAATTATTAAGATGATGTTATTTTTATTATTTTTGGTTTTTTTGTTAAATAAATAAAGAAATTAATGAATTATTTTTGTTGCTATACTATTTGAGCGCTTTAATATGCTGTGTATTGGGATGTAAGGAATTTCTAATTAATTTTGGGTAATATACGTTTATTTTTGGAAAGAAAACATATTAATGTACGTCCAGCAAAGAAATAATAGTTCAGGCAATGTCGGACGCGATTACCAACAGAAACCGTCTGCCGAATTTCGATGCCGCATCTGGTTCTCAAGAAAAACGACACCCCGTTTGCCTTCTCATTTTTATGTACCCCTTTTCATCGCTCTAGGAGGGGAGCATAAAAAAAACAGAAACATAAACAAGTACGGAAAAAGTTAGTAAATTATGTCTACTTTTACGCAAAAAAAATCCCAAAGTTGATAAATTGAAAAATGACAGCTACAGTGCTTCTAAAAAACGTTATTTTTGTGGGATTGAAAGGTAGGATATACCTTAATTTTATTTTTTAGTTCTGTTTTAATCGAAGTGGCGGACTATTTTTAAATACATATATGAATTCGAACTAAAAGAGTACACGACCGCTTTATGTCGCCTTTAATACAAATGGATCCTTAAAGGTAACAATTAAAAATTTCCCAAATACTTTGACATATAGTGATGACAATGCAATATTAAAATTCATTATAGCCGAAAACTAAAGTACTATTACTTAAAAGAGTTATTCACATAGTTAAAAAAATTTTAAAATTTTTCTTTAAAAAAATATAAGACTACAAAAATATAAAATGATGAAAAAATTAAATGATAATAAAATACAAAAGGTCATGAAATGACCAAGCAGACTTATTAAACTAAATTCATTACTGTATTAAATTGTGTTAAAAATTAGTAGATTATTATCAGCAAAAAAAATGACAACCACTCAAAAAAAAAACTTATTCACAAATAAGGATTTGACTTCTAAAGGACCCACAAATATGTCAAAAGCGATAAAGAAAAATATTTCCTCTTTCAATTCTAGAAAATTGTTCAATTATTTAAAGTATTTTTTACCCTCATCAAATATTTACCCATATTCAAACATTGCTTTTTTGGATGCTCAAATGACCGCAGAGTACAAATATGATTTACTCAGTCTCCTCTAATGTACTTTATTTTGTTGCTCAGTTAATGCAGTATGAAGTATTTTATACAAAAATTCGTATTCCGGAATAGGTAAAATGTTGTGGAACATATCTCCATCAAACCTTTGTAAACATCTAAAGATTATTAAAGAAATTTGATTTTGATCTGAAAACTTCCACGGTAACACTACAACTTATCCAACTCCATTATGTCCTTTATCCATTGTACAGAAGCGCAATTAAATTGTCGATCCCCCTTTTTTGTCTGTTATTATGTTTCTATAATTGGCAAACATTTATAAATAATATTTTCTTGGAAAAAGTCTTAAAAATTTTCGCCATCTTACTTATTTATGTCCATACGGTTTGTATCTCTTTCAATACCCTTTTATTTCTTAAATTTTTGCAAATTATTTATAAGCTAAATTTTTCTTTCATTTGTTTTTTTATTTTTTTTTTTTAATGACAACAAAGGTCAACATTTTGGTTAGGTTAACATTATTTTTTCTTATTTACAACAGAAATTGCTTCATACAATTTCCTTTCGGTTAGAAATGGAAAAACAGGATAAAGGTTTCATTAATTTATTTTTTTTAGTATTTTAACCAATAAATTGCTATAATATCTGTAAGCATATTTTCGGTTTAAAAAAATATTTTATAATAAAACAAGTAAGAAAATTATAGTCGGTCGAGACCAACTATATGATACCCTATACCATGCGTTTAGAGACCCTATCTCATAAGTCCAACTAACTGGAAATAGAAAATAAGCATAAACCAAATTTAAGAGGGATTTTTATTAATTTTTTTTTGGCTGCAGATATGAAAAAGTTCATATCGGATGCTCTATCTATATGGGGACTAGGCCCAAAAATGGACCAATCCTGACTACGTTTGGTAAAGTCTCTTGTATTTTGGAAAAAATATATACAAACAAAATTTGAGAAGAATCAGTGCAATATTTTTGTTTTTTGATAGATTTAAGTGAAGATCGGGAAGCAGCTCTATATGGGGCCTATGACTAAGAGTTGTCCCAGGAATCATTTTTACACTACTCATTAATGGATGTAATAAACGCATACAAACCCAATTTGAGTAAGATCTATATGACAATTTGGATCTTATGGCAATTAATGTCGATTTCATAGGGGTCCTTTGTGTGGGGGCTAGGTCTGAACATGCACCGATTCTCACAAATTTCAGCAGCATTCATCCTATGGCTGATAAAAGCTAATGTACCAAATTTGATCAACATATATTCATATTTGCGACCTGCAGTTTGATTACAAAGTTTACATGGACACACCAAGGTTCAGAAAATACACACACGAAACACACAATGTTCTGTTCAAAAGCAGCCAACACATATCTTTATTTTCATATCAATTATGTGCGTTTCTAAATTTTCTACGGTGCCCAACACAACCATGACTGTGTTCGTTTTAATATTTCGTTATTTACACGAACATTTTTGTATCACATACTTTTTGTTTCAATCACACATAAAGCACACATTTTTGAGTGTTGCTTTATTTGAAGTTCATGTTCTGGTACGTGTACTGAAAAAAAACACAGAACATGTACAATAAACAGGTTCGAGTTCAGTTATATTTTAAGTCGTGTTGTGGCTCGTGTAGTGAGAAAAAACAGAACATGTACAATAAACAGGTTCGAGTTCAGTTATATTTTAAACACTACTTAAAATACGACTTAAAATATAACTGAACTCGAACCTGTTTATTGTACATGTTCTGTACAACTATAAGTCGATGAAAGAAAGTCAGATAAGGTTAATGATTAAAAACATTGAATCGTACGAAAAATTTGTTAAACATCTTGACTCAAAGAAAACTTGCTTTCATACCTTTCAGTTAAAGCAGGAACGAGCTTATAGAATTGTTATTAAGCGATTGCAACATGGAATGCCAATGATGCTTCCAATCACATAAAGGAAATTAAAATTTTTCTTAAATTACATTTTATATATAAATTGTTGATCTCAGAAACACATTTCACAACAAAAACTTTTTTCCAAATTTATGGATATAATCTTTTGGAGACAAACCAGCCGGATGGGAGAGCACACGCAGCATCTGCTGTTTTAATAAAGTCGACCATTAAATACGAAATTTTAGATTCAGTAAAGAAGCCATCGATTCAAGCAAGTGGTATTCAAATTAACTGTAAAAATGTCGATATAGCTATATACGCCATATACTTTCCACCAAGACATATTCTAACTCAACATGAATATGATAATTTTTTCAATAGCTTTGGATGCCGATTTATTGCTGGAGGCGATTTCAGCGCGAAGCACCCTTTGTGGGGCTCCAGGCTTATTTATCCAAAAGGAAGAGAGCTATTTAAGTGTATTAATGCGAATAATTATAAAACTATATCTACTGGTAGACCCACTTATTGGCCAAGTGATCCGACTAAAATTCCTGATTTACTTGAAATTAGAGATCTAATATGAAAAAAAAGAAGACTGAGAAAAATTTGGAAATCAAGCAGAACTCCATAAGACAAAACTACTTATAATCGTGCTGCTAATGATCTCAAAAAACGTATAGCGGAGTATAAAAATGAAGAAACTGCAATATTTTTAAGATAGCTTACAACTAAAAATAACAACTAGAAGATTCCAGCGTTCGAAATTCGAGTGCAAAGTCTAGGCAGCTTTATTTTTCAACCTAGCCAGTTCACAAACCAACACTTTTATGGTTTATTATTATTGTGAATGAAGATAACACACTCATTAACAAAAACATTAACAAATTTAGTAAAACACACCTATCATATATATAATTTTATGTATGTGTTAGTAGCAACTTTAAACTTAATTTACTCAAAATAAAGGAAAAAATTTTAAAATTTGTAACCCTACAAAACGGCGAAAAAGAAATACGTTTCAAACAATATATGTTTGGTCAAAATCGGAATAAAAGGACAGAACTAAACGTCGGTCACAAGAAATCGCCTAGCCTATTAATATGTATTATAGATAGCGAGTACAATCTATGGAAAATCACCAAATATATAAAAAGACCTACAAAAAGAGATATCCCTCTAAAAGACGAAAATGGTAACTGTTGTAAATCAACAAAAAGAAAAGATGATGCGTTCGCTGAGCACTTAAAAAAAACCTTTCAATCTTTTCCAACCAGAAATCCAAATAATGAAAGAGAAACGCTAAGCTTCTTAGATTCTCCTTGTCAAATGTAGCTTCCGATAAAACCATATTCTCCTTATAACACCATATCTCCAGGTTACGACAAAATAGACTCAACTGGGGCTAAGAACTAATCGAAAAAATCCATACTGTATTTAACTCTTATTCATAATTCGATACTAAGACTTTCTTATATTCCCACACAATGGAAATGGGCGGAAATCATTATGATACATAAGCCAAATAAACCAGAAAATAAGATATCTTCATTTAGACCAATAAGTCTACTGCTACCTTTTCAAAGGTTTTTGAAAGATTAATGTCATAATTCCTGATCATCAATTTGGATTTCGTCATAAACATGCAACTCCAGAACAATGCCATAGGATTGTTGAAATGATTATGAACACTTTTGAAAGAAAACTGTACGGCTCATCGATGTTTTTGGATGTGAAACAGGCTTTTGATAGGGTTTGGCATCATGGCCTCTTGTTCAAACACCAAAGTACTTAATACTTAAATCGAATTTACATAACAGAACATTTTTTTGTAAAAGTAAATGAGGAATTTTCTAACATTTGTGATATAAATTCGGGTGCTCCTCAGGCAGACTTTGTGTGAGTTCATAAGTTATCAACGTTAATACTAGAAAAAAATGGGCAGAATCGGATCAGTGGGCGTGGTACCTCCCATACAAAGTAAATATATAATGTCATATATCTGAAGTACTGTAATAGTGAAAGCCTTGGAACTTTGTCTGAGTTCATGAGTTATTAATGTGAGTAGTCCCATAAAAAATGGGCGGGATTGGACCAGTGGGCGTGGCACCTCCTATATAAAAAATAGTTTTCTACAAAACTTATTCCCTGCATTTTATTTCGTTACGAGGGGTGTAGCGAAGCGCATCGGGTTTCTGCTAGTATTCTATATATTAGGGCGGGTCGATTTGCAGGGAGGCAAAAAATCGCTCAAGTGACAAGGAAAATCATATCTTAGGAATCAAAATAAGAATCTTTGCCCAAGGAACCTTACCTCTAAAACGAATTCAGATGTCCCGACTTTTGACCTGTCTGTCTGTCTGTCTGCCATGGGGCAACACCATTCCCCCTCATGCAATTGATCTGAAACTTGCCCCATAGTCTTGTTGTGACTACAGATTAATTTTGGGATAGCCACGCATAGTCACGGAGTGATCTAAAAGTTATTTACCCTTATCCGATCGATCTTTTTGAATAACATAGTCAAGGCGTATGATTATTATTTAGCAGAGTAGAAGATACGCATACGTATGAGTGTTAATTTTAATATTAAATCAAACATAGTCAGCCCAATTCTAACAAAAAATGGTAATTTTTTGATATATTTGCGAGTGCCACTGGCATGGGTGGGTCGGCCCTCCAAAGTTAGTGGGAGTCGATCATACATTTGGACTTGATTGGGGCACTCTAAATGGTTCAAAGTGAGACAGACAGACGGGATATCAGATTTCGTTTTAGAGGTATCGTTCCTCGGGTAAAGTTTCTTATTTTGATCCATAGAATACGATTTTCCTTGTCACTTGGGCGATTTTAAAATCGACCCGCCCTATATATTATATATATTATATACGATGATCTTAAAATACCGTACCTGAAAAATGAGGTAAGAAGGTTTAGTTCCAGTTATTTAGATAGGCTCAGTAACCATCCAAATACTCTATCCATTTCATTATTTGATGAGTCCGAAGAGGTTATAAGACTGAAAAGGTTTCATGTATTAGATCTACCTTACAGGAAATAAAAATGTTGTAAATATGTACATTAGGGTGACAGCTATTTTCAAGTTGTGTAATATTTTGACAAAAGATATTTGACATATGAAAACAGCAAAAAGATGTAGCCCAAAAGTTTAAAAAGGATGAAAAATCACATTTTTCTTCAAATCCGCTGAAATCAAAACGCTGCGCTCGCCAAATTAAGAACAGGATACCTACAATATTAGGCATTTTTAATCACATATATTTTCTTAATAAGACCTTGAAGTCCAATTGTTTGTTTCTGAAAGTTTCTTCAACAAAATTCTTGAAAAAGTAAAATTGGAAATTTTGAAAATACGTACCGCTTTGGCATTCATTTAGAACGGCATAACAATGGACGAGATGCAAAAGACTTGACATAAGATTATTTCTGGATCAGGAGAATGCAAAAAAATATTGTTGTTGTAAATTATTTCAATGTCTTTAAAAATGTGAGCTCGATTTTCTTAATCAAGTGGTCTGCGGCGCATTTATTGCCTGGGGAACTTGATATAACTTGGCTATTTTTCAACCGATAATAGATTTTGTGCTTTATTAGAAAGATAATTTACTCCTGATTATGGTTTATTAATTAATTTAATTGAAACGCAATTACTAATATCAAAATTTTTTAGAAAAATAAATTTTTTGATAATTTTCACATATAAATTCATATTTGAATTTTGAACTTTGGCTCAAAAGTTATGCACTAAAGTTTTAGATCCAGTGTCATAATAATCCAGCCCGCACACCTCAAAATTCAACCAAAAATTTTTTTCATACAAACCGCTATCATCCTACTGCACATAATATATAAGGTTATTGGGTTTACTGAAATCTAATAACGTAAGTTAAGTTTTATCTTTTATTTCAAAAAATTTACTTAATATTGTAAAATAGATTGTAAATAATATATATAAAATATATATATATAAAAAAATCCTGTCACCTTAAAAAATTTTTTTTAATGGTATCCTATATATAACCAATATTTTATCTGTGTATACCTATTTCACACACAGCATAGCCGAGATGTTTAAATTTCTGTGCAATGCAATAATACCAGTTAATTTTTCGTATTTTTCTTCTATTTAATTTTCAATGAGAGCTTTTTTTATATATATTTTATATAAAAACAATTTCTTTTTTTATGGAAAACGAAAACAAATTTAACTTTAATATTATTCTGTATGAGTAGATATTTTATTGTTATTTTTAGCAAAAAATATCGTTAAAATAAAATAGATGCCTCACTTCCGACTACGAGTACGCCCAGCATTAACAAGCCTATTAATGCAATGTTTTGTTTAATGCAGCACTAAAAGTTATATGTGTTTATACGAGTGTCCTGAATAAAGCAAATTATTGAATATTTAAAATTTGTCGAAAAAGAAACTGATTGTAGAATATTTTTCCTCTTTAAAAAGGCCAAAAGTATGTTTTTTTGAAAATTTTGTAGGCATCTCTTTTTGTGGATAATCAAAATATAAATATAAATATATATATTAAAAAAATCTTTACTTTTTGTATACCGTAAGTTCGAGACACGTTTATATAAAAGAATAACTAACAAGAATTTTAGCAAAAAAAAAACAAATAAATAAAGTGAAATATTTTAATATTCACCGAAAGAAGGAATAATAAACCGAAAAAATTCTTTTTTTTTTTTTTTTTTATTTAAAGTCCCACCTCGCATCAAACTGCTATTGTATTGAAGAAATTATAGAAATGGGTCCGTATTTTTCATGGTGGTCTAATTTCACATTTAGCTGTTAAAAAAAGAGTTGAAAAAGCATGTTCATTGTTCGTTTATTGAAATTTTTTCATATTTCCTCCAAAATAACTAATACCAACTTTCATATAAAATTAAACGTATTCTGGCAGGTCTATTATACGCTATATATGGCATGCATAAAAGATCAAATGGTATTTGGTTGCAGTTATCAGATTACATGTCTTTTGAAAATCTTTTTAAAATATTTATTTTAATACCCTACACACCAATGTGTAAAGAGTATATAAAAGTTTGTCATTGCGTTTGTAATAATTAGAAAATAATCTGGACCTGATAAAATATATGTATTCTTGTTCTGTCTGTCCGTCTGTGGAAAGCAAGATTACGCCCTCAATAGGTCAGCTTGATTACTTATTTTTGCCGAAAATGATGCACAAACATCCTGAGCAGGTTTCTATTTAAAATCATTAAAATCGATCGAGATTTCATTGAAGGATAAAATAAAAAATATGATTTTTCTATATGGCTCTTGTGATTGTTGTTATTCCATATTTAGCCGTTAGGGTGTGGTAGCTGTAATTGATAATATATGTACTTAATATATGTGTATGTATCGTTATATTCCACGTGTCATATAAGTTTAGGCTGGTATTGCCATACTTTTTAATGTTATCTCGAAATAGATACTCGTTCATACGAAAGCAAAATAATAATAAAAGGGTACACTTTCTTAGAACATTATCTTATTATTTTTAAAAATTAAATAAGAATAGATTAGATTAGCTTAGACTCTTTCTTTGTTTTAATTCTTACACTTTAAATTATACCATTTTAATCTTAAAATTTTGTATATTTTTTTATTTTAATCAAATAACTATTTATAAATTTTAATAAAAACTAATCAGATATTCATAATTTTTTTTTGTAGCACTTTAGATGTAAGCAGTTTTTCTTTTAATAACTCGAAATATATATTTATTGAAAAATGTCCATATAACAAGCCTTTATATTTATTTATTTTATTTATTTAATTTTTATTAATGAAAATCCTAATGTAACAACATTTAAAATCTTATAAAACAACATTAGTCATAACAAATTAATTTTCAATAAGAGGAATGTATGTAAGTTTAATTTATAATTAAAATTAGAAGAATAATATAAAATAAAATATAATATAAAATATATAAAAAATAAAATAAAAATGAAAAAATAAAGTGTAAAAATATCCTGCACAGCAGGTAAAATTTATATACGCAGAGGTAGACGACTTATCTTTGGAGACAACTACTTGCTCTCTATTCCGAAGGTAAGAGCTAATCAATTTAGAGGAGGTTTCAGAATAACCAAAAATATGTTTAAGCTTTTTAACAAGAATGTCATAGTCCACTGAGTCAAAAGCTTTAGAGTGGTCCAATATAGTCAAAAACGCAATATTACCACTGTCAACGATATAACGAAGATCTTCCGATACATCAATTAAAGTAGTGATACACCCTCTTTTCCTGGGAAAACCAGATTGCTTAGATGATAAAAGATTATTATTAGATATATGTTCATTCATTTGTTTGCTCATAATTTTTCCGAAAACTTTCAAAAGAAAAGGAAGTACGGAAATTGGCCTGTAGTCTTTATTAGATTTCGGCAAGGGAATTACTTTTGCCCATTTCCACAAATCAGGGAAAATAGATTTTGTAAAAATAGTGTTAAAAATATGAGTGATATAGGGTAAAACCTGTGGTAAAATAACTTTAATAAATATTGGATTCATACCGTCTAGACCAATAGATTTTGACTTTATGGAAAGAAAAGCTTCCAGAACATCCTCCTGGTTAACGCAGGAAAAACTAAATAAAGAATCCAGATTGCAATCTGGTAGATTTGCATAAGAGTCAGAACGAAGAGGACTTGAGTCATTTGAAGTAAATTGTCTATTCAATTCATTTAGTTCAAAAGTGGAAAGATTTACCGATTCACTTTCATCTTTATAACCAGTTTTCTTTATCTCTTTCCACATATTTTTAGTATCCATAGCCTCTGAAAATACACGACTATAATAGCGTTGCTTAGCTAACTTTACTTCCCTAGTAACAGATCTACGTAGTGATTTAAAAATTTCATTTGACTGTGTAGTTTTATATCTTCTCCACTTATCGTAAGCAGAATTTCTTTTAACTATTAAATCACAAATATTTTGATTAAACCAAGGCTTAGTAGAAGATTTAACAGTTACCTTTCTAACCGGTACGTATTTGTCGTATAGGTATGTGGTAGCTTCATAAAAAAAGGATATCTGTTGGTTTAAATCAGGATTACTGTAGATACTGGTCCAATTGATTATATTAATTTCATTTAAAATAGCATCATAGTTAATATTCTTGTAATCACGGAAAGTAATATGCTGTGGTTTTTCATGTTTAAAATAAGGAAGGTTAAAGGTCATATAAATGACGTCATGTTTTGAGAAATTAGGAGAAGAAAACTGGTCATGCAAAAGAACTTTTCAAATATCTGAGACAAAGAACACGTCAATAAGGGTACTACTCATTGAAGTGAAGTGAGTGGGGATAGTAGTGTTTACAGCTAAAAGCCCAATCGGTTGGAAAAGTGAAATTAGATCAGAATGAATGAGCAAATTTCCATTTAGGTCTCCAGAAAGAATAATATCACTATAAGATAAACAATTTTCATCTAACATATTAGTAACCGGAGAAATATCTACTGAATCATTAGGCCTATATAAAACACCTATGAGACATTTGCTTACGTCACAAGGAAGTTCAATAAATACAAAATCATATTCTTCATCAATAGATTTGCAAACAAATCGAGAATGTAATTGTTTCTTGACATACATTGCAACGCCTCCAGCACGTTTACCAGTATTCCTATCAGCTCGAAATAAATCATAGCCGTCTATTTTGACCTGAAAGTTTTTTATCTTATTCGGATTGAACCATGTTTCAGATATACAAATTACATCAATTCCTGAGTTTTCAAAAATGTATCGAAATTCATCAAATTTACAAAAAAGACTTTGAGCATTTAAGTGACAAATTTTTAAACCTTCCTTTTGTTTACCTATTATACGAATCATAGAATGAGTGTTGTATTTGGAACTCGACCGAATATTAGAAGAAGTCATAATAAAGTATTAAGCAAATATCAACATCAGATAAGAAATACTCAAAAAATTTAAAATAAAAAGGCATAATAAAAAGGAAAGATAAAAAAAATACAAAAATAAAAATAGGTTATGGAAATATTTACGACAGTTTTAAATTTTAAAATATTACTGGTGAAACCCTTCTACTACAGAAACTGGAAAGTTGTCACGTGTGTTTTTCGATGTTTCGATATTTTCCAGAAAATGCACATTCTCCAAACAAAACGCGCTATCGAGCTTAGAGCGTTTGGCATAAACACGGCCACGGCGAGTGTAAACTGATGAGAGTAGTTTTTTCCGTTTTAACTTAATTGCTTCCTTAAGAAGATTGTGGTTAAATCTGGTTAGAGCTTCATTTCTATAGAATGGTTCATTAGAATCAAAACCAGCATGACAAAGGCGCAGAAGGTCTTCAGAGTTACGACGAAAAACAGCAGCTTGCTTCAAAATAGAATTTTTCTCCTGAGCTGATGACAATTTTATGGCAATAGTAGTATCAATAACGTTATCATTTTTACTATTATTTCGAGAATTTTGAAGACGAGTTATTTTACTTATATTTGGAACAGTTGCATTAATGGTCTCACAAATATTCATAAATGTAGTCTGTAAGTTTTCATTTTCATAGTATGGAATGCCGTGAATTCGTATCTCATTAGCGACTTTAGTATTTTCTTGCTTGTCCAAAGATCGCTTTAAGGTATCAATTTCATTTTTAAGGTCAACAATTTGCGGAATAATTTGTTCTAGCTTGCTGACCCTGTCGGAAACAGAATATATTTTTTCCTCAATGTTGACAATTTTAGTTAATATACGCTCCTCAGACTCCTTTATTTTAAATGCAATGTTATTAGATATGTCAATTGACATTCTGGAAAAACGTTCTTCCATTAATAGCATAAGTTGGGAATCAGGATTCATTTTATGCCAAATTATAAGAACAATTTAGTCACTAAATATCGTGTCGATAAAATATTATTCTGGGCCTTTCAAAAATATGGTTTGGGTATTAACAAAATGCGAAAATCTGGCAGCACCGTGTGTGGTGAATATAAAAACAGCTGGTATTCTTTTTATGTTTAATGGTATATATAATATTTTGTAGTTTTCCAAACAATTGAGTGGTTTGCGAACCAAAATTCCAATAAATATAAATAAATTTAATGGAAAGTGACTTACTTTATTATTATAAAAAGTAAATAAAATACCATTAATGATACTGTGCAAACTCCCGCTGGTTGATAACAAACAAAATGATGTGAAACAAGTCGTTGTAAGTTATACTTTTATTTAATAATTAATTATAACAAAGAGCGATACAAAAGATCCGTGTTTATCACTATAGGGTTGCAAAAAAAAATGAAGTAAATTACGGAGACTTCATAAAGAGTATTTAGTGTAACGTGTGTTTTAGGCTGAGGTAACCAATCTCCCAGGACCTTAAGCAATACGAAGAACGTTATTTGCCTTATCGGGATTGACTACAAATCTGATTTTTATTGTTCTTTCTAATTAATGTAAATATATTTTATTTAATGACACAATCGGCAAAAGACTGTTCTTCTCTATTCGGACCGTTTCGACTTCTTCTTGGTGGCCGGCTAGTATTCGTAAGGGGCACTATACAAATTTCCATTAAGCCTTCTGGTGGTATTAGTGAAAATTAATTTGTATGTGTGACACCGAAGATGCTTGATGGAAAATCCAAACAATTATATTTTGTCGGTGACATACATAAAAACAAATTTTCACTAAAACCACCATAATGCTTGATGTGAATTTGATAAGTGTATAGTACCCTTAACGTGAATGAACCAATCGTCAGTAGTTCAGTGCTATCGATAGTTAGTAGGCCGATCTCGGTGATAGTGGTAGTTGATCGGCAGACTTCGCCGGTATTGGTAGCTTGATTATATTACTAGGCAATATTGGTAGCAGAGTTGTCACTGACAAATTTTTTATCCTACCAAATTTTTCCCCAAATCCGACCAGAACCGTTTGCAACCTACCAAAAAAATTTGCATATTACAAGAAGTTTTTTTTAATTCATGTATTTACATTAAATGTTTGAAATATGTATGCAATGTTTGCATATACGTTGCATACTTTTAAGGCAAAAACAAAAAAAGTAACAAAAAATTAAGTATATGTAAAAGGTATATTCGTACACTGAGATTAATTTAAGTAAGTACACATTATGTACTATTTAGTGCAGTTCTTTTAAATTATGAGCATTCATATTCATTCAAACGACTTAAATCTTTATTTGCGGACCACACGTAGTGAAGGTCATTCTTTTTTACAAGTTCCTTGCATTGCATTCTGCTATTAATATAGTCTATTTTTTCATTTTTATTTGAGAATACCCTTTCCCAAAATATGTTAATATCCAAATCGTTGGAAAGATTAAGCCTTAGTAAATTCCGCTGCGTGGTTATAAGGTTGGTGTAACAATCGACAAGATTAAAATATATTAACATAAATGGCTAAATTGGTAAATCTCCTTTGGAAAGACCTTGGCTGTTGCAATTACTTGCAAAAGTTTTATTTCCTCACGTTTGAAATTAAACATTGAATATATTTCGTTCAAAAACTCAACATAAAATCTTAATATATCGGTTTTAACTTCAAAAATATCAGATGCATTAACGTTGCTTTTCATAACAATTTCAGCTTTCGTCACACAGCGATATTCTTATTGATCGCATCTTTTTTAAGAAAGTTGCTTAAAATTATGCTTGAATATAAATATGGTAAGCGCGAGCTTTCGGATTGGAACTCCTTGTAAGACTGTTAATTATTTGCAATACATACGATATAAATAATAGCATTTAACGTTCAATTTCATTCCTTCTGCTAACTCCACAGATCGCACGCTATTTATTTCGTAAAAGCAGGAAATGAAACAACAACTTATGTGTACATGGGGGGTTGCATTGGTAGTTTTCTTTTTCAAAGAAAACGACGTTTGTCGACATAAGTTGTTTTATCTGCACATACTTTAAGTATAATTTACATATTGTTTTTTGTCCTTCTCTAGGATCCATTCCTCTGAAGATTTTTCACTCAAAATTTTTTATAAAGTATTTATTGCCCATATCTGCAGGACTGTTAAATAAAAAGTCCTAAAAACTTTATATCGAGCCCATAACTTCAAATATAACGTTTTTCGGCTCTCCTAAACATTTTAAATTTATGACATATGTGGTTATTCTCTAGAAAAGCACAGATATAAAATATAATTAGGTAACTTTAAGTTAGTAGAAAGGACAGCGCAATATCAAAATAGTCAGTTTGCTTCATTGAAAGTAATCCAAGTATCAACCACCACTAGTTGCGTAATAGTTAGATATAAGTGTATTAAAAGTTACTTGAGTTGACGGCAGTCATGCTATACTATCACTACTTTCCATAGATAGTTTTATTATTTATTCCTGTTACAAATTTGTGGAGTAGTTACGAAAAATTTCATAAATGTTTATTTTAATTTTAAAATTGTTTGTGTCTGAAAATCTATAATATTAATAGGCTAGGAGATTTCTTGTGACTGATGTTTTGTTCTACCGTTTTATCCCGATTTTGACCAAACGTATATTATTTGAAAGGTATTTCTTTTTAGCCGTTTTGCAGATTTACAGATTTTTAAATTTTTTCCTTTATTTTGAGTAAATTGCATTTAAAGTTGCTACTAACACATACATAAAATTATACATATGCTATATGTGTTTTATTTAATTTGTTAATGTGTTTGTTAATGAGTTTGTTATCTTCATGCACAAAAATAATAAACCGTAAAAGTGTTGGTTTATGAATTGGCTAAGTTGAAAAATAAAGCTGCCTAGAAATTGCACTCGAATTTCGAGCGCTGGAATCTGCTAGTATATATTAATATTTGTATGTTTATGAAATTTTAATTTTTAAAAAATGTTTATCTTTAACTTCTGATATATAATTATTTATTGTATTAAATCTGTCTCTGCATCTTCAATTCAGATAAAACTATTTATTAATCTGATTTTTTGAATGTTAATATCTGAATATTTCACTAACGTAACGCAAAACTAAAATTACCGAGATTTTTACCCAAGGTTAATCTGAAACTTTTTTTTTAATATAGCACAAATTTTAAGCTCCCAAAATATTGCAAAGTACGATTTTTATACCCTATACCACTATGTGGTTTGGGTATAATGACTTTGTGCTGCTGTTTGTAACATCCAAAAATATTTGACCTAGACCCATCTTTAATTATACCGATCGAATCAGAATCACTTTCTGAGTTGATTTAACAATGTCCGTCCGTCCGTCCGTCCGTCTGTGTGTCCATGTAAAGCTTGTAATCAAACTGCAGGTCGCAAATATGAATATATTTTGATGAAATTTGGTATGTAAGCTTCTATCGGCCATGGGATGAACGCTGTTGAAATTGGTGAAAATCGGTCCATGTTCAGACCTAGCCCCCATACAAATTACCCATATGAAATCGACATAAATTGCCATAAGATCCAAATTGTCATATATATCTTACTCAAATTGGGTTGGTATGCGTTCATTACATCCACTAATGAGTAGTCCAAAAACGATCCCTTTGACCCCATATAGAGCTGCTTCCCAATCTTCACTTAAATTTATTAAAAAACAAAAATATTGCACTGATTCTTCTCAAATTTTGTTTGTATATATTTTTGCAAAATACAAGAGACTTTACCAAATATGATCAGGATCGGTCCATTTTTGGACCTAGTCCCTTTATAGATATAGCAGCCGATATGAACTTTTTCATATCTGCAGACAAAAATTTGGTTTTTTGCTTATTTTCAATGTCCAGTTAGTTGGGCCTAAGAGATAGGGTTTCTAAACGCATGGTATAGGGTATCGTATAGTCGGTCTAGGCCGACTATAATTTTCCTACTTGTTTACTCTGACTTTGGTTATTCTAATAATATAATGCAATTTTTGGATAGAAGTTAATTCGTTCTCTGAAAATAATCATAATTGCCTTTGTGAAAAGGAATCTATAATATTAATAGGCTAGGCGATTTCTTGTGACCGATGTTTTGTTGTACCGTTTTAACCCGATTTTGACCAAACGTATATTATTTGAAAGGTACTTCTTTTCAGCCGTTTCGCAGATTTACAGATTTTTAAATTTTTTCCTTTATTTTGAGTCAATTGCATTTAAAGTTGCTACTAACACATATATAAAATTATACAATGCTGTGATAAAAATGAGTTTGTTTTTTTTGTGTTGATTTGCAAATTATCTATAATTGATTAGCATAACTTTAGGGTCTTTATTTAATGAAAAAATAAAATGTCCTAGAATTTGCACTCGAATTTCGGTGCCTGGAATTTGCAAGTTATAATAAATACAGATCAAAAAAGAAAATTATGAAATATAAATTGAAGTGGTATTAGAAACTAAACGTTAAGAAAATGTATTAAAACGGTTATCGCGCCCAACAATGTTTATAATATTGAAATTAAGATACAGATGTAGGGCACAGCCAAATTTGACAAAATGTGTATTTCAGACAAACAAATTGTTTAAGTGTGCACTTTAAAATATTAATTTTTATTTGAATTAAATTATCTTTGAATATGCACCATCATAATTGTTTTTATATTTTAAAAAAAAAAGTTTTTTTTATAAAATATTAAAATAAACAGTTTTGTTAAATATTTGCTTGAAGCAAACAAAAACAATTAAATAAAAATGAAATTATACAGATAATTTAATTTAAAATGGCCCATAAAGTAAAGACAAATACAAAGATAAATCACACAGATCTCAGCACATCATATAGAAATAAATGAAAAAATTTTCCCACGTTTTAATAACAACAACAAAAATATGGAAAGATAAAAATACTTAGTATCTAAGTGACAATTTGCTACGTTGCAGCTAATATATAATCATATATATATATATATATATATATATATATATATATATTATCGTATATTATTAAGTAAATGATATTTAGTATATAAATGTGAGTTAATCTAACATATTTTTTCTATGAATGTGATTTAATTCTACATATTTTGTTTTTCATTAAGGCAAAAGCCTGAAATCGTAAAAACAAAAATATTACAACATGATGCGTGTTTGCGTGTAATGACTATTTATTTGCATTAACAATCCCAGCAATAAGGATAAATGTTAAATAAACCTTTCTCTGTGCCCCAATTCTAAGGGGCTATTTCGTGTACATCACAATGACTAGAAATTCATCGTGCGATTTCTGTTTGTGCAAATCATATGGATATTTTGTTTCATTTAGCCAACGTCACGTACAAAATATTTTAATTAGCAATTAACACACACACACACACACACACACCCACCACAAAAATGTCTCTTCTTGCACATTAAAATAGAAAGCCACATGACCTAACGATGAAATAAATGTGAGTGAATGTGTCAGTGTTGGTGCAAATAAGAAAAAGGAAAAACATTCCAATGTGCTTATAATTTCGTTTACTTGACCATATTTCAAAAGCATTTCTATAATCAGAGGCAACATTATAAGAATTTTAAATCAGTTTATCCTCAACTGGCATGAGTGCATAGTGGATACGCTTGTATGGGGGCGCGGCCAAAAATACTTCTAATGGTAGTAGAGTGCTGAAATGTTCTCAAAGGCTCTTAAAAAATACTAGCAGACTCCAGCCCTCGAAATTAGAGTGCAAATTCTAGGAAATTTTATGTTTTTATTAAATAAAGACCCTGAAGGTATGCTTATCAATTATAGCCAATTCAAAAATCAAGACAAAAAAACACACTCATTTTTATTACAGACGCACTAGCAATTTTAGTATACACACACATAGCATTGCATAATTTTATGTGTGTTTGTAGCAACTTTAAATGCAATTTACTCAAAGTAAAGGAAAAAATTTAAAAATCTGTAAATCTGCAAAACGGCTAAAAAGAAATACCTTTCAAATAATATACGTTTGGTCAAAATCGGGATAAAACGGTAAAACAAAACATCAGTCACAAGAAATCACCTAGCCTATTAATATTATATATGATCATTGACAATTGTACACAAAAACTTGATGGCGGGTTAGTATATTACAGATAACACGCACATCCGCAAATTTCCGCAACTAACTTCAGCACTTTTATTATCTTAAGAATCAGATTAATATAATGAAAGAGAAACCTAAGGGGGGAATCTTGGGGGATCACATCTAAAATTTTAAGTAAACATAACGAAGTTTTACAAAAAAGGAACAAACAAATAGGTAAATTTAAACATTAATTTCACAAGAATAACAACAATCAGTTTTTATTATTTGCTGAAGATACAAGAAATACCTGTAACTCAAAATCCATTGAAAATAATTTAATTTTGTAGACTAAAGCAATTACAAGACTGTTTTTCAGCTGTGCTTTGCAACTGAACTTGTGCTCATGCTTTTAATTTTATTTTTTAAAAGTCCCGTTAAATTTCCAGCAAAAACCGGTTTGCCATTAAGAAGATTGGACATTTAAGAGACAATTTTTATGCATATGATATTTTGTGATCGTTTTTTTTTTTATTTTTGGCCTATGGGTGGAACCACCATGCGAGTGGTAAACTTAATTTATAACTTAGAACATTGAAGACACATTAAATTATGGCAACGAGTATTAACAGTATCTAAATTTTTGGATTTTTATTCAAAACATTAATATAACTTTTCCTTCTACCGCTCCATACCTACTAAAGCTCCATATGACTTCTAATAATTAAAGTAAGTACAGGTAATATCAATTGCCTACAATTTCCTTATAATTATATATAAATATTATTTCGCTTCCTATTTGTTGAACAGATTGCCCAGATCCCAATAAATCCCAATTCAATGAGGACGACCATTTACATATAATTGTACATCTAGTTTGAAATACGAATTATACATTTAAATTTAAATGTGTACAATGGCAAGAAAAGGAAATTAATCTTCAAATTGTTAATTGGCAACAAACAAAATCAAAGAGAATATCAAACGATAAACGTTTCGAGAATAATTAATTATTAACTTCATACAAATGCGAGGCAATTAAACAATAAAATAAGAATAATCTCCCCATGAATAGAATTTATGGAGCAAAATAAAAAAACATGGATAGAATAAAAAAATCTCCACAGAACCATTACACGAATTTTATGTATTTATTTCAGATAATTTATTAATCATGAGTTTCACAGTAGGCCATAAGAATTCAATGTACATATTAACAAAATATTTTTACATATATGCCAGATATGCTACACCAAGAAAAACGTCCATGTGACTTTTTACCAAAAATAATTTTTTCGATTCTTTTCTTTTCGGAAAATATTTCTAAAATTTTAGCCACTTTTATATTTTCGAAATAAAAAAATTTCATTTTTATAATATTAATAGGCAATGCGATTTTTTCTGACCGATGTAAAAATTTTATTTACCAACCGATTTTGACCAAAAGTACTCCATTTGAATGATATTTCTTTTTAGCTGTCCACCGTATTTATAAATTTACACCAACTGGAATATTTTTTGGGAGTAAAATGCATTTAAAGTTGGTACTAACACATACATAAAATTATGCAATACTGTGTGTGTGTTTAATGTAAATGTGTAGAGTTTTGAATTGGCTAAAATTGATTAACATACCTTTAGGCTCTTATAAAATTGTTTATTGAATGAAAAAATAAAATCTTCTAGAACTTACATCCAAATTTCGAGGGCTGGGCTCTGCTAGCTGATATTATTTGGTAAAATCAAAAAAAGTTTCTTTAATTTTCGAATTTAAATTTGCTATAAGATTTTGATATTACTCTTATCCGATTTGTATACTTTAAATTCTTTGTAATATAGTCATATACATATTTATTTTATTTTCAATATTAAAAAAATTTTCCCGATTTACATTATTGAATATTTGTGTAATGAACAAAAAAAAAAATATTTCGTAACTTTCAAAGTAACTCTGTAAGATTTGAAATATTTTATAGAAATATATGTTTGATATTATATCACTCTGTAGTCATTATATAATAAGTTTGTGCTGACGTCCATCCATCTGTGTTTCCATGTAAACCTTGTAATAAATCTAAAGATGCAGAATTCTAATATAATATAATATAATATATATGTTAATCTTGTGTGATACATAAATTTTATAGGCCATAGGACGATTGATATTTAAATTGGTGAAAATCAGCTAATCAAGACATATTCATCAAATCATTAACTGCACCCATAAATCAGCAGCACAAAATAAACGCTCCAGGATCATTTTTAGTCATAATCTCTATTCAAACTGAGAGCTGATTTAAACATAAATCTTACAAGTTTTTAGGAAATATATGGAATTTTACGGAAAAAAATTCGATATTATTAAAAACACAAATGTTTGAGATGACGAACGTAACCTGGAATCTGATATGATTTACCACAATACTACGAACGAATAATGTCAAATGCTTCGTGTTGCACCAGGCCGATGATATGTGCCGCGGTTTCAATGACCAGATTAAAACTGTATTCAAGATGTCTTCCACCCTCTTGGTTAAAATGCTTCGCAATGTATTGTAAGACAGTCTTGGTGTCAGAAATGAAACTGTAATTAATCTAGTTAAGAAGGAAGAATTTACCATGGAAGGTACCCAGCAGTTCTATATGCATTTTAAGCAAGATAATTGAAAAATTATTATATATTGGTTATTACTCATTATTTTCTGCAACAAAAAAAGCAAAACCGATAAATTGACTGAAGAGATGATTATTGGGTAAAATTCATATAAGTGGTTATTTAATTTTGCTGCATTCTTTTCATATACCCGTAATCTATAATATTAATAGGTAAGGAGATTTTTTGTGACCGATGTTTTTTTAAACAGTTTTCTTCCGATTTTGACCAAATATATCTTATTTGAAAGGTATTTCTTTTTAGCTGTCCACAAGACTTACAGTTTTGTAAAATTTTTTTGGAGTTATGCTCATTTAAAATTGCTACTAACACATACATAAAATTATACAATGTTATATGTGTGTTTATTAAATTTGTTAATGTGTTTGCAAAAAAATGAGTTTGTTTTCTTCATTCACAATAATTATTGTGTTGAATTGTGAATTGTCTAAAATTGATTAGCATATCTTTAGGGTCAATAATTTATTAAATGAACAAATAAAATTTTAAAGAATTTGCACTCGAATTACGAATGTTTGAGGAAAATATAAATTGACGTTAAATAGTAATACTTTGAAAGGCACGTATGTTGTAATGTCGAAAGGGACTACCAGTTAATTGTATTTTCTGTTATGAAATAATGTTTTATTATAGTGCAGTGAATAATAAGTAAGTTATTAATAAAAAATTAACACTAAAAAACAATTTTTTATATATCAGTAAAATACCGATAAATGGTTGTCGCAATCAATAAATATAATGAATAATTATATTGTATCAACTGAATGTCAGAATTAAAATAATCAGATTTATATATAAAATCCATTGCTTTTACCACTTTACGATTAAATGAACTATGCAATTCAAAAATCACAATAAAATAATGTGGTCGTACATGAGGCGACCAAAATTCGGTAGACAATCAATTCGGTTGCAACCAGGAAAATGTTTTCTGTGTGTATGTTCGTGAGGTGCTCTGAATTCTTTCTGTGTATGTTAGATCCCGCCACACACGGAGTCCATTATTTCGAATTTTTTTTTATATTTGGATCGATTTGGCTCAAATTCACACCACATAATATCTAAATAGAAGAAAAGTTTTTCGCCAAAAATCATACATATATCATATCTAAAGCATTGGTTACAAAATAAAGGGTATCAAATACACGTACCATACAAAGAACTCACGAAAGAAAAAACTAACAGTTATCCTCAAGGAATTTCTATTACTGAAAGTTCAGGCAGTGCACCTCTGCAACATCTGTTGGATCATACTGCCAAAAGAGTCCAAGAGACCAAGTCAGTAAAGGAAATAAATAAAACTGAAAGCGGAAATCTAACAATGTACTATAAATGGGGATGCGATGCGGCATATAGTCAAAGCAAATACCAACAGAGGTTTTCAGATGATCAAATTTCTGACTCTCATTTATATATGACATCAGTTGTACCACTTAAATTATAATTAAGTGATGACATAAATAAATTAGTATGGAACAACAATAAACCTTCTTCCACACAGTATTGTAGAAGACTACAGTTTGCATACGTTAAAGAGACACCTCAAGTTATACGAGAAGAAAAAAGAAGAGTCGATGAGGAGATATCTCAACTAAAAGAATTTGAGTTAACAGTAAATAATCGTAACTTTAAAGTAAAACATGAATTATATTTTACAATGATTGACGGCAAGACAGCACAATCAGTAACAGAAACACCAGCATCATCTTCTTGTTTTATTTGTGGAGCCACAGCATCCAAGATGAATAAAATCGAACAAGTTCAAGCTATGCCTGTAAATGAACAAGAACTGCAATTTGGTATGTCACCACTTCATGCGCGTATTAAGCTGATGGAGTGTTTTTTGCATGTAGCTTTTAATTTTGATAAAGCGTGAACTTAAAGAGAAAATTGGAATACAGGTTGATACTGTTAAGCAAGGCTCTGGTACGACAAATTCAGGAAATACGTCACGAAGATTCTTTGCTAATCCTGCTTTGGTTTCCGAAATCACGGGTCTAGATGAAAACATAATCAAGAGGTTTTCAGTAATTCTCGAAGCTATAACAATCAGCGAGATAGTAGATCCAAAAAAATTTGGTGATTTTTGTCTGGAGGCGGCAAAAGAGTTTGTTGCACTGTACGAGTGGTACAATATGCCACCTACACTTCACAAAATTTTGATTCATGGAAAAGATATAATTGAAAAGTGTATTTTTCCGGTAGGCTTACTATCCGAAGAGGCTCAGGAAAGTCATAACAAAGACTATAAAAAATATCGCCTTAGACACTCCAGAAAATGCAGCCGAATTGCCACCAACGAAGATATTATGCACCGAATGATGGTAACATCAGATCCCATGATCTCACATTTGACTCCTTCATTTAGCCAGAAAAAGCATAGTGTTACAAGCGACGAAGTTAAGGCTCTTTTAGAATAATAAATTAAAAACAGATTTAAAATAAATAATAAATTAAAAATTAAAAAAATCATTTAAATTTTTTTGTTACATTGTAGGTAACGATATACATTTCTCTAAATTTATTTATTTTGATTATTTTTGTGTATTGCTATATAAATAAAACTAAATTTGTGCCCGCCTAGTAGCCCGATCCCACCCATTTTTGGCAAGACTATTTAAATTCATACTCTGGCATCTGGCATCCAATACGAGATATTTGGATAATGTTGATCGCCAATCTCGCAAAATATTACGAGCCTACAGAAAATTTAACAATCGGCGAACAATTGCATCCGTACCGCGGCAGAACGAAATTTACCCAGTATATTCCATCGAAGCCTGCGAACTACGGTATCAAGGAATGGTGGATATGCGACGCTAAAAATTCATATCCTCTTCATGGCCAAATATATATTGGCAAACAAGACAGTGGTCGCGAAATTGTTGTAGGCGAAAGAGTAGTCAGAGATTTGGTTGGGCCATACCATGGTAGCCGACGTAATATCACCATGGACAATTTTTTTACGACGCTGCCACTGGCAAAGCAGCTGGTATCCGTCAAACTTAGCATTATCGAAACGCTGCGGCGAAACAAACCCTACATACCAACAGAAATGAAAGACGATAAGAGGTGGACCATTGGGACAAGCAAATTTGGATTCCACGAGAAGGTGACTATGGTTACATACAAGCAGAGGAAACTAAATTCCGTCATAATGTTGTCGACTTTGCATGATGATGCAACTGTAGAAGAAAACGGCAAACCAGAAATCGTCAATTTTTATAACAAAACAAAAGGTGGCGTGGATGTTATGGACCAGACGCTTCGGGAGTATACCACACAGAGACACACAAAAATGTGGCCTTCGTCGTTTTTCTACAATATGCTCGATGTTAGCGCTTTCGCGGCATACACTATAGTTTATGAGAATAACGCAACTGTTCCATATCAAACAACACGGAGAAAACGCTTTTTGTGTAAACTTGCTGAAGATTTGTGTGTGCCAATAATAGAAGAATCAACGTATGACGAAATTTCAAATTTTTAAATGGTAATGATATGAAATTTAATACAAATTTTGATTATAAACAATGAAAATGTTATTTTGTACCAACAAATTGCAACGGAACAAAACATCAAAAAACGCCTGAACGTGGACGGTTAAACATTGTTCTTAGTGAACAACAAACGGGCAGCATCTAACAATTCAGAGTGAATTTAATAGTACATCAACAAAAATTAATATAGGAGGATACACGGAAGTACATTGATGCAACCACCAGTACATTAGAAAATGATGCACTCAGAATTAAACGGCTTGTATAAATGAGAACTACAAATGAAATATTACGCAATCGCAATCGGATTCAAACAGAAGTGAATGCGAGCACTTTTGTCCAAATATGATGCAAATATAGAATATTTTGCCTATTCATAAATTTTAATTGGTGTCTTTGTCGCGCTCTTTTAAAATTAAAATGAAACCGCAGGCATGTGCTTTTCATCAGGCAAAGTGAATCCACCACTAGAGCCATTGAAAACGGTAATAGACAGCAACACCGCAGAACCCATAATATAGAAAAAAAAAAAGGAAATTTAACAAAATTGGGGAATAAATTAATTATTTTTCAGAGCAACTTTTTGCGGCGTCATTTAGTTTATTATAAAAGAAAATTTATAAATTAGGTTTCTAACAAAACAAAAAGAATATTTTCTATTTGTTATGAAAAGACAAACAAGAAAATTCAAAAAAATATTACAACAATATTTTCGGCCTGTTTTAAAACAATTTTTTGTTTGTTTAATTTCTCGTTTTTATTTTGTAATATCGAAATAAGTCCTTGTTCCATTTAAGCAACCGTAAATACAAAAAAACCTTTTTGTTTGGTTAATGTCTATTTGTTTGCTAGACACACAAATACATAGAAAATAAATAAGAAAATTATAGTCGACCAAGACCGACTATGCAATACGCTATTCCATGGTTTAGAGACCTTATCTCTTACGCCCAACTAATTCAATATAGGCCGAAATATAAACCGATCTTGACCATGTTTGGCAAAGTCACTTTTTTTGCAAGAATATATAAAAACAATATTAGAGGAAAATCTGTGGAATATTTTTGTTTTTGATAGATTTAAGTGCAGATCGGGAAGCAGCTTTATATGGGATCCATTTCGAAGAATTGCCCTATTGGGTTTATTTTGGGACTACTTTGTAATGGATGATTTAGACACATAAAACCCAATTTGAAGGAGAGGCATTTGTTGATTTGTATCTTGTGGCAATTTAAGTCAATCTCGTGGGGGTCATTTGCATAAGGACTAGGTCTAAACATGAACCGAATTTCACTTATTTCAATAGCGTTCATACTATGGCCGATAGAAGCTTATGAACGAAACTTCATCAAAATATATTCATATTTACGATCTATAGTTTGATTGCAAGGTTTACACGGACACACAGACGGACGGACGGACGGACGGACGGACGGACGGACGGACATTGTTAAATCAACTCAGAAAGTGATTCTGATTCGATCGGCATTATAAAAGATGGTTCTAAGAAAAATATTTTTTAAACTTACAAATATCAGCACAAAGTCATTATACTCCGACCACATAGTGGTATAGGGTATAAAAATACCAACACTCCTTTCACTGTCATACTTTGTATAAAATATATTTTGTTGTCGTTTGACGTTTGTTTTTAATGTTTTCAATATGGAATGGTCTTTCTTTGTGGTATGTTAAGCTTTTATTTTTCATCCATTTTTTTTTTTTTCATTCTTCGTTCATTAGTTTTGATCCTTCGTTACCATAACGTTTCTAAACCAGAAAATGCCAATTATTCAATAATTTTTTCTGTTTTGACTTTTGTTTATAACCACTGAAATGATGAGTATCTGTTTTGAATATGAGAAATGGGAAATAAAATGAACTCAGTTAAGTAGTAATTATTTGGGCAATTTAAATGAAGTTCTTTAATTTGTTTTAAATATTATTAATATATGTATGTTAGTTTTTTTTATGTATTGTCGATCTTGGGTTGCAATAATTAGTTCTTTATTGTTCGGTTCGCGATCATGAAATATATAATATAATAATGAAATATAAAAAATTAAAAATTAAAAATTTTATATTAAAAATAAAAAAATAAAATATAAAAAATGAAAAATTAAAATTAAAAAATTAAAAACAAAAAATGAAAAATAAAAATAAAAAATTAAAAATAAAAAAGAAAAATGAAAAATAAAAAATAAGGAATGAAAAATGTAATATAAAAAAAATAAAAAATTAAATATAAAAATGAGAAATGAAAAATTAAAAATAAAAATTTTAAATTAAAAATGATAATGAAAAATGAAAAATAAAAACGAAAAATTAAAAATGGGATATGTAAAATGAAAAATAAAAAAATAAAAATAAAAATTTAAAAATGAAAAAGGAAAAACGATAAATAAAAAATTTAATATAAAAACTGGGAAATAAAAAATAAAAAATTAAAAAGGAAAAATAAAAAATGAAAAATCAAAATTAAAAAATGAAAAATTAAAAATAAAAAATGAAAAACAAAAAATTAAAGATAAGTATAAAAATTAAAAATTAAAATAAATATAAAAATTGAAAATAAAAAATAAAAAAAAATTAAAAAATAAAAAATAAAAAATAAAAAATAAAAAATTAAAAATAAAAAATAAAAAATATAAAATGAAAAATGAAATATAAAAAATTAAAAATAATAAATGAAAAATTAAATATGAAAAATGAGAAATGAAAAATTAAAAATAAAAAAAGAAAAATTAAACATATAAAATGAAAAATGAAAAATAGAAAATAAAAAGGGAAAAATGAAAGATGAAAAATGAAAAATTAAAAATGAAAAATGAAAAAAAAAAATTAAAAATTAAAAATGTAATATGAAAAATAAAAGATGAGAAATGAAAAATCAAAAATCAAAAATTTAAAATGAAAAATAAAAAATTAAAATCAACAATTTAAAATGAAAAATAAAAAATAAAAAATGAAAACTAGAAAATTAAAAATTAATAATAAAAAATTAAAAATAAGAAATGAAAAACAAAAAATGAAAAATGAAAAAAAAAAAAAAAAAAAATGAAAAATAAAAAACGAAAAATTAAAAATGAAAAATGAAAAATAAAAATTGAAAAATGAAAAACGAGAATCGAAAAACAAAAGATGAAAAATAAAAACCGAAAAATGAAAAATGATAAATAAAAATTGGAAAAAAATTAAAAAATTAAAAATGAAAAATTAACCGGTTGGAATAATAAAAATAATATATATTTTTATATTAGCAGAGCCCCTGCACTTGATTGCTATAAGTGATACATAGATAATGCTTTCTGTTTGATTTTAAGAAAGTGCCATAAAAAATATTTAATTACTAGCCCCCATATTCATAATGAAAAGTAGCTGCTGCTTTCATGTCGCGCTCAACGAGGTTCTTACTAGTCAACCGGTTAGCCTTAGTTTTTAGTTAGCACATAGTTTATTCATAATCAAATTTTTGTTCTCATCTAATAGCTTTAAAAACAACTCTGAAATTTTTAATGCCACCATATTTTTTGCATTAATGCCACCTGATATAGTGAAAATCAACTCTGTTTACATATCTATTTGTGTGATTTCACTCCTTCGTTTTTTAAAATTAATATTTACAAGTGTTAAGTTTACGACAAAATTATTTGAATTTGAAAATTATGTAAAAAAAAAATGTTTAAAAGATCCGCAAAGAAAAAAATATTTATTTGCACTTAAAAATAATTTATATATTTTGTTTTTCTTAGCTTGACACACATCAGCTGTTTTAACATACTTAGTCAGTGTTTGAGAGGTTGTTGATCTGAGTTTAGCAAACGCATCAGCAAGTGCATTATAAATAATACTCATGCTAGATACTGCATAACTTTTCATTATGAATACGGCCGGAAATGTTTACACATCTCCCTTATGACAGGTTTCACAAGATTTTTTTTAACTTTTTTTTAAGAAAATGTACCTTGTTCCGAAAACCCACTTATAAGAGAAGGTTCCTTTTGAAGAAAACACCATTTTAAGAAATGGTACATTTTAAGAAAAGTAATTTGTTAATAAAAGGTTCTTTTAAGAAAATTAGATTTTTTAAAAACATATAATTTTTTAAGAATATTTAATTTTTGTTAACTTCGTTTCCAATGCACAACATGTCGAGAGTATTGTGTCAAAAGTTTCGAATAACTCGGAGCAAAAGTAACGAAGATGCGGCATTTTAAGCGACCGGCCCTCATACGGTGTTAAACACTTTAATTCAATTTTATCGCAAACAATATTTTTGAAGTCCGTGAACATCACAACTCAAAATATACTTATATACCGATCCTTTTGAAATTTTATACACATTACATTACAAAAATTATTATCTTTCTTTCATTAGAAAAATATATACATGATCTTAAACCGAGCAATAAATGACTAATTATTCCAATACAGATCAACAATACATAACAATAACATACAACACATGAGGTACAATGCATTTGTGTAATCTGTTAAGATTTCACATGCCATTACAGTTCCATCTAGAGGACAATGGCAAAAGCAAAGAGCTGTTCACATTACAAGACTTGTAATTGATCTGGCTATGTTAATGTAGAGAAAGCTAAAAATTGGAAAAGCTCAGCTTGTTCATACAAACTCTCGTATATAAAAAGGAAAAACATTTCTCATGTTCTTTTCTTTCAAATGTTGAGTTAAATAGTTGATTAAGCATGAGTTGAAGTAATAGGCAGAAGGATGCTGAAGACGAACAAGTCGCTTTGTTCGAAAGTAGTTACTCCATCTAGCGCTGTCTTCAATTTTTTTTCCAATATTTCTCTTACATTACAAAAATTATTATCTTTCTTTCATTAGAAAAATATATACATGATCTTAAACCGAACACTAAATGACTAATTATTCCAATACGGATCAACAATACATAACAATAACATTAATTTTTTTCACAAAAGTTACTTTTGTAAGAAAATCTGCTTTTTGAGGACATATTTTTTAAGAAAATGTACTTTTTATAGAAAAGGTTGCTTTTTAAGAAAATTCATATTTTTAAAGAAAACTAGCTGATTCTAGCCCTCGAAATTCGAGCGCAAACTCTAGGAAATTTTATTTTTTCATTAAATAAAGACCCTAAAGGTATGCTAATCAATTACAGCCAATTCACAAATCAACACAAAAAACAAACTCATTTTTATTACAAACAAATTAACAAATTTAATAAACACACACATAGCATTGTATAATTTTATGTATGTGTTAGTAGTAACTTTATATGCAATTTACTCAAAATATTTAAAAATCTGTAAATCTGCAAATCGGCTAAAAAGAAGTACCTTTCAAATAATATAGGTTTGGTCAAAATCGGGATAAAACGGTAGAACAAAACATCAGTCACAAGAAATCGCCTAGCCTATTAATATTATAGATATGATTTTATCAGAAAATAAATTTATTTTTTAAAGAAAATGTAGTTTTTAAGAAAATCAGCTTTTTAAGAATAAATAAATTAATAAGAAAAGTAAGGTTTTAAGAAAAAGCACTTATTAAAACAAGTAAGCAAATTATAGTCGGTCTAGACCGACTATACGATACCCTATACCATGCGTTTAGAAACCCTATCTCTTAGGCCCAACTAACTGGACATTGAAAATAAGCAAAAACCAAATTTGAGTGGGATTTTTATTAATTTTTTTGGCTGCAGATATGAAAAAGTTCATATCGGATGCTATATCTATAAAGGGACTAGGTCCAAAAATGGACCGATCCTGATCATGTTTGGTAAAGTCTCTTGTATTTTGCAAAAATATGTACAAACAAAATTTGAGAAGAATCAGTGCAATATTTTTGTTTTTTAATAGATTTAAGTGAAGATCGGGAAGCAGCTCTATATGGGGTCAAAGGGATCATTTTTGGACTACTCATTAGTGGATGTAATGAATGCATACAAACCCAATTTGAGTAAGATCTATATGACAATTTGGATCTTATGGCAATTTATGTCGATTTCATATGGGTAATTTGTATGGGGGCTAGGTCTGAACATGGACCGATTCTCACCAATAGCGTTCATCCCATGGCCGATAAAAGCTTATATACCAAATTTCGTCAAAATATATTCATATTTGCGACCTGCAGTTTGATTACAAGCTTTACATGGACACACAGACGGACGGACGGACGGACGGACGGACGGACGGACATTGTTAAATCAACTCAGAAAGTGATTCTGATTCGATCGGTATAATTAAAGATGGGTCTAGGTCAAATATTTTTGGTTGTTACAAACAGCAGCACAAAGTCATTATACCCAAACCACATAGTGGTATAGGGTATAAAAAGGTACTTTTATAAGAAAATTTACTTCCTTAAGAAAAAACACTTTTTTTATGAACAAGTAATTTTTTTTAGAAATGTTGCTTTTTAAGAGAATGGGCTTTTTTTACCGAATTTTGTTCTTCCGTTTTATCCCGATTTTGACCAAACGTATATTATTTGAAAAGTATTTCTTTTTAGCTGTCACCAGATTTACAGATTTTTAAATTTTTCCTCTATTTTGAGTAAATTTTATTTAAAATTGCTACTAACACACACACAAAATTACACATATGCTATGTGTGTGTTTATTAAATTTGCTAATGTGTTGGTTAATGAGTTTGTTATATTCATTCACAATAATAATAAACCATAAAAGTGTTGGTTATTTGGTTTATTAAATTTGTTAATGTGTTTGTTCATGAGTTTGTTATCTTCATTAACAATAACAATAAACTAAAAAAGTGTTGGTTCGTGAGTTGGCTAAGTTGAGAAATAAAGTTGCCTAGAAATTGCACTCGAATTTCGAGCGCTGGATTCTGCTAGTTATTATTAATATATATATACATATATACCAAAGAAACACATTCTTTCCCAAGAAATTTATTTTAAATATATTCCTAGAACAACTACTTACGTACAAAATCTATTGTAGTGGGTTTTTTTAATATTAATTTTTCTTCTTCTATCTTTATACTTGTTCATTTAGATGTTGGCTTTCATGCCGCTTAACCATTACTAGCCAATGAATGGTCCATTACCATTAGAGCCTTTAATTAAACACAGCCCAACAAACAACAGGAGTATAAAACACACAGCAACATTTCTGCTACACAATTCTACAAAATAGTAAATATGGAAAAAATCGGATTTTTTTTCTTCCACATAAAAGCGCAACATGAACAGCGAAAATAAAGCGAATATAATGGAATAAAATAAAAAATTAAATGAACTGAACTGGGATGAATAAGAGGATTCTGCAAATCCTTTAAAAAATGTCTTTTTGTTTTTTTTCACATGGATGAAACGCATTATAAACTATGTATGTATATATAAATTATAGGTTTGGATGTTGTTTGCTTATTGCTGCCAAGGCGTCTGCGAGAATATTTTGTTACGTTTCATCCCATTTCTTAATATTATTGTGGTAGGATTTTATTGTTTGTTAAAACTTATGTATGCCATAAAAATTATTACAATTCTTTCGCAAATAGGCTTTACTGATATTTTAACAACAGAAAAAAAAAAAAACAAAACAAATAACAGAAAAAAATATAAAAAAAACCTCTCGTCAACAACGAAAACATTAGGAAAGACAAATATCAATAATGACAGCAAAAGCCAAAGTCAACAATAAAACAAGAAATCAAGAAATGTCATCTATTAATGTAAATAAGTACTTCATAAATATGAGTTAATATACAAATATTAATATAAAATAAGGCCATTCAATAAAATTTGGGTAATTGTTAAATTTAATAAATTTTATATTATATTAAAATTATACCTATAACATTAATAGGCTAGGCGATTTTTTGTTACCCATGCTTTGTTCTACCGTTTTATCCCGATTTTGACCCAGCTTATATTATTTGAAAGGTATTTCTTTTTACCTATTCACCAGATTTACAGATTTTTAAATTTTTTCCTTTATTTTGAGTAAATTGCATTTAAAGTTGCTACTAACACACACAAAATTATACATATGCTATGTGTGTGTTTATTAAATTTGCTAATGTGTTGGTTAATGAGTTTGTTATCTTCATTCACAATAATAATAAACCATAAAAGTGTTGGTTTGTGAATTGGCTAAGTTGATAGATTTATTGTCGTCTTCATTTTACTTGACATTTAACACAAACAGAGTTGAAATTCCATTATCTATTGTGAATAGCTGCCTGATACATTTAAAAGCTAAATACTAGCAAAGAAGAAGTCAAAAATAAACTTAGGTGTTTTTTAATTACTACACCTTTTCCAATTGTATTTCAGAAAACATCAATTGAATTTCAGAAAGTATCAACTGTATTTCAGAAAACATCAATACAAATGATACTTTCTGAAAATCAATTGATGTTTCTGAAATACATTTGATTATTTCTGAAAATCAGTTGATGTTTTCTGTAATACAATTGACACTTTCTGAAACAAAATTGATATTTTCTGAAAATCGCTTAATTAATTCTGAAACACAATTGATACTTTCTGAAAATCAATTGAAGTTTTCTGAAATAGAATTGAAACTTTCTAAAATACAAATGATATTTTCTGAAAATTAATTAATTGTTTCTGAAATACAATTGATAATTTCTGAAATTCGATTGCTGTTTGCTGAAATACAATTAATACTTTCTGAAAATCAATTGATACTTTCTGAAATATAATTGGAAAAGGTATAGATGTTTACACATCCCCCCTGTGATCGGACTCACAATGATTTTTTTTATACCCTCCAGTGTGCAGAGCGTATATATAAGTTTCTCATTCCGTTTGTAATAATTAGAAAAAAAATTTTGGACCCCATAAAATATATATATTTGTGACCCTTATAACAAGAGGACTTGATAGAGCGATGTCCGTCTGTCCGTCTGTGGAAATCATCGGCATCAATCGGGCAGCTAGGGTGCTCGTTGATATAAAAAATGATTTACTGACATCCTGAGAAGTTTGTTGTTGAAAATCGTCCAAATCGGTCGATTAGGGCCCGAGATTTGAATGAAGAACTAATAAAAGTCTTGAAAAAATATAATTTTCTATGTTGTTCTTGTCACGATCGCGCCCTCAATAAGACAGCTAGGGTGATAATTTTTAGTGAGAATGATTCACCAATTTCATGGAAAGATTTCTATTTCAAAAATCATTAAAATCGGTGGAACAGGTCCAAGAAAATATCTGAAAAATTAAAAAAAAAATGAAAAACATGATGTTTCTGTATTGTTCTTGTTGTTATTCTAAATGTTTTATTGTTGTCATAGCTGGACTTGTTGTTCTGGTGGTCATTGTGGTAATAATATAATAAAAACTAACCCTTTGTACATTTTTTTTTATCAACTCTGGTAGAAAAATTTAAAAGTTTCCATTGTTTTGGCATCACTAAAAAAATTTACTAGATCATTTCTGTCATTGCCACGAGCCTGCCTGCAAAGTTTCAGATCGATTGGGTCAAGGGAAAGGGGTTAAAATCGATCCAAAATTTTTTCGACAAGCAGACACTACGAGTTAATATAAAGGGAGTAAAAATTCACCAGCATCTAAAGCAAATAATGCTAAAATACCTAGTTGTTAATAAAAAGAATACAATGTAAATTTAGCAAAAAAAAATTTTATGTATTAATTTATTTAAAGAGAAAAACACAAAAATAGCGTTTGATGTTGTATTTTTTGTGTGTAATATTTACATATACATACATACACATATTAAATAATACAAATAATATACATATATTCTGTACATTGTATATCCATAGTGACTGCATGTTAGAAATAAATCGGTATATTATTTTATTTACATAAAATTCTGCAATTTTTTGTTTTAGGGAAAATACATTTCTTTGCATGAACAAACAGAGTGTCACTTCATTTTGCTCAGCATGACTATGCCGCAGTAGATGGCGCCACAATTTTTGTTCTAATTAGCTTTGCAATAGTTATTTCTATTTTAACATGAATGTCAATATTTTCAAATAGATATTATACATAACAATGTTAAGAGTACACACGGGCTGGTCTTTTATTTCATACGTTTTTTCATTATTCTTTTACAAATATGAACATAAGTTTGGCATATTAACTTGTTGTTGTGTTTACAAAATAGAGTTACCGAGTTACCAATGAGTTTTTAGCTTTCAAAAAAGTTCTACATAGTTATATAGAATTATTATTCTGCTTTACCTACAAAATATCTGATTGCGATTACATCTAATTTTTAAAAATTGTTTATAATTAATAAAGCATTATTATTCACATAAATACAAAATTGCACTTTTTAAATTTTCCATTCAAATTTTAGAAAATGTCAATTCTAAAAACTGAAATTAAAATCTCAAATTATAAATTAGAAAATATTAATTGAATTTCAGAAAATCCCATCAAAACGTCGGAAATAATAATTTTAAATTTAGAAGACATCAATTGCATCTTTAATATATACATTTTATTCGTTAAACACAAATTGAAATTAAAAAAAAAAAACACCAAATATGTTTACATTTAAAAATGTTTACATTTAAAAAAAAATATTGCCATTCAGGAGAAATTAATAACTTTTCAGTACCGCGATTCAGTAACTTTTTTTTAACGATAGTCGAATCGTTAAAAAAAGAAAATTGCAAAATTATCAGTAAAATTTTTAAACGATATTCGCTATTGTTAAAGTCAGCTGTTGTTGTTATCTAAACGACAACCATTTTTGTTTTGTTTATTCAATCGATAAAAACTTAAATTTTTAGGTTGAAATGTCGTCATACATAAATAAAAATCATAATATAGTGAAAATATTTTGCTTTTATTAAAAAACTTTTTTATATAAATAAATAAATTAAATAGCATATTCAATTCATTATTTCATTTTCAAATAAATAAACAGAAATATTAGTAAACAAAATAAAGATATTAAACATAAACATAAAATCATCCTGTCAAACACGAAGCAATTTTTTTTCTATTGTTTGTGTTTTTCGCTGATTTTGACAGAGATGTCACTCGTTTACAATTTAAATAAATAGAAAAATAGAGATGTCGACTGTCGTTAAGATGTATGTACTTAGTGAATCACTTAATTAGTGCAAACTACAATAGCTGTCGATATATTTTGCGATTGTCGGATCGTTGAAATTTACAGAATCACACTACAGAAAACATTAATTTAAATTCAATGAATTTTTGAAAACCTCAAATGATATTTTAGAATTGCGAACACAAAAATTGTTACATAAATAAACGCAGTTTGATGAGAATGTTATTTATATAGAAATTTTCACAATTTTTTTTGGATGAAAATTTGAAGTTTTTCAGAAAATAAAGATAACAAATTATTTTATTTAAAATGTTTGGGACGTGTGGTTTTTTGTACATGGCGATCATCAACCACGATGACCAAAAAGCAAACACCGAAATAAATCCGAAATAATAGAAAAGACGAAAACCAACCCAAAGAATTTTCTGAAATAATTTAGTATTAAGTTTAACAAATTGTTTACTTTTTCCAATATTTTGTTTACATTTATTATCAATACTCAAACCGAGGTGGAGGGTATCAAAGATTCGGAACAGCCGAATTTAACACTCTTACTTGTTTTTAAATAAAATACTATATACCCACTATCCAGATCATCTATACGGCAAACTTTATATTTCAGATATAAGCAGGGGAAAAAGAATTAGATCATTTGGATATAAAAGTTTAATATCGGAATGGCATTTCTATATATTCACAGTATCTCTCTGGAATTCTTTAACCCATTGCTCTCAACTTTTAAGTAATGCACGAAAATTTAAAGAAAATATTTTTAAACTATTTTCGGCATAACTATTTGGAAGATTACATATCATGGGATATTATAATACATTTGTATAAATTTAGTTTCAAATATTTCAATTTTATTTTTTATTGTTAATCTTAATTGTTTTTTGTATTTTATATAAAAAAAATTTGTAATTAGTTATTAAGTTGTCAATTTATTAATGATTTTATAATTTTCGATATAATCAGTTCCATAGCAAAATAAGACTTTTAGTCTTATGTATGGAGCAATTCTAATAAATAAATAAATAAATAAATAAATAAATAAATAAATAAATAAATAAGTAAATAAATAAATAAATAAATAAATAAAAAAATAAATAAGTAAAAAAATAAATAAATAAATAAATAAATAAATAAATAAATAAATAAATAAAAGAAATAAGTATGTTTATCTAAATATTTTTAGACCAAAACTGTGATTTTTGTCCCAGTTTTAATTTTTATGAAACAAAAAAAAAAAATTTTTTTTTAAATCGTCATTTTTTTCAAAACTTCAACGATAGCTCTGAAACTACCGGGAAAATTTAAAACCAATGTATGCACGGCTTAAAGATAATACTGTTGGCGAATTTTGGATTTTTTTAACTGAATATGGTGAACCGTTTTCAAGTTATTCCAATACATGTAGTGGAAGTGCCTTATAGACCCGATAGAAAAAAATTAAGTGCAGATTTGGATTTAGCATCCCAAATAACCTTATATACAATAGTCAGTTCTTAATCAACAAAAAACTTGTCCCCTTGTGTAATCATAATACAAGAATCGATGTCGCATTTGCTGACAATTGATCAGAGTAGCCATGGCAATATCCACGAATTGGGCCTTAAATTCAACCTGATTCACTTTTTTTCTCTAGGTTTAGCACCCAGTGAATATTTGCTATTTTCTTTCTATTGAGAAATCCCATTATTTGGCAGGGATACAAAAATGGAAGATAGGTTGGACGAAATTAAATAATTTTTTTTCTTTTTAAAATGTCTTTTATTTAAATTTCATACGGATTAATTGATCAGCCCTTGTATTCCATAAAAATGTAAAAGTTTACATTTAGTATTAATTTAAAACTCCGAAAAAACTCCGTTTATAAATTTGAACAAAAAACACCTTGAGGGTAGTTGGATAAACATTTAAAACCAGTTAACAACGCCCATTGTACATTTCTCCAATAATGCTACATACAACTCATGGTCGACTGTTTTTATTTTTGTCGCATTAAAGTGAACGAGAATTTGTTCTAAAATTCTTATTGTTATAAATAAAATAAAACACAAAAGACCAAACAACATTATTGTTCCATTATACCAGCATACTTGCTTTAGTTTTTCGGTGAAATTAAATTTCTTAAACAAAAAAACATTAAGTGCGTAAATTTTCATAGTTTACAATTTAAAATCCATTTAAGTTGTTTTTTGTTTTGCATTAGCTACTCGTACCATTTGATTTGCATTTTCCTTTAATCTCCAAAACTTATTTCATTTCCCTGTTTAATATTTTAATAAGATTCCTTATGTTTTTATATCAAGATTTCGAAAGTTCCTTTTTGAAAACTGAGTTTAAAGCAAATTCAAAAAAAAAAAAAAAAAAACAAAGCTGCGATTCTATTTATTCGTACTCCCCAAAATAATAATAATAAAAAAAAACGAAAATAATGAAATTCATGAAATTTTTATTTGTTTCTTAATGTTGTTGCTGTTGAGCGAATATATTCACACCTTCATGACTTGACTTGATCCTGCTCTTTGTCGACATTATATTTTGTCGTTACCATAAAATAACTAACACATTGCGATAACATTTACTTAGGGCGCCACCCAACCACAACTCGGCTAAGAAAATAATAAAAAAAAAATGTGTTGGAACTTTCTAAAGTAGAGCAGTTTTCGTGAAAACTGTATTTTCTGAAGACTAATTTATAAAAAGTCTAATTCTTATAACAGCTACTCTCATTATTGAGTACCAATTTAGATTTGACCTTTTAAAATAAATTTCACTTTTTCAATAAAAAATACTCCTTTATGCCAGATTTTAAACTTTTATTTTTGGATACAAGGCAACACAAGTAACAAACGAACATTTTGGTGGGTGACAAAAGGAAACACACTCTCACACACACACACACATAGCCACACAAAAAAGTACTCTAAATAATGATAATATTTATATGAAATGCTGTTGGTAGTCTTATCTTTTATTCATGGCAATTGTGCAGTTGTTTTTTTCATTGGAATATAACATCATGGTCACTATTTTACCTTTAAGCCTCTAAGGGATTTGTTTCAATAAAAATAAAACAAAACATTTGGCCCTTAAAAAATATAATTATTGTTTTTGTAATCCTATAACAAATAAGTAAAGCTATATAGTTTCATTTCATTCCTCTAGACTACGTACTTGTTTAAACATATTTTGTTTCTTTTTACAAACTAATTGTTATGACTTCGTTTTTTCAGAAATTGCAAGTTTTGTGAAGCAACACACTATATCTTGCATTAGGTATGATTTTTTTACGTGTCATTCATAGTCTGCATGATGTCAGTCAAGTACTTAGGCAGCTTAACATACGAGTTGGAACATAAAGACAGGCAAACAAGTGAGCACACCCCAAGGAGATGTAAATCTTTAGGCTTGAAAACACAAAAATCTCCAAATATGTATAATGCAACATTGTTTTTCTTTGTTTTCTTTTTCATTTTTATTTTTGTTCAGACCCTTATTACTAGAAGTGTTCGAAAAATATGTTGTGAAATAAATAATAAAAACGTTTTACTTTAAAAAAGGGTTAAGACAAATTTTCCAGATACACTACAACATATTTTTAAAGTGTAAACATCTATACGCGCAGGGAGGTAAATTTCAAAAAACAGCGTAACATGTGAGCGTAACATGTGAGCCGTAAGACAAAATCGGTGTGACTTATGATTGTATAGGTGAAAAAATTATTTTATGTAATAACCTGTTTGAAAATGAAAAATTAAAAATTAAAATTAGAACATAAAAAATAAAAAAGAAAAATAAAAAATAAATAACAAATAAAATTAAAATTAAAAATATAAAATAAAAAATGAAAAAATAAAATGAAAAATAAAATATGAAAAATGCAATATGAAAAAAAAATTAAAAATAAAAAATTAAAACTAAAAAATGGAAACTGAAAAACGAAAGATGAAAAATGTAAAATAAAAAATGGAAAATGAAAAATAAAAAATGAGACATAAAAAATTAAAAATATAAAATGAAAAACGAAAAATTAAAAATTAAAAATAAAAAATAAAAAATTAAAAATGAAAAACGAGAAATGAAAAATGAAAAATGAAAAATAAAAAATAAAAAATTAAAAATAAAAAATAAGAAATTAAAAATTAATAAAAAATAATCAAAAATAAAAAATGAAAAATAAAAAAAGAAAAACGAAAAACGAAAAATTAAAAATTAAAAATAAAAAATGAAAAATGGAAAATAAAAAATAAAATATGAAAAATGGAAAATGGAAAATAAAAAATAAAAAATAAAAAAGAAAAATAAAAATGGGTAATGAAAAATGAAAAACGAAAAATGAAAAATGAAAAAATGAAAAATAAAAAATAAAAAATGAAGACTGAAAAACTAAAAATGGAAAATAAAAAATGAAAAATGTAAAATGAAAAATAAACAAGTAAGAAAATTATAGTCGGTCTAGATTGACTATATGATACCCTATACCATGCGCTTAGAGAAAATTAAAATTAGAACATAAAAAATAAAAAAGAAAAATAAAAAATAAATAACAAATAAAATTAAAATTAAAAATATAAAATAAAAAATGAAAAAATAAAATGAAAAATAAAATATGAAAAATGCAATATGAAAAAAAAATTAAAAATAAAAAATTAAAACTAAAAAATGGAAACTGAAAAACGAAAGATGAAAAATGAAAAATAAAAAATGGAAAATGAAAAATAAAAAATGAGACATAAAAAATTAAAAATATAAAATGAAAAACGAAAAATTAAAAATTAAAAATGAAAAACAAAAAACAAAAAATTAAAAATGAAAAACGAAAAATTAAAAATGAAAAATGAAAATAAAAAATTAAAAATAAAAAATAAGAAATTAAAAATTAATAAAAAATAATCAAGAATAAAAAATGAAAAATAAAAAATGAAAAACGAAAAACGAAAAAATAAAAATTAAAAATAAAAAATGAAAAATGGAAAATAAAAAATAAAATATGAAAAATGTAAAATGGAAAATAAAAAATAAAAAAGAAAAATAAAAAATGTGTAATGAAAAATGAAAAACGAAAAATGAAAAATGAAAAATAAAAAATAAAAAATAAAAAATGAAGACTGAAAAACTAAAAATGGAAAATAAAAAATAAAAATGTAAAATGAAAAATAAACAAGTAAGAAAATTATAGTCGGTCTAGATTGACTATATGATACCCTATACCATGCGCTTAGAGACCCTATCTCATAGGCCCAACTAACTGGACATTGAAAATAAGCATAAACCAAATTTGAGTGGGATTTATTTTAATTTTTTTGTTTGCAGATATGAAAAAATTCAAAGCGGATGCTATATCTATATGGGGACTAGGCCCAAAAATGGACCGATCCTGATCATGTTTGGTAAAGTCTCTTGTATTTTGCAAAAATATATACAAACAAAATTTAAGAAGAATCAGTGCAATATTTTTGTTTTTTTTTGATAGATTTAAGTGAAGATCGGGAAGCAGCTCTTTATGGGGCCTATGATTAAGAGTTATCCAATAGGGATCATTTTTGGACTACTGATTAATGGATGTAATAAACGCATACAAACCCAATTTGACTAAGATTTGTATGATAATTTGGATCTTATGGCAATATATGTTGATTTCATAGGGGTCATTTGTATGGGAGCTAGGTCTGAACATGGACCGATTCTCACCAATTTCAATGGCGTTCATCCCATGGCCGACAAAAGATGAAATACCAAATTTCATCAAAATACATTCATATTTGCGACCTGCAGTTTGATTACAAGCTTTACATGGACACACAGACGGACGGACGGACGGACGGACATCGCTAAATCTACTCAGAAAGTGATTCAGAGACGATCGGTATAACAAAAGATGGATCTACGTCAAATATTTTTGGTAGTTACGAACAGCAGCACAAAGTCATTATACACAAACCACATGGTGGTATAGGGTATAACAACTTTCCATGGAACAACGTTAAAATTGGGATTTTCAACTAACAAGTAATCCGTTGTATTCTTGTAAAATGTTTTTTTTTGGATTTTTCAAATGGGCGTGGCACCTCCCATATAAAATGAATTTTTGACATCTAATTTTTACATATAATTATTGAATACTATGACAGAAAGAGCTCTGAAGTTATGCACATGTACATTATGGTGGCCCTTCATTATGTGGAGGGGGAAAAAATGTTCGAATTTATAGTTCCACCACCTAGAAATATGGAAATAGCAAAAAACTGGTAATGCAAAGCTTTGGGTCAATCAAAAAAAATTTAGAGGTGCCTCAACGAGACTGAAAATTTCAAGTGTGTTTATATGGGGAAAATATGACTTTTTTCTGATTTTACGAAAATTTCGTTCTATAGTCTAATGTTTCCGACAAGCTGTTATATGAATCGATATCAATGCTAAATTATCTTTTCAAAAAGCTATATAACTTCAAAATCGAATAAAAAATCGCAAAAAAACAACAAATGCCCCAGACCACTTTTGTGCCAAAGAACTCTAGGTCATGAAATGTGGTGAACATTTTTTAACTGTAATAAATAGATTAAAGCCGTAATTTTTTTTATTGGTCTCTATACCTATAAGTATTCAGATATGAAGTATTGTTTTATTAACACGTTTTTAACCTATTGCGAAATGAGACCAAAAATTGAAAATTTAAGTTTTAAAAAATGTTCTTAAAGAAAATTTCAAAAAACGGATGTGGCACTTTATAGTTTTATTAAATGCATGTTGGAGATTATTTGTGTAAATTTTTAAGTAAATTCCTCTGCCAGAATTTTTTCTACAAAGGATTTTTTTGCAGATTTCGAGAAAAATTTGTTTTTTTGAAATATACAGTAAATGTACTCTTTCTAAATACTTTGTACCAAAATTTATCTGTTTTCTAATGAAAAACAATTTACTAAAAAAAATCAAATATTTTGTAACTGCTGTTGAATTTTTAGCTGTGACGCCTAAAATATAATAACCAAATTTTGATTTGATATACTTAGCAAATAGTTTTCTCTAAACCACACGCTATAAAAACAAAAAGCAAAAAAAACAAGAAGATTATAGTCGGTCTAGACCGACTATACGATACCCTATACCATGCATTTGGAGACCCTTTCTTAGGTCCAACTAATTAGATATAGAAAATAAGCATATATCAAATTTGAATGGCATTGTTATTAATTTTTTTTCCTTTGAATATGAAAAAGTTCATATCGGATGCTATGGTTATATGGGGACTAGCTCGAAAAATGGACCGATCCTGACCATATATGGTAAGGTCACTTATTTTCTGCAAAAACATACGCAACCCAAAAATTAAAAATATGTTTGAGATGATTTAAGTTTAAATTTTTTTTTTAAATGTTTATCTATAATATTAATAGGCTAGGCGATTTCTTGTGGACGATGTTTTGTTCTACCGTTTTATCCCGATTTTGACCAAACGTATATTATTTGAAAGGTATTTCTTATTAGCCGTTTTGCAGATTTACAGATTTTTAAATATTATCCTTTATTTTGAGTAAATTGCATTTAAAGTTGCTACTAACACATACATAAAATTATACATATGCTATGTGTGTTTTATTAAATTGCTAATGATTTTGTTATCTTCATTCACAATAACAATGAACCATTAAAGTGTTGGTTTGTGAATTGGCTAAATTGAAAAATAAAGCTGCCTAGAAATTGCACTCAAATTTCGATTGCTGGAATTTGCTAGTACAAATAAATCCTTTTGAATTTTTTTTTTTTTGGTGAAAAGAAATGAATTTGTTCGAAAATACACCATTTTGTATTAAATTTATGAAATCTCTTCAGTTTTTTTTTTTTTTTTGGTTTCAACATAGTCACGTGAATATCGCTAGATCGATTGTGATTATTTTCAGCATGCCGCTGAGTTACAAATTAAATGAAAAATCGTCCTATTTAATTGTGAAAAGAGTTTAAGGCCCGCGTTTTTTCAAAAACATATACGAAACTATTGATAAAACTTGTGAAAGTCTCGCTTTAGAGGCATTGCTGATGTGAAATACTTAACACAAGGCAATATTTGCGCAATGTATTCTACCCCAGCAATACAAATACAAAGTAAACATATTTTTTATGGCTACATATATGTGCCCCTCTCATCGCATTAAATAGTTGTGACTGGGACACTTTCAAATATATGTAATTAGGGAAATAGGTTTTTATATTCATATATATATATATATAATTTTACTTTTCTTTGCAGTTATAATTTTTGTAATTTTTTCTGTTGTATTTTTAGTTATAAAAGCAACAATATATTTGGATGTGGTTAGTAAGTTAACTTTGTAGTGGTTAAGTTCAACATTTCATTTTATTTTTTTAAATTTCAGTAAGTATTTAGTATAAAAACACCATTAAATATATTATTAAATTAGATTTTCTTCCTTTGATTTCATTTAAAAACACAGAGAAGATTTTATATTCGTTGTATTTGTTACACAAGTAACTCTGCATAAGGAATATACTTACGTAATATGGTAAATACAATATTTTTTACCCGTACTCAAGTCAAAATAAACATGCATAATAGAGCATCCTAAGTAAATGCAAGTTTTTTTCTGCATACTTAAGTTAAAGTGTACTTAAATGGTAAACTTGTTATTATTCTGACAAAAGCAAGTAGTCGCACAAAGAAAGTAGTGAAGACACCAAAAGTATTGTGGGTTATAAGCGCACTATGGGTTAGAAATTGTAAACTTGTATTTAAGGAATAATCCACCAAAATAAATTTAGAAGCAATATTTTTCGGAACACCTATCCTTTACGTTTTGGATTGAAGTTATCACCGCTGCAACTCATCTATCGACCCATTTAGAAATTATGTCTTACAATTTTTGTTGTTATTCTTCTTCTTAATTCCTTTACTCTTGACAGCACATAGTGAAATAGCATGCATATAATATTAAATACAGAAAATAGTAATAAAAGAAATCTATAATATTAATAGGCTAGACGATTTTTTGTTACCGATTTTTTGTTCTACCGTTTTATCTCGCTTTTAAAAAACGTATATTATTTGAAAGGTATTTCTTTTTAGCTGTTCCCCAGTTTTACAGATTTTAAAATTTTTTCCTTTATTTTGAGTAAATTGCATTTAAAGTTGCTACTAACACATACATAAAATTATACATATGCCATGTGTGTGTTTATTGAATTTGTTAATGTGTTTGTTAATGAGTTTGTTATCTTCATTCACAATAATAATAAACCAAAAAAGTGTTGGTTTGTGAATTGGCTAAGTCGCGAAATAAAGTTGCCTAGAAATTGCACTCGAATTTCGAGCGCTAGAATCTGATAGTAAGAATAATTTAATTTTTAATTTAATTTAACGCCTAAATATTAGGAAGGCTGCTAGCTGTTCTCACATCTCTGTAATATTTGCAATGTGTAGTGCTTCATTCAGAGTTGCTCTAATAAGTGGTTTCAGTTGGTCCGACCATCTTATTGGTGACCTTCCACTTATTATGGGTCCTTCTACTTTGGCGTCAGCAATTAATCGCTCCATGGTCCTCTCTCTTCTAGCAGTGTGTCCGAACTGTTTTAAATATCTGTAGTTTTCTAAAATAACCGAGTATGTCATAAAATCAAAATGTTCAGGGGAGCCAAAAACGTTATATTTGAAATTATGGGCTCGACATAAAGTTTTTAGGTATGGGCAATAAATACTTTATATACAATTTTGAGCCAAAATTTTTAAGAGAAATAGATCCTAGAGAAGGACGAAAAAACAAACTGTAAATAACACTTAAAGTGTGTGCAGATAAAACAAGTTATGTAGACAAACGTCGTTTTCTATGAAAAAGAAAACTACCAATGCAACCACCCATGTCGACATAAGTTGTTGTTGCTTGAAAAATGGATTTTTTTGTTCCTCAACAAAAAGTTAACGGGACTTAGGATGAGAATATAACAACGTATCAAGAATAATAGTGATAAAAAATATCAGAAATAAACACACAAGTTTTTATAAGTGGTTATAAACTGAAAAATAATCCAAAGTTATTATGCATTTTTTTCATTAATAACAACGTATGTCGCTATGTGTCGTTTTCTGAGAAAATAATTTGTCCGCGATCAAACGTAGGTTGACATACGTCGTTAGTACTGCAAATTAATTTAATAAACATTTAAGTTGCGTCGTTATTTAAAGAAAAAAACTCATAAATGGTCAATATTTTTTAAAAAACAAGTTAACGCGTTAAGAGCGTTAAAAATTAATATATTTGGCATCGTTAACTCAAAACTGACATAAATGGACGCACGCGGTTATTCCAGAAAACCTCAGATATATGACATGTTGATTCCTTTCATCAATCTACCTTTTATATTTCCAAGATTGAGAAAGTCCAGAAAACCGTTAGAATTGTTCAGTGCTTTCAAATCTTTCCCTGTCTGCCTTCTTAATGGTCCATTTTTCGGTAGCGCTGTGGAACATTAAGGCATCTAGTAAATGGAAATTCGATTTTTTGTTTTTTTTATACCCTATACCACTATGTGGTTTGGGTATAATGACTTTGTGCTGCTGTTTGTAACTACCAAAAATATTTCACCTAGACACATCTTTAATTATACCGATCGAATCAGAATCACTTTCTGAGTCGATTTAGCGATGCCCGTCCGTCCGTCCGTCCGTCCGTCCATCTGTGTGTCTATGTAAACCTTGTAATCAAACTACAGGTCGCAAATATGAATATATTTTGATGAAACTTGATATATAAGCTTTTGTCGGCCATGGGATGGACGCTGTTGAAATTGGTGAAATTCGGTCCATGTTCAGACCTAGTCCCCATACAAATGACCCCTATGAAATCGACATAAATTGCCATAAGATCCAAGTTATCATATAGATGTCACTCAAATTGGGTTTGTATGTGTTTATTATATCCGTTAATAAGTAGTCCAAAATAATCCCTATAGGACAATTCTTAATCATAGGCCTCATATAGAGCTGCTTCCCGATCTTTACTTAAATCTTTTAAAAAAACAAATACATATTTTTCTCAAATTTGGTTTGTATATATTTTTTCAAAATGTAAGTGACATTGCCAAATATGGTCAGGATCGGTCCATTTTTCGACCTAGTCCCCATATAAATATAGCATCCGATATATACTTTTTCATATCTGCAGCCAAAAAAAAAAATGAATAACCATGCCACTCAAATTTGATTTGTGCTTATTTTCGATATCGAATTAGTTGGACCGAAGAGATAGGTTGTCTAACCCATGGTATATGATATCGTATAGTTGGTCTAGGCCGACTATAATTTCTTACTTGTTTTTTGTTTATATTCCTGTTATTCCACAATTTGTATAATTTTGTTGTAGCGAATCTGGCTAAGGATAGACTCTTCGAATTGCGGTATGGCAGTAGCCTTCGTTGCTTATTATTGACCCCAAAAAATTAAAAGTGTTGGCAACATCAAATCCAGCTAAACTTTTTATTTGTTATGAATTTAGATTTCGGTCTATTTCTCTGAAGGCCTTACCTATTGCTATATACATGTAGTCCCCTAATATTATCCTCAAGTTCATTAGGACAAGAAGCCAATTTAAGCATGTCATCTGCGTATTTTATGTTGTTTAGTTTTCTTCCCCCAATTGCGATAGCTCCTTCGTAATCTTGCAATACCTCGTGTAGTGTATGCATTACACTGTGTGGGAGATAAAATACAGCCTTTTCTAGTACCAGATTTGGTTACAAAAAGGTCCCATATTGTTGACTTAATGGCGGCGGTATTATGTTTATGTATTAAGTGTAAATGTTGTGGTACAGCCAAGGATCATATATAAAAGAGGATGTGCAAACTGCAATTGGATCATGAAAACAAGAGTGGCAGATCTGAGAGTATACAAAAATTGATGATCATGCAATTGGATCATGAAAGCAAGAGTGGCAGATCGAAAATATACAAAAATTGATGATAATGGACGTATGCAGACACTTCGGCACACAGTAAGAACCAACAAATACACACACATAGTTACTATATAAGAAAACAAACCAAATTCTAAAAGCGTAAAAGTTGAAGTTTCAATTTTTTAACATATTTATCAATTAAAGTTAATTTGACAAATTTCATAAGACATTTGTTTTATGTGAAATTAAATTTGTCAAACATGGTTGAAATAATATGTGAAATTGAATAAAAATTTAAAATCCAAATAAGGAAACAGAAACGTATATTTTTTTAAAAAATTTTATTTTATAAAAAATAAACTTAAAATAGATTTAAAATATAAACTAAAAAAAATCAAAAAAAAAAAAAAATAAATTAAAAATTTAAAAAAAAAACAATTCACAAACTTAATTAGAAATGTTAAAAAAAAATCCAAAAATAAAGGAGAAACAAATAAATAAATTTAAATAATCAAAAAATAAACTTTATATGGTGCAATTTTCATCCAGACCCTTGAACAAGAGCTCATATATTTTCCTTTCAACTATGCGACTCCGTTCAATTTTCATTTGGCGGAGTTTTGAGGCAACGGTGACCCGCAAACATTGAAATCGTCCATGATTTGTCCTTTTTTGGATTTTTTACCATTTTGACTTGCTTTTTGTACCTAAATACATTTTATAATATGACTATAAGAACTATTTCTTTCAAATTTTCGGCACTACTAATCTAACAGTCTAACTAAGAAAAAAAAGTGTGGACACCTTAAAAATTTAAAAAAATTTTTTTAATATTGTGATAAAAGGAAGTAAACGGAAAATTTTTTAAAGCGTTATAACAATATAATATTTTATGAACAATTTAAAAAAAAAAAATTACTAAAAAGAATTAAAAAATTTTTAAAATCAAATCTTGTATAACAATTCTTACTTCAAAAGTAAGTTTTTCAAAAATTTCCAAAACAAAATCCTTAAAAATATTCAAAAAGGAATTGAAAATTTTAGATTTCAATTAATATTTTTGAATTTGCTTTAATACAGTATAAATTACTAGCAGATTCCAGCCCTCGAAATTCGAGCGCAAATTCTAGGAAATTTTATTTTTTCATTATATAAGGATCCAATTCACAAATCAATCCAAAAAACAAACTCATTTTTATTACAAACACTTTAACAAATTTAACAAATACATACATAGCATGTGTATAATTTCATGTATGTGTTAGTAGCAACTTTAAATGCAATTTACTCAAAATAAAGGGCAAAATTTAAAAATCTGTAAATCTGGAAAACAGCTAAAGAGAAATACCTTTCAAATAATATACGTTTTTTATAAAAAAAAGAAAATTTTTTCCGATTAGGAAATATTATGAAAAGGTGGGTGTAAAGAGAAAACAAGTTTAAAAAAAATATAAAAGTAAAGTGTCATTTGCTGAAGGAGTGCTGCAGTAAATTTTCAACCAAAAATATATTTATATTTGGATGCGGTGAGTTAAATTTAATTTTTAAGCTAATAATTGTTAAGAGCTTGTTTCTCCCTTTTTTTAATTTTTTTTTTTAACATTTCTAATTAAGTTTGTGAATTGTTTTTTTTTTTAATTTTTTATTTCCTTATTTTTGAATTTTTTTTTGTTTATATTTTAAATTTACTTTAAGTTTATTTTTTTTAAATAAAATTTTTAAAAAAAATATGCATTTCTGTTCCCTTATTTGAATTTTAAATTTTTATACAATTTCACTTATTTTTTCAACCCTGTTTGACAAATTTCATTTCACATAAAACAAATGTCTTATGAAATTTGTCAAATGAACTTTAATTGATAAATATGTTCAAAAATTGAAACTTAAACTTTTTCGCTTTTAGAATTTGTTTTGTTTTCTTATATATAATATTCTTATATTATATTTTAAGCTAATAATGGCTGAGGGCGTAAAAAATTGTGCTCTTTCCGAAAACACAACTTTTCAAGCGAAGGATGCAGCAATGTTGGCCGTATGGAAAAGAAACCTAAAGTTGGAGAGTCTTTCAATCCTAACACACAAGATCGTGTATGCAATCTGTGTTTCGCTCCGGAACGTGTGGGATTGAAGCGGCTAAAGATAGGAGCAGCACCCGTTGTAGATATACCCTATATCCTTCGTAAAGAACAAGGCTTATAATGTGGAGAAAATATTAGTGGCATCCAAATTTTTTCTTTTCGATTTATACGAAGTCCTTCCCCACAAATTATCATATAATAAACTTGAAGCAGACAATAATTACTACAATCGAACAGAATATGGCTACAACGAAGACCTCTGTGCATTGTTCGATGGAAACGATCCATGCACACTACCTCGAAGGGCGCTTCTTGATTTTTATACAACATTACTTGATAGTCTTATTTTAAAAAGTAGACAACGAAATGTGTTTAAATGGTGACATGACATGACAGGTAGTGACGAAGATTTTTTTCATTATTTTTTTTTCAGTATTTTGAATTGAAAAAAAACAGGATTTTTGCTATAACATTTCGGGAATTTGTTGTTAAAAAATGGGGAAGAGAATGGAAAATAAAAAAAATCCTTGTGGTTACCTGGTGATTTCTATGTAGATATAGTGTGTAAAATTTCAAAATAATCGGTCAAGACATTTATTTGCGAGAAAACCGATTTAAAGTTTTTTAAAAACTGATTTATATACGATATACCGTATGAGAACGGTCCCTGGAAACGCTGTATCTTCTAAGTTTTGCTCCGATTTACTTGAAATTTAGAAACAGGAAAGGAAATGCAAAGGTTTAAATTTTAACAATTTTAAATTTTTTTTCTTTTTAACACAATTATTTATTACACATTTATTAATGAAATTTTTAGTTTTCTTTTTTTTTCCATTATTTTGCTCTTTGGGACAAAATGCTATGACTGAAGGTACAAAAGCTCGCCGTTGCTGTTACGTTGCGAAATTCATGGTTTTTTGTTACTACTTCTTTATTTTAATAAAATAAAGGCAAAAAATTGTTGTACTCTTACAAAAAAATTTTATTTTTTTATTCCATTTTTTATTTTTTTATTACGAGTTCTGCCACTCTTGCATTATCAGTTTCATGTTCACAAAATTGCAGTATGCACATCCACTTTTATATATGATCCTTGATACTACTTGTTTGTATTATTTTTGTCCGGAAGAACCATCACATACCCATTTACAAAAAAGAATTAACTTTGTGTTTCCATTGACATTCTTACTTACAAATGTATTTTGTGAGCAGATATCACTACTGCTATAAAATACCTAAAGCACAAATTTAACTCGCCATTGTATACTTATAGGGCTGTTTAAGTTACCGTAATCTAAATTTTTTTTTTAATAATTTCATTAAAATGAAACAAGTGTTCTACCGGTGCACAGTGGACCATATTTTGAGAAGGCGGCCAAAAATCATTTTTTTTGTTACCGATTTTAAAGTTATGTTATTAATTTGAAAGTAAATACTAGTAAACCTCGGAAGCCAAAAAATTGCGACTCTATCTCAACCATATTATAGCGAACAGGGTCTTCGAAAATGGGCTTTCTCAGTATTTTGCTAAAATTAAAAATTTCTTTGTAAATTTTTATACCTAAACCACTATGTAGTTTGGGTATAATGACTTTGTGCTGCTGTTTGTAACAACCAAAAATATTTGACCTACACCCATCTTTAATTATACCGATCGAATCAGAATCACTATCTGATTCGATTTAACGATGTCCGTCCGTCCGTCCGTCCGTCCGTCCGTCCGTCTGTCCGTCTGTGTGTCCATGTAAAGCTTGTAATCAAACTGCAGGTCGCAAATATGAATATATTTTGACGAAATTTGGTATTTGATCTTTCATCGGCCATGGGATGAACGCTATTGAAATTGGTGAGAATCGGTCCATGGTCAGACCTAGCCCCCATACAAATGACCCCTATGAAATCAACATATATTGCCACAAGATCCAAATTATCATACAACTCTTAGTCAAATTGGGTTTATATGTATATATTACATCCATTAATCAGTAGTCCAAAATGATCCCTATTGGACAACTCATAGTCATAGGCCCCATATAGAGCTGCTTCCCGATCTTCACTTAAATCTATTAAAAAACAAAAATATTGCACTGATTTTTCTCAAATTTTGTCTGTATATATTTTTGCAAAATACAAGAGACTTTACCAAACATGGTCAGGATCGGTCCACTTTTGGGCCTAGTCCCCATATAGATATAGCATCCGATATGAACTTTTTCATATCTGCAGCCGAAAAAATTAATAAAAATCCCACTCATATTTGGTTTATGCTTATTTTCTATATCCAGTTAGTTGGGCCTGAGAGATAGGGTCTCTAAACGCATGGTATAGGGTATCGTATAGTCGGTCTAGACCCACTATAATTTTTTTACTTGTTATTTTTGAATGACTGTAACTTTTTAATTTAAAAGATTTTGAAGTGAAATAAATTCGTATAATTTTGTGGCTTCCATACTATTAATGTTAAAAATGCAAAATCACTGAGTCATTCTGAAATTTAAAAAAAAAAAAAAACTTTTTTAAAAAAGGTCCAAATTTTCCGAAAATCTCCTACTTAATAGAGCATAACTCCTGCCAGTCAAAAGCAGTCAGAAAAAATCTTGCACTCTTCTATAGTCCGAACCCTCCCCTATACTCATATACCCCATTATATACCCGCCAGTTTCCGCCCGTGTGCACCAGAACAATTTTTCTGACCCAAGGTTAGATATTTTCTGCAAAATTTATGAATACAAAAGTTGTCCACTTGTGGTTAGGATATATTAAGTTTGAGGTGATGTTTGTAACTGCTAAAAATATTGGACCTTTATCCATCTTTTATTATACGGATCGACTCAAAAACACTTTCTGAGTCGATTAAACGATGTCCGTCCGTCCGTCTGAGTGTTATGAATACAAAAGTTGGTCGTACCGGTGCACCGCGGTGTATTTTTTTGCGTGTCGGTAGAGTTGTCAGGAGTTGTTATATACTTATAAAAAAGGGTTGAGATATAATGCGCTTAATTGTTACAGGTACATTTACATAGGTATCTTTCAAAAACATTAATAGTCTGAATTAGAGTTATATAGTTTAAATACCTGACAAAATGGTAACCAATTTAAATAACATAATTGTAAAAAAAAACTATTGCGACATAGTCCTTTACGATATGATCAGGTATGCTTTACCTTTTAAAAGGGGTTAGGGTGTGGGTTTTTTATGCTTCTAAAAGTGGTAATAAAAGATAAAAATTTGTAAATGGTATAAAAAAAAACTATTGCGACATAGCCCTTTAAGATATGAGCAGGTATGCTTCACCTTTTAAAAGGGGTTAGGGTGTGGGTTTTTTATGCTTCTAAAAGTGATAATAAAAGATAAAAATTTTTATTTTACATAATTGCAAGAAAGAGTATTTATAATAATGTTTCCACAATTATTATACATTACAATTTGTACTGTTACAGAGATCTGGCAGATATTTATTTTCAACGAAATGATGTAGACGATGTAATTTTGCACATAGTGAGCAACGACTTCTTTAAGAATTGTAACTTACAAGACATTGAAATGCACAAAGGAAAAATTACTAATTTTGCATCGAATTTGAAAAGACGGTACATTGAATGCTCTCATAGCAAGGCAAAGATGTACAAACGTTACCAAGACTGGTTAATAAAGGAACTTATTTTTGAGTGCGCATCTACAACTGCCAACGAAAGTGGAAAAAAGGGTCGACCAGCAGAACCAATTGACGGATGTAGTGAAAGATCTCGAAGGCGCAGGCTGGAGAATATCAATGAAGAAATTTCTCAAAGAATTATTAAGGATTCATTTTTGCACCAAATTCAACCAACCCAAAATAAAAAAAATAAAATTGAAATAATTGAAAAAATAGTAGAAGCGAGCCCCAGGCGCACAAAGAGGATTTTGAAAAGCATTCTTACACCAATTGAAGATAAGAAATTTACGCCGGAAAAAGCGTTCGCCCTATTTTTGGATTTGAAATTGACCAAAAATCAATATAAGGAATTGCGGAAGCGAACCAATGAAAAGTTTCTGCCAAAAAAGCATGCTTACCTTCACAATCTGCTATTAGTGTCACTTCAACATCAGCAGAAATAAAATTGCAAGATCTCCTTGAACATACTGCAGAACGATTGCTAAATACGCTTGATACTGATCATTTAAAAAAAATTGGTAATGGCAGCATTACTTTAATTTCTAAATGGGGATGTGATGGATCCTCTGGTCAGAAACAACACAAGCAATTTAGTGCCGAAAATCAGATGCTAATTTATTTATGGTATCTTTCGTTCCATTGCGCTTAACAAAAAGGTATAGCGTCTTAGAGCCGTCAACTAGTAGAGCAACAGAAATTGATATATGGAAAAATGAAATTCTTTCTTCAACACAGTATTGCAGACCAATAAAATTTGCATTCATAATGGAAACCAAAGATGTCATAACTGAAGAAGTTCAAAAAATAAAAGATCAAATTAAGGAACTTCAACCAGTAATATTTAAATTTGATGACCAAGACATTGAAGTGCATTTTGAAATGTGTCTCACAATGATTGATGGAAAAGTTGCACAAGCTTTAACTGGAACAAAGTCAACGTCAAGCTGCATTATATGCCAAAAGACATCAAGTCAATTAAGCCAACCCCCACCAGAAGACGATAGTTTTAAAGAAGCCTACGAATTTGGAATGTCCCCTCTTCATGCTAGAATACGTTTCATGGAGCATATTCTTAAATTGAGTTATGTTTTGGAATTTGGTCCGTTAGGCGAAACAGTGAGAAAAAATAAAAGAAAATGAAGAAAAACGAAAGCAAAAAAAAAACAAATTCAGCAAAAATATCTACAGCTAGGCCCCGTAATCGACCAACCAAAACAAGGCGAAGGAAACACAAATGATGGAAATACTGCAAGGAGATTTTTTTTCGATCCGGAAACTATCACAGGTGTAAATCATGAATTCATAAGACGATTCAAAATCATATTACAACTTTTAGCATGCAGCAGAAAGATAAATGCAAAAAAATTTGGAGAGTACGCCAATATAACAGCTATACTTTATAATGAAAAATACTGTTGGAGATATATGCCATCCACAGTTCATAAAATTTTGTACCATGGGGAACAAATAATTCAAAACAATATGCTACCAATAGGAGATCTATCTGAAGAAGCGCAAGAAAAAAAGGAACAAAGACTACAGATTCCATCGCGAGCACAACACAAGGAAAATGTCCAGATGTTGTACTAATGAAGACCTTATCATTATTTTGTTGTGCACTTCAGATCCATATATGACCAACAGTCGTCAAAAATGGGAAACTACTTCTATTGAACTAGACGAAGAAGCTAAACAACTTCTAGAAGATGAAAATCAAGGCTATTTAGAAGAAATTTTTACTAAAATTTGTTGATTTAAAGTACTTTTTCATTACACTAGCAATAAGTTACACTTTTTTTATATAGTTAAAAAATTTTCTTGATTTAAAAATTTATATATTTTGTCAATTTACAATAAAAATTGTTATATTTCATAAATTTACCTTAAAAATTGATATAGAAATATTTAAAAAGACAATAAAAAAAAATTTAACTAAAGCAAAAACATACGAGTTTTTCATTGAAACTTCTCTATCTTGAACCAATATAAGGTAACTTTTACGTTCGCTGCTTAATAAATTATATTTTAACTCGGGATCTTTAAAAAAAAAAGAAAAACAACCTTTTGCCCTTGTGCACATTAGGACTAAAAAATTTACGGGGGCCAAAGTTTGGCATTTTCTGAAAAAAATAACTTAAAAATTTGTTAAAAAGTATTAGTTGTAAAATTAACTGAAAAAATAAGACATTATATTAAAAAAAAACCTTTTTTTACCTCTTAACACTTCACTTTTGTAATAAAATTCAACTACAAATGAAAATGTATTTTAAACCCTCCCTAACTTTTATTTTCGGTTGAGAATTACGTTTAATAAAAAAACTTAAAGGCTAAGGTCTCACCCATGTAATGGTGCGACGTTGGTGGAAGATCCGCTTCCGTTTCCCTGAGCCTTAGCTGGTCGCACGTGCTGGCGTAGGGGCCTAGCTCGCCGGATTGGTGGGGTCTTGCTCAGGCCCAGGGAAACCGCACTACAGATTTTCACGTGCGATTAAAAAATAACAACTGTCAAAAAAACGGACGCTAAATGGGACGGATGGCCATACTTACCTTGGGATTGGGGACGAGGTGTTCCGCCCCTTTTGCCCTCCCTACCATGTTACCTCGACTCCATCTTACTTGGAGGTAACCCACAAAATGATAAGATTTGGTTTGGTTTGGTTTTCTACATTGGTTTTAACAAAAAAAAAGTTTTTATTTACCCTTCATTTTAAGGGTTTTTAAAATTATATATTTAGCAAAATTTATTTTAGTGAAATTTTAATTTTAGCAAAATTTTAATTTTAGCTAAATTTTAATTTTAGCAACATTTGAATTTTTGTTTTAGTTTTATAATTAGAAAAAGTTTTAGTCTAAATTTTATAGTTAGAAAATTGTATTTAAAATTTTATAGTTAGAAAAATTTTATTTAAAATTTGAGGTCAAGTTTTGTTTGCCAATTTAACTATTGCTAGCAAATTTTAGTTAATGTTTATTTGGTTGTTTCTTTGCGGTACTGTACTCTTCAGACCACGGTTGTTATATAAAAAAAACCGGTAAAGGTATAACTGTAAGGAGGTGTGGTATTTATAGAAAGGTTAATTTAAATATGGAGTTTTATTTCTTTTTGGGTACCGTTTTTTTTTTTTTTTTTTTGGTTACTGAAAATTTCTTAGGTATATTATTTTATATTTAGGAAAACTTTTACATTTAGAAAAGTTTTATAATTTGAAAACTATTAGTTTAACAAATACTGTATATTTTGCAAAATTTTATAATGAAAAAATTTTTAGTTAAAATTTAGATTTAGTAAATTTTATTAACGTGGGGAAAAGATTTTTTTTTTTTTATAGTTTAATTTTACATTTATACAAATTTTATAATGTAATAATAAGTTTTATATGTAGCACAATTTTATATTTGACGTCATTTTATATTTAGAAAATTTAGTAAAAAAATTTTTAGTCTTAGGAAACTATTTATATTTTATAAAATTTTTGTTTCTAATTTTAATTCAGAAAATTATTTGTATATAGAATAAAAATTGCCGACTTATGGCTGTAGTTGTTGGGCCGATGTAGCGGCTATCGCATGTCGCCGGGGTTGTGTTCTAGTTGTAATTTTAAGCTGCTGCTCAGGACTGATGAGGGTGGTGTCACTTTCTTTCATATATATTTCTTTTATAGTTTTAAGCCAAGTTTTTATAATAATGGTCTCAATATAGTTTCAATATATAATTTTCGAAGATTAAAACACAAGTAAAATGCAGCACTTCCATTCACTTTCATGAACCTAACTTTTATCTTTTACTTTCAAAACTTCAATCATAAATTGTAATTTTTGTAATTTTTAATTTTCTTAAATATTAATAAATTTTAAACTTTAAACTTTAGTTTTTTTTAACTTCACTTTTAATTTTTACTGTCTAATTTTCTTAACTTTTACAATGTCAATAAAATCTAGTTTTTTTTTTTAAAGTTTATTTAATTTTTATTTGTTTTTATTTCTAAACTTTTACACTTTCTTTCTTAAATTCACTTAACTATTTCTTAAATTTAATTTGACCTTTCATTAGTCTTTTCTTATTTCTTTTATTCATAAACACTACATTTTAATTTAATTTTCGGAGGTTTTTCTTCAACCTTTACATTCTGCTATCAAATTTCAACTCCTCGATTTAAATTTAACTTTACTACATTAAACCTTCTCATCTTCATTCATTCCTCTGCAGATAAAAACCTGTTTATTAAACAAACAAAATCACCAGCAATTCAGTGAGAACATTCATATGCATTCATAATATTCTCTAGTATTTATAACACTCCCACTCATATATGACTATGAGAGCAAGTGAGATCAATACAAGAAAATACGTGGTTTGGCCAGCATGATTGCATATGAATGTGTTCATGATTTAATACAACACAATGAAGAGAAAAAAATGCCATCAACCTATTACCATATAAGGTGTTGTTTACTTGTACATACTTGAACTTGAAAATAATTTCAAGATCAAGGTTATTATTTTTTCTTCTTTCTTATTCTGCCTGTACCAGAAATTCTTTTGCTACAGTGCAAAGCAAAAAAGATCACCGTCACACCTACCAAACAAAAAAAACCGCAGATCAAAATTCCAATCCAATCAAAAGTTATAGATTTTTGACCGCCTTCTCGTCAAATGGTCCACTGTGCGGCAGGTCGTAGCGGGTGCAAAAGTTTATGTAAGGTTATAGCCTCCGAAGGGTTTGGCGTTCTCAGACCAAACCTCTTTTTATGGTATATTATATTTTTGTTTCTCTTGATGTATCCCAGAGTGACTTGTGTATAGTGTTACATGTGGTTATTCATGGGCCAATTATAAACTTTTCTAATTACAAAAAATTTATCTGTGAACAAAAACTTTGAAATTATTTAATTTTTGAACAATTTGTTAATCTCTGAAATCCCCCTTTTTTTTTTTGCTTGTCCATTCTTAACCCAAAGTGCAGTATTAGTTACTAAAAGCACATAACTGTAGATTTTTGACTTGGTCTTTCATTTTCAGATTATGTAAATGTTCTTTGGTTACTTTAACCAACCAGTAAGTGGAAGTAGTTTGATATCCTCAACTCATCGAAAAGGGATAACCTTTAAATGTTGTTGGCGGCATCATAATCAACATCATCTTTCTTTTTTTGAGAAAAAAAAAAACGAAAGGAAAATGTTGTTAGCAATAGCAACAATGTTTTTATGAAAAGTTATTTTTTTTTTTTGTTTTGTTTCATTTCGTTTTGCATTATCCTTCTCATAACGAGTTTCGAAACTATATAGCAATCGTTTAGATTTGATGAATATAAAAAGATAGTCGGACTCATTCAAAAAGTACTTTTAGATATGCTGCTTGTTTTAATGTTTGTGTGTGAGTATGAGTGTGTATATATGTGTGTGTGTGTGTGTGTGTTAAAAAGTCTGTTTTGTTTCTTTCAGTCTGCCAAATGGTAATGGACCATTACCATAATGCTTGTTTTGTATTTATGTATTTGTTTGTATGTTGTATTGCAAAATAAAATGAGCCTCTAAATTGTTATAATCTTCATACACCAGTAGTCTGATAGTTTAATGTTGCATTTAATATGTATGGATGGATGGTTAGTTGGTTGAATGAATGAATTGATGGTTTAGTTAACCAATGGTTGGTTTATTAAAGATACTTTTTAAGCATTTCACAGAAGGACGGTTTATGAAAAAGGTAAAATATTAATTTATAATGTGGCCAAAAGTTATTGCTCTTACATACTTAATGAACAAAAACAAAACCATTCAGACTAAATTAAATGATTTAAAAACAGTAAATTTTGGTTAATTTTGAAAGGCTAAATAATTATAAATGTGTTTAAATATAAATATTTAAATTCATGTCTTAAACAGCACTCGATATAAATTGAGATTTTCTTAGAAAGTCATGACATTTTTCAAAAGAAAAAAATAACTAAAGATTAAAAATTATTGCGTTCGGCATCTTTTTTATGCAGCAACTTAAAAACTTATGCTCTTCGGGTATGTTTATGTTGACGAGCAAATTCGAGTCCTCGAAATTCGCGTGCAAATTCTAAGAAATTTTATTTTTTCCTTTAATAATCAATTATAGCCAATTCAGAAATCAACACAAAAAAACAAACTCATTTTCATTACAAACACTTTAAAAAACTTAATAAACACACACATAGCATTGTTTAATTTTATGTATGTGTTAGTAGCAACTTTAAATGCAATTTACTCAAAATAAAGGAAAAAATTTAAAAATCTGTAAATCTGTAAAACGGCTAAAAAGAAATACCTTTCAAACAATATAAGTTTCATCAAAATCGGGATAAAACGATAGAAGAAAACATCGGTCACAGGAAATCGCTTAGCCTATTAATATAATAGATTTTATTACTCGCATAATTTCTACTGTACGAGTTTGTATTGCTCGTATTATATTGTATCATACAATTTCCTTCATTTTCAAATCTACATATTCCACCCGCATTTGAAACTATGTTGCCGCATGTATTTGTTATACCAAATTCAATACAATGAACAATAAGAATAAATTTTATTTTCGGTTTTGGTGAATGTAAATATGTTTTCTGCTATTTTTTTTTCTCAAGTTGTTTACGCGAAATGTTTTAAGGGACAATTTCAAATTTATTAAAAAAAAAAAAATCAATTTGAATAATATTTTGTGGTTTGCATTCATGTATCTTTAAATGTTACACTCAAAATAACTAAGGCATATACAAAGTTTCTGTTCTCCTCTGGAGGGTATAGAAACATGTATTTGCATTGTCATTATTTCAGGGGAATTCTTTATGGTTTGTTTAAAATAGAATAAAAATATAAAGATATCTTTAAATGTTTCATTTTAATAAATGAACACTCATGAAAATATGAAAATAAACTTAGGTTGGAATATAAAGAAAAGCATCAAAGAAGTGAAATAGCACTTCTTTGGGGTTCTGATGAGGTAAAAAGTTAGTTAAAGACGTGGAGAATATTTAAAAGAGTAGACGGAAAATCCATTTTGAGCTTGAGATATCAAATTTTGAAAGTTCAGAATAGAAATGAAGTCGACCTTATCGTGAGTTGGAAAGAAGATTCGCATGCCAAAAAAAAAAATTTTTTTTTACCAGCAATGGGCATTGCCAAATACAGATTGCGCCAAAATTACTTCTCCACTTCCTTTCAATTTAAATGTTTGATTTATGATGAGTCTTACTTTAATGATGAAACAAATTAATAACAGTTAAACATTATTTTGCCTTTTCCAGTTAAAAAGCATCCGAAAAATCAAAATAAATTTATAAGGCGATATTCATAGGCAAGCCGAAAATTTATAATGAACAAGTAAGAAACTTATAGCTGCTCTAGAACGACTATACAATACCCTATACCATACGTTTCAAGAGAGGGTCTTTGAACCAACATTTCTAGAAAATAAGGATTAAAAAAAATTTGAGTGCTATTGTTATTAAGTTATGACCTCCACATATGAAAAATTTCAAGATATTCTTTTTATATGGGGATTTGGTCAAAAATGGGCACATCATGATCATACTTGGTAAAGTAATTAGTTTCTTCCAACAACATATATAATGCTTAAGATCGAAAAAATCTTAACATATATAAAATGTAATAATAAGGAAACCATTGAACTATTTAGTAAATTTTTTTTTTTTTTTTTAATTCTTGACCCACACTCAGAGGATGCCCACTACAGATGCAGTGCATTGTGTTGATCTCAGGAAAATAGATTATGTGAAGGAGGAAAGAGGGAGTAGTGTTTGCGGACATTTTACTTAAATTTTATTGGATTGTTTGTAACTTTCAAGAAGGACCTGCGCGAGGAGTTTATTCCACATACGGCTAGTAAGAGAATTTTAGTGCGTTCTGCGGTCAACTGGAGTATAGCCTACAAACGGATGTGATCTACTAGAGACGCGGGTAGTATGCTAATCTTAGAAGAATATTTCCCAAAGTAGTACCTCTAGAATAGTGCTACACAACCCACATTCCTACGATGTTCCAACAAGTCAATAGAGTTGGATACCCTACGGAGCATCCACGCCTTCCATACCCATGGTATTTCTCCTGCCTTATTACAAAAGGGCTTAAAGGGAATTTTACCATTCTTAATGAATATCGGGCGGAGTAGCTTGGCCTTAGGGTTCATACCAGAGGCATGGAGGAGGGCAAAAGTGGTGTTCATAACCAAAGTGGGGAAAAAAGACACTGCACATCCAAAATCCTTCAGACAAATAAGCCTAACATCTTTCATGTTAAAGACACTTGAAAAAGTAGTGGACAACTATTTAAGATGTGGGATATTACAACAGATGCCTTTGCATCCAAACCAGCATGCGTATAGAGCGGGCAAACCAACAGAGACCGCTCTTACCAAACTAGTGGGCACTACTCAAAAATCACTAGATGAGAAGGAAATATCAGTTTGTGCCTTCCTAGATATAGAAGGAGCCTTTGATAATACTGCACATGATGTAATAGAAAGGGCATTAAACCGAAAAGGAGTACACTCAGTGATATCAAGATGGATGGTAGAAGTTCTCAACACAAGATCAGCAGAAACATTAGCAGAAGGGGAAATCTTAGCCGTCAACACAACCAGAGGATGTCCACAGGGAGGGGTCCTTTCGCCTCTAATGTGGAGTCTGGTTGTGGACGAACTACTAGTGGAACTATCAGAAGCAGGTATAGAATGTCAAGGCTATGCGGACGATATAGTCATAATAGCAAGAGGCAAATTCGAGGAAACCCTCTGTGACATTGTCTAAAGAGGGCTGAGAATTATCAATCATTGGTGTAGGGCAACAGGACTGAACATCAATCCGACAAAGACCACTATTGTACCATTTACCAGGAAAAGAAAACTTCCAAGATGGAAGGCAATTCAAATTCTGGGAGAAGTCATCGAACCAAGGACAGAAGTGAAATATCTAGGCATAATACTAGAAAGCAAGTTAACATGGAAGGCACACGTCAAACATATTACAGAGAAAGCCAAGCGTGCTACAACGATATGTAGAAGGGTAGCGGGTAGAACCTGGGGATGTAAACCCAGCATCCTACACTGGATGTACTCCATGATGGTCCGTCCAATCGTGACCTATGGAGCTATTGCGTGGGCCAAAAGGACGGAGCTAAAATCAACTCAAATGGAGTTAAGTAGAATACAAAGACTAGCGTGTATTGGAATAACGGGTGCAATGAGGACGTGCCCCACGGCATCACCTGAAGTACTCTTGGATCAGAGCCCACTGCATATAGTGGTGCAAAAGAAAGCCCTGGCAACGGCAATCAGGATAAAGGGGGTTAAGCCTATATCCAGGCTTTATGAAGGGCAATGCAACCAAATAAGTCAGGTTAAAGATTACTCCCTCCTAGATTGTCCAATGGACAGGATGGAGAAGAAATACGATTTCAGGAAAAACTTTGTTACAAAACTTAGTAACAAAAAGGAATGGAGTAGTTTGAGCACAGCATATTCTCTTAAGGAGAATACGATCAAATGGTACACGGACGGGTCAAAGACCGGAAATGGAACAGGGGCGGGAGTCTTTGGGCCTAGAACCAAATACTACGAATCAATGGGAATGCACACGAGTATTTTCCAGGCGGAAATTTATGCCATCGATAGATGTGCACAGATCAACTTAAATAGAAAGTACAAAAGACAGGACATAACCATATTATCAGATAGTCAAGCTGCTATTCGAGCATTAGGCTCCTATGTAGTAAACTCTAAGTTAGTATGGGACTGCCTGCAAAGACTGAATGAGCTAGGCAGACACAATAAGGTCAGCCTCTGTTGGGTCCCAGGACATATTGGGATTCGGGGAAATGAGCAAGCGGATGAGCTTGCCAGAAAGGGAGCTACCACAAAGCTAATGGAGCCGGAACCGTTTTGTGGAATAGGAAAAGGAGTATGGGAAGGCGTACTCAAAGAATGTGAGAATCATATCAGACAGGAGCTTTTCTCGAGCCACTTGGGCTTAAGGCAATCAAAACTACTGCTAGTTAACTACAACGGTAAGAGATTTGAGTCATGTATCGGACTATCGAAGAACGGACTGAGAATATTAACCGGGATTCTAACCGGTCACTGTAGGCTCAGGGAGCATCTGAGCAGGTTAGGAATTGAAGCGAACCCCATGTGCAGATTTTGCGATGAGAAGGCAGAATCAGCGGAGCACATACTGGGGGATTGTGGAGCTTTAATGCATAAGAGGAAAAAGTACCTGGGTTCTTTCCAAATACCAGGGAGCGAAGTAAAATCACTGGAACCAACCCACATCCTCGAATTTCTGAGGGCTTCAGGATTGGATGAGATTTTATAGGAACAACTATTAGCAGAGGGCAGTACAATAGATCATTTGGTCGCAGTACTTTCGTCACCTCTTTTTTATACAATACATACCCATATATGGGAGTTGTATTACATTTTTGCTCGGATGTAAGCGGTATAGATTTTAAGGAGATCGGAAGTCATGAAGTAATTTTTGCACCATTTTAGAAAACCAAGACACTTGAATGCTTCTTTCGACACTTGAAAAACATTCTCTTTCCAATGAACATCGCATCGAATTCTCATGCCCATAACATCAAGAGTATCAGATTTCTCAATACCTATACCACCCACATATACAAATGACATAGTTGAATAAAATGATTGTTAACAGGTCACGATTAAATGTGTCATTCATTGTCCGCCTTTTGCCCCCAGCCTCCAAGAGGATTGGGCTACAGTTAAAGGAAACTGAATGACAAATGCTGCCGTCATCTGAAAGTTTGGCCAAGGAGGTCGTTGAGAAAGATAAGAGAAAGAGAATGAGAAAGAGCGGAACCTTGGAGTACGCCTGAATTAAGCTGAAACTCATTAGCTGAGACCCCATCAATAGCAGCACGTATTGTTCGGTCTCTGAGAAAACTCGATATAAATCGAGAGAAGTCAACACAAACCCCAAATGCAATATGCTTTGATATCAATACACCATGCCTCACACAATTGAACGCCTTGGAAATATCTGGAGCAATCACTTTACACTCACTAAAATGTGAATGGATCGACTCCGGCGCTCAGAAAGTAAAGCTAACAGATCTTCATTAAGAAGTACGTTGGCCTCTAGGAAATTCACGAGATGGAAATTGATCATGCTCTTGCCTTTGAAAGCGCAGAACAGATTGCAATTGAACGTTAATTTTCAGGTTTATTAACCTCACCCTTTCTGGGGATTGGTTGCACATTGGCAACCTTTCACCAAGAGGGTAAGACTCCCGCATGGTGCGAAGTACTGAAAGAATTGGCCAATGGACTGGCTAGCGTCGAAGAGGAGTGTTTCAGCACCAGTGCTGGAATACCAGCCGGCCCCGGACACTTATTTAGGTTGAGATCCCAAAAAACCTTTTTACCTTGTACTCGAAAGAATATTTTAGGCAAAGTACAATTACTCTTTCGAGTTCGGGCAGTGATAGATCACTATCCGGCAAAAATGAATTTTTTGCAAAAAGTTTAGTCTTATCAGCCGGGTCAGTAAATATTTGGTCACTCATTATAAGAGTTGAGATTGCAGAACTGGCATTATTCTTTACTCTTTTAACAATTGAACAAAAGCTCATACATCCCCGAGGAGAAGAATGAACTTTAGCACGAAAACGGTGATCGTAAAAAACTATTCGCGCCTTAGTGATTTGGCACATTTATTTTTCGCCTGTTTGCGTAGCAGTTAAGTGACGAAATTTTTATTTTCCCGCCAATACCTGAATGCTTTCTATCTGGATCCGACTGCATCTTGTAACGAGTGTTTTGTCTTGCGGCTGGGGTAGTCAGTAGCGTCCAGGGTCTATTCAAAGATCATCAAAACCTTAAATAATAAGTCAGTCGTTTTTCTTCCTTAGGATTGAATATAAAAACTGAATTTTATTGTTTAATTGATATATCGTCTCTTATTCGGATCTTCGAGGCTTCTTATCGGGGGTTGAAATGGTTCGTTTATCCGTAGGTCGACAATATCGGCTGTGGTTGGTTGTATCGGTAAGTCGGCTGCGTAATCGGTAGCAGTCGGTTGTGCTGGTGAATCGATTAATTAATCGGCAGCCGTCGGTTTTATCGGTAGATCGGCTGCTTAGCTGGTAGCAATCGGTTGTATTGGTTATTCAATCGGTAGCAATCAGTTGTATTGGTAACTCGGTTTTTCAATCGGTAGCAATCGGTTGTATTGGTAACTCGGTTATTCAATCGGTAGCAATCGGTTGTATTGGTAGCTTGGTATTTCAATCGGTAGCCGTCAGTTGTATCAATATATTGGCTGTTCAATCGGGAGTAATCGGTTATATCGTTAGATCGGCTGCTTCGCTTCGTAATCGGCTGGCTTGCTCGGCACAGATCGGTTAAGACGGTAGCTCGGTTGCTTCGTTGAGTTGTCGGTGGCAATCGGTTGTATTTGTAGTTCGGTTATTCAATCGGTAGCAATTTGTTGTATCGGTAGATCGGCTGTTTAATCGGGAGTAATCGGTTGTGATGGTAGCTCGGTTGTTGAATTGTCGGCTGGCCTGGCTCCTCGGTACAGATCGTTTGTGATGGTAGCTCGGTCTTGATTTGTCGGCTGGCGTGACTGCTCGGTACAGATCGGTTGTTGAATTGTTGGCTGGCTTGGCTGCTCGGTACAGTTCGGTTGTGATGGTAGCTCGGTTGTTGAATTGTCGGCTGGCGTGGTTGTTCGGTACAGATCGGTTGTTGAATTGTCGGCTGGCTTGGCTGCTCGGTACCGTTCGGTTGTGATGGTAGCTCGGTTGTTGAATTGTCGGCTGGCCTGGCTGCTCGGTACAGATCGGTTGTGATGGTAGCTCGGTTGCTTCGCTTAGTTGTCGGCTGATTTGGCTGTTCGGCAAGGGTCGGCTGTAATGGCAACGTAAGTTGATGGCAATCGCCGACCTGAAAGCAGAAGAGAAGAATTAGCGAGAGCAGTCAACCGAAGGTTGCTGGAGTAGCGAGAGCAGTCAACAGAGGTTGCTGGAGTAGCGGTGGCAGTCAACAGAAGTTGCTGGAGTAGCGAGAGCAGTCAACCGAATGTTGCTGGAGTAGCGAGAACAGTCAACCGAAGGTTGCTGGAGTAGAATTTATTGATGACGACCGAGGCCGATCGTCAGCATAAAGTATGTCCTTGGATATACCTACGTGGTGGCAGATTGTTCCGATACAAGGTTTTGTCATTAACTCGACTTAATCCAGAGTCTTGTCATTAACCCGACTTGACTGACTTTGCCTATACCAACCTTGTTTTCTTATCTGAATTAATATATTGACTGAATGAGAATCAATACAAGATGGTACTTGGGTGTAATCTGGTTGGTATAGGTTCAGTCAGTATTCGTGTTGTTAATGTGTATGACGTCATGTACGATTAAGTATGGGTGGTTGTAGTACGTATTAGTTATGTACGTTGTATTTCGCGACGTCACAATCTCTGCAAGTCTGCGAAGACCCAGATTTTTGATTAGGTTTAGCCGAAATGTGCTTTGATGGAATGAATAATCACATACCAAGCACTATAATTTTTTCCAGGAAACAAAGTTTCCAGTTCAAATGTTTGAGGAAACAAAATAAGGTAAAATAAAAACTGAACGTTTCAGAGGAAGTTTTTTCGATTTTATTTTTATTTTTATTTTGAAGTGAAAAACGCGATTTTCTCAGAAAAAAAAAAAAAAAACGGTGAACTTCTTGCTAAAAAATGTATAACAACATATGAGTAGATATAGTGTATAAAATTTCAAAAGAATCGGTCAAGTAGATTTTGAATTATAATGTTCACGAATTTAAAAAATGTTGTTTGCGGGAAAATATATTTAAAGTTTTTTATACTAGAAAATCCAAAATTAAGCATCAATTAAAGGGTATAATTTTTTATACCTACACAGAGTCATTAATGCCATGAATGCCCTATACAGTGAGACACTGTCATAAAAGTAGAAGAGATTACAAAGGGATTTAAAGCACGAGCATGAGGCCCGGTCGCATGAAATGCAGTATCTTCGTTAGCTTTGTCCCGACTTACTTGAAATTTTGAAACAATACTCTCGATATATTGTAAATAAAACAGAAATAAAAAATAAATAAAACAGTGTTAAAATCCTACCGCCCCCTAATATAAATTTCGATGTTTATAGAGCCTTTGTAAGAAGTTAATTGCTTCTTTTGCCGCAATTATATAGTAACTGCCATACCAGGAGCACCTTTGGAAATTTCAACTGCTTTTGGGTCCTCTACTTATCTTCAACATTACCGCGAGCATTGGAACATAAAATTATTTACTCGGAATCTACGAAAAATCTGCCAGTATATACATTTCGTCGTGCGTTAAGCAGCAGCAGTATTTTTTATGATTTACGTCTCCATTCGCTGTTTTATACAGCGTTCCTGTCTGGTACATTTTGGATATTGTACTGTTTAAAATCTGCATTGGCTTTAACTTTTCACACTAATTGTCCGACCACAGAGCTAAATGGGTTACTGTTAAACGGGATGTGTTGGGAGCTCATTTAATTAAAAAAATATTCAAAAATTTAATGGAGTAGACATAATATTTTTTCTCTGTTTTAAAAATTTCAACCATAAAAAAAAATCAAATTTGTGCTCAAAGGAATTAACATTTTCCAACTAAGATCAATTATTGAGTTTGAAATTGTTCAGCCTCAAGATCAAATGTTTTCACTTTAAAATAAAGTAAAACAACATTGGCACATTTCTTTCCAAAATCGATCTATATTCTGCATGACAGGTTATACAGCTGTTCCAGGAAGAGTCACTCACCAACCTTCATCAGTAACCAAACGCAGTAGATAGTTTGGTTGGTAAAAAGTTAATTCATATACCTTTACTGTGAAACCAATGCAATGAGAATCAATTAAAACTCCTTGGACAACTTAGAAGGGAAACGTTTACAGAAATGCAATGTTAGCTTTCTAATAAAAATAATTCACGTGTGTTCGGTCAGAGGGGACATGTGTAAACATATAGTAATTAAAGATTTTTTGTATGGCACTTTTTTAAAATCAAAAAGAAAGTGTCCTCTATGTATCACTAATAGCAAAAATATTTATTATTTCAACTGGTTGATTCTTAATTTATCATTTTTAATTTTTCATTTCTTATTTTTCGTTTTTCATTTTTAATTTTTCATTTTTCATTTTTCCTTTTTCATTTTTCAGTTTTACTTTTTCATTTTTAATTTTTTATTTTTTATTCCTCATTTCTCATTTTTCAAAAAATGAGTTTGTTTTTTGTGCTAATTTGTGAATTGGCTATAATTGATTAGCATACTTTCAGGATCTTTATTTAATGAAAAAATAAAATTTCCTAGAATTTGCACTCGAATTTCGAGGGCTGGAATCTGCTAGTTTATTAAATTACGTGTGAATATTTTTCATTATCTTTTTTCGGTTTTTCTAGGAAATTTTATCGGAGCATCCTTACATTTCCAAAAGTCGTTCCTCACCTATTCAGTCCAGGGACTCCAAATTATATAGCAAACTGCTGCAGATTATGACGAATACCTATCGAACTATTTTAAGTATTAAAACAATATTGACATCAAAAGTTTTTAATAACACTATAGAACAGCCATTCTGTGAAAAATTACAAGTCAGGGTGAAAGTATTAGGCGAATATAGTAAAAATTCCAAAGGGTTTGGAATTTTCAAAATATTTTTGTACATTTATTTTTTTCTTAAGAATAGAAAAAAAGCTTCAGAACAACTAGATAAATATGAATTTTTTTAAAATAATTATAATATCCTCCATTGTTGTTCGGACAAATACCCCAAAAATCTTCCACAGTGTAATTATTTTATTATTTAGTAGTTTAAATTGAAATAGTTTTGACTAACTAGAGTTTTGAGTGTATTTATCCCAAAAATGTATTTACAAAGTCACAATTTGTACTGAATTTAAATTTGTAACGTACAACAAGCTAACAAAAAAGCAGCACAAACAAACAACAAAATAATAGAAGGAGAGAAAGAGAACATGTTAACATAATCAGTTCAATACTTTGTGGCTTCAATAAAAGAAATATAACCAGTTGTGTTATAAAAAAAAAAAATAATAGAAAACTTGACTGGCAATATTTTTCAGTTAAGCTGCATTTTTAAGTAAAAGTATTTGAGTGAGCATTAGGTTGACAGTTATTTAAAAATTTTCAAAATTACATGACCTTTTTAAATATCACTAACATTTTGTCTAAAAAAATATATACAAATACTGACCTTACGGATATGGTTATCCTAAATTCGTACTATATTTCCAAAATAGAGAGCGAACTAATTTAAATGTTGCCCTAATGCTCACAGATCTCGCGTGTATTGCAAAAATGTATTTTATTATATTGCATTTCTTAAAAAAGGGAGACAGGGTTACAACATAGATGAATTCATGTTACATGCAAAGCAAATAGAATCAAAAGAAGGATAGATAAAAAAAAAATAGATATAAACAAAATACACAATGGTAACAAGAGGAACAGGATATACTTACACGGACATATATAAATGCATACGACTATATGTATGTATCAGATCTTGATGTAACAAAGTTGCAACAATTTATTTTCCAAATGTACACAATCAACTGAATCACAACGCATGCAAAAATATACAAGTTAACGAACGCACATATATTAATAAATACAAACACACCCACACAGGCACATATACATTTTACATTTGGCATAGAATTATAGTTTTTGTTTTTCTGTTTTTTTCTTTTTTCAACAATACAATATTTGTTTTCTGTTGTATTAGTAAGAGAGTGTAAGTAACGGAATGTTATTTGCAATGAGGCAACATTGTGTTAGAATTCATAGATTACATTCTCTTTTGTCATGTTTAAAAAGTTGCTAAAAATTAAAGCAGTTTTATTGCCACTTCTCTATATAAATTGTGAAAATGACGAAACATTCTTTGGCTTGTAGTACCAGTATTTAATACACATACATACATACAACATACGTTTGTAGAAGTATGGTTAGACTTATGTATAAATATTTGTGCAATCGTACGAGCTTAGAAGGTGGTTCAACAAAATCAAATCTAAACATTTGCATGTCATATATTATTCTCTTGTTTGTAAGTGTGTACATGCAATAGACCTCACTATCAGGCAACATACATATATACACACACGTTTATCTTTTCAAGTGTTTAGCGTTTATTCGGCACAATTTCATTCAATTTTCTTGGGAGAATGAACAAAATTGAATTGAAATGTGTTGTACAAAGTTAATTCCCTTACGTTGATTTGTTTCGTTCATTCATTCTGCCCCAATTCAAACATACATACAAATGTATACCTACAAATGCACACATACATACTTACATATGTAAAACATGGATAAAGTCTCTTTGTCGTACTTGTTCTTTACTGTATGTTTTGTGAATGAGTTTGCTGGTTTCATATCGAGCACAAATTCGCAAAAGTTTCTTCATGCATAAGTCACTCGTGTGACATTCATCTGTATCGTTTGAAATTACTATTATCAGTCTCGGCGTGAGCTCTTACTGCTTACACAGTCCTTCGAAAAAGTTTACGTACACCTTCCTCTTAAAAATAAATCCTAAAGTACCAGTTTTTAAGAAAAATTTTAAAGTTAATTAATTATGAACACACAAAAAAATTATATTAAAGAGCATAAAAACAAGTAAGACTGCTAAATTCGGTTGTGCCGAATCTTTGATACCCTCCAACCGCATCTTAAACACAATACTACAAACAATATTGGGTACCATTTTAAAACCGTTGTCGGTACTAAAATTTTAATTACGAATACCAATTAAATTTAAAGTTAATTGCTTGTTGACCAGTTTCTGTTATAATTTCTTGTTATAAAAAAACAATGATAAAGAATTAGCTACTATTTGCAAAATGGCAATATTTTTCTTTTTCTAGAGTAGAAACCCTCTAAGTACTTCATAGAACACCAATGAAATTCATTATTTACCGTAGCCGGCATTATAACACCCTATAAGAATGTTGTGAGACCTTGGAAGTCATACGATAATTAAACAAAAATTCAATTCTTGGCTAAAAATTTCCAGATATTAATATTAAAAAAGATCAAGTTTTAAAAATTTTTATCTGAATTAGCCAGTAATTTTTAATTCTTCAATTTTTAATTTTTAATTTTTAATTTTTTAATTTTTAATTTTTAATTTTTAATTTTTAATTTTTAATTTTTAATTTTTAATTTTTAATTTTTAATTTTTAATTTTTAATTTTTAATTTTTAATTTTTAATTTTTAATTTTTAATTTTTAATTTTTAATTTTTAATTTTTAATTTTTAATTTTTAATTTTTAATTTTTAATTTTTAATTTTTAATTTTTAATTTTTAATTTTTAATTTTTAATTTTTAATTTTTAATTTTTAATTTTTAATTTTTAATTTTTAATTTTTAATTTTTAATTTTTAATTTTTAATTTTTAATTTTTAATTTTTAATTTTTAATTTTTAATTTTTAATTTTTAATTTTTAATTTTTAATTTTTAATTTTTAATTTTTAATTTTTAATTTTTAATTTTTAATTTTTAATTTTTAATTTTTAATTTTTAATTTTTAATTTTTAATTTTTAATTTTTAATTTTTAATTTTTAATTTTTAATTTTTAATTTTTAATTTTTAATTTTTAATTTTTAATTTTTAATTTTTAATTTTTAATTTTTAATTTTTAATTTTTAATTTTTAATTTTTAATTTTTAATTTTTAATTTTTAATTTTTAATTTTTAATTTTTAATTTTTAATTTTTAATTTTTAATTTTTAATTTTTAATTTTTAATTTTTAATTTTTAATTTTTAATTTTTAATTTTTAATTTTTAATTTTTAATTTTTAATTTTTAATTTTTAATTTTTAATTTTTAATTTTTAATTTTTAATTTTTAATTTTTAATTTTTAATTTTTAATTTTTAATTTTTAATTTTTAATTTTTAATTTTTAATTTTTAATTTTTAATTTTTAATTTTTAATTTTTAATTTTTAATTTTTAATTTTTAATTTTTAATTTTTAATTTTTAATTTTTAATTTTTAATTTTTAATTTTTAATTTTTAATTTTTAATTTTTAATTTTTAATTTTTAATTTTTAATTTTTAATTTTTAATTTTTAATTTTTAATTTTTAATTTTTAATTTTTAATTTTTAATTTTTAATTTTTAATTTTTAATTTTTAATTTTTAATTTTTAATTTTTAATTTTTAATTTTTAATTTTTAATTTTTAATTTTTAATTTTTAATTTTTAATTTTTAATTTTTAATTTTTAATTTTTAATTTTTAATTTTTAATTTTTAATTTTTAATTTTTAATTTTTAATTTTTAATTTTTAATTTTTAATTTTTAATTTTTAATTTTTAATTTTTAATTTTTAATTTTTAATTTTTAATTTTTAATTTTTAATTTTTAATTTTTAATTTTTAATTTTTAATTTTTAATTTTTAATTTTTAATTTTTAATTTTTAATTTTTAATTTTTAATTTTTAATTTTTAATTTTTAATTTTTAATTTTTAATTTTTAATTTTTAATTTTTAATTTTTAATTTTTAATTTTTAATTTTTAATTTTTAATTTTTAATTTTTAATTTTTAATTTTTAATTTTTAATTTTTAATTTTTAATTTTTAATTTTTAATTTTTAATTTTTAATTTTTAATTTTTAATTTTTAATTTTTAATTTTTAATTTTTAATTTTTAATTTTTAATTTTTAATTTTTAATTTTTAATTTTTAATTTTTAATTTTTAATTTTTAATTTTTAATTTTTAATTTTTAATTTTTAATTTTTAATTTTTAATTTTTAATTTTTAATTTTTAATTTTTAATTTTTAATTTTTAATTTTTAATTTTTAATTTTTAATTTTTAATTTTTAATTTTTAATTTTTAATTTTTAATTTTTAATTTTTAATTTTTAATTTTTAATTTTTAATTTTTAATTTTTAATTTTTAATTTTTAATTTTTAATTTTTAATTTTTAATTTTTAATTTTTAATTTTTAATTTTTAATTTTTAATTTTTAATTTTTAATTTTTAATTTTTAATTTTTAATTTTTAATTTTTAATTTTTAATTTTTAATTTTTAATTTTTAATTTTTAATTTTTAATTTTTAATTTTTAATTTTTAATTTTTAATTTTTAATTTTTAATTTTTAATTTTTAATTTTTAATTTTTAATTTTTAATTTTTAATTTTTAATTTTTAATTTTTAATTTTTAATTTTTAATTTTTAATTTTTAATTTTTAATTTTTAATTTTTAATTTTTAATTTTTAATTTTTAATTTTTAATTTTTAATTTTTAATTTTTAATTTTTAATTTTTAATTTTTAATTTTTAATTTTTAATTTTTAATTTTTAATTTTTAATTTTTAATTTTTAATTTTTAATTTTTAATTTTTAATTTTTAATTTTTAATTTTTAATTTTTAATTTTTAATTTTTAATTTTTAATTTTTAATTTTTAACGTTTAAACATTTGTGGTACTACAAACATCAACACAAGCTGATTATCATTATGTAGTAATGATATAGCAAATAGAATTAAATTTTTATATAGGTACAACGAAAACACTGTGGAACATTTCCGGGGTCATTATCTGGGGCTGAAAATTTCAACGTCAGGGTAAAAATACTAGGTCAGCCTAGTAAAACCTCCAAAGGGTTTGGAGTTGTCAAGCCAAACATCTTTTGATTTTTTCGTTTCATATTCATCATACTTTCAATTTTATTTTCTTTTCCTAAGCAAACTAAGCAAACAAACATCAAGATAAAAAAATATATAAAAGGTCATAAAGTTACTATACTGGAAATTCTCAAATTTTTATTAATATTATTTTTCTTCAGAATTAATATTTTATTTTCATTTGTGTTTAAAAGTTGGGGTGTATGTAAATTTTTCTGACTGCCTATATAAACGTATATAAACGTAAAAGTGACACTTGGAAACTGTTGTATGTAGTCAAGAGTTTTATAGAAATTTTTTTTATACAATGTTCAATTTAATTTTTGCAAAGCCCTTGTCCTTTGCTCAAGTTAACAAAAATAATAATAAAGGCATCGAAAGGCTTCGAATAAAAACTTTTGCGTTCTTATTTCCCATTAAGAAGCATAGGTCTTCTTGGTCCTAGGGTCAAAAGATAGTGGAATATTTAAAAATGTTAACTTTCAGTTTTAACAAATTTACATGAATAATATTTTTGAAAGTAAAAATTGAAAAAAAGCGCTCTCAGTTTTATCTCGTATCAATAATTATCTAAGGGACAACCTAATACACATATACATGCATATTAGGGCTGTTCAATTTAAAAATCGCCCAAGTGAGAAGGAAAGTCATATTCTAGGGATCAAAACAAGAACCTTTGCCCGAGGAAACATACCTCTAGAACGAATTCTGATGTCCCGACTTTTTACCAGTCTGGCTGTCTGTCTCATTTAGAGTGCCATTTAGAGTGCCCCAGTCGCGTCCAAATGTATGATCGAGACCCAATAACTTTGGAGGGTCGACCTACCCATGCCAGTGGCACACCCCCTGGAACCTTCCTGGGGGTTTCCCCATACAAACATTTTAAAAATCACCATTTTTGGTTTAGAATTGGACTGACTATGTTTGATATAATATTAAAATTAACACTCATACGTATACGTATCTTCTACTCTGTGAATAAATAATAATCATACGCGTTGACTATGTTATGTTATTCAAGAAGATCGATCGGATGGTGGTAAATAACTTTTAGATCGCTCCGTGACTATGCGTGACTATGCGTGACCCTGCGTGATAACCCAAAATTAATCTGATGTCACAACAAGACTATGGGCCAAGTTTCAGATCAACTGCATGAGGGGGAATGGGTTTACCCCATGACAGACAGACAGACAGACAGATAGGTCAAAAGTCGGGACATCAGAATTCGTTTTAGATGTATGGTTCCTTGGGCAAATTTGCTTATTTTGATCCCTAGAATATGATTTTCCTTGTCGCTTGAGCGATTTTTTTGCCTCCCTACAAATCGACCCGCCCTAATGCATATGCATAAGAAGCTTCAATCCAGTGAATATAGGGCAGAGGGACCCAATATGAGTGCACGACTGTGAATGGCCTTCATTACACGAATATGATAACGGAGGTCTTGTCGCCTTAACTGGATGGTATGGATCAGAACGGCACCACCTGCCACACCACAATTTATTGGAGCAACGATTCCCAGACCGAAACACCTGCCGAAATTTCGATGTCAATTCTTTGACAATATCGTGTATTTTAACGCTGTGCGATTTTTTCCTTAGGGTTTTTGAAATCTTAACTCTCTGTAAATAAATCATAAACAATTCCTGAGCTCAATGCCGGGATCGGTGAGATAGAGCCATATTCTTGTCAAATTTCAAGGGCCCATATCCATACATAATCGGAACATGTCTACTTTTAATGCAATAAAAATCTCGCTCACAAAAAAATGCGTTTTATTTCACTCGCTCAAAAAAATGCGTTTTATTTTAAAATTAAATCGTGCACATGTATTCGGTCACCCTTTATATCCACTACTATAAGAATAGATATTGTTTGTATGTATATTTGTGGATATTTGTTTTGTAATGAAATGTTTTTCTTTTTCCTCATATGTAGTACATACACACATATATACATATTTATTTTTTTATCTTATAGTTAAAAAAAAAATATTTATGCTCTGTTGTTTGCAATAACAAGCATAGTGTAGAATTAATGTATGTTTGTTTTTTCCATTAGTTCATGCCTTCAAATATGTATGAATGCATGTAACTTTGGCCTTTTCCTTGCAATCTTACAATTCGTTCGAATAAAATGGTACATTTACAAGTGTCACGTTGCATGTCAATCACATTGCAATGAGGCTCAAATCTAACAGAAGCAAAAATACTTCTTCGTTTTATATAAACATTTGTAAAATACAGTGTTGACTAAATGTATAAGGACGCTTTCAAATTAACACATTTGAAGTTATGACTGCGGTTACAAAAGCAAACAAATAGTTTTGAAGATTTTGGAATTTTACCAATATTTTTGCATTGATTTTGTCTACAGAAATAATTCAAAATATTACCGAGAGAATATATTTTTCCAAGATTTATCTTAGGAGCATGCAATGCAGTACAATTAAAAAATTCAATCCATACATAAATTGTAGTAATTTTGCTTTAAATAATCATTTTTCTGGTTCAGTGAGAAATCATTTTGAGTACTTTCTAGTATTCAATACCAACATTAATTTTATTCAGTAGGAAGTGTGCCAATATCATGGTCACCTACTAGTACACACATATGTACATATGTCTTGCTGTATTTGCCCCATCAGTTGGTGTCATACTTACATTTGCTCATTCTCTTTCTTTCTCGCTCTATCCCTCTCGTTCAGGGAATTACTTTATGGTGCATTGTTGCACAAAACGCCAACAGAATAATAAAATTAACATACGTACTACGTAATATACATACACGAATACATATAAATATTGTACGAATGCCTGTGTGTATGTCTGTATGTTTTTGTATTAACCATGCCAGATAATGCTTTTGTCTCTATATTAGTATAATTTAAGTTTATATTTCCTTAAACGGCTATTTAGCATGTGGTTTGTTTTTAATTCAGTGTTCATCCTGAGTGCAACATAGTAGATGGATGGATGTGCTCGTAGATAGATGATGCCATTATAATCGTGACTTTAGTTTGTTACTGCTGTATGCCCTCATGCTGTTTGTGGGAATTTGTATGATGTTGGAGTGATATTTTTCTGAAGCAGCATTTTCTAACTTGACACGCTTCAGCTTTGAAATGCAGACAAAGATAATTGTATTGTAAATGTAAGTGTATATGTGTGTGTGTGTCTGTGTGTGTTTGAGTGTATAAGTCATTGTATCAGTATATTCAATAAAGTCAGTATTTGCTTTAGAAACGTGAGAAGTTTACATGACATCGATATGTTAATAATTTTATCCTTTTACAGGATTTGCAAATGCAAGCAGAAAATTGAAAGAATAAAAAATTTTGAATATTCAAAAATGTTACTGATTTTAGTAGTGATTATTGCACATACGTGAAAAAGTGTTGAAAAGAATATAAATTTTTACCGATAGTACTTGGTGAATGGGCCAAATTATATCCACTAATACAGAGAAAATAATATTCTGCAAAAATTTAAAAATAAGCTAAAGTTTAAAGGAAATAATCTAACCCATAAAAACAAAGTTTTTGTTAAAACTCTTTCTTTCCTTATGCATATGAGTTTTGAATATCTCCGTGACTGTGCGTGACTATGTGTGGCTATCTTAAAATTAATCTTTGGCCCCAACAAGTCGATGGACAAAGTTTCAAATCGATTGGATGAGGGGAAATGTGTTTTAAAACATTCCGTGATTGTGCGTGACTGTGTGTGACTAAGTCAAAGCTAAACTTTTTTCACAGCAAGTGTATGGACCAAGTTTCAGATCGATTGGATAAGGGAAAATGACATTTATATCACACCGTGACTGTGCGTGGCTATGCGTGACTGTGCGTGACTACCCCAAAATTAATCTGTGCTCACAACAAGACTATGGTAAAGTTTCAGATCAATTGGACAAAGGGAAATTGGGTTGACCCACGACAGACAGACAGACAGACAGAAAGTATGAGTTAGAAGAAAGAGTTTAAAAACATATATTTTTTATCATTAATAATCTTATGAAGATTAATAGAAAATCAAATAAAAGAAAAAAATATGAAATTTAGATGTTGAAGAAAAACGTTGGAGTTAAAAATTTAGATTTTAATAGGAGCAATCTCAGCGTCGCACAGTGGCTGAAAATTGCTTTAGAATTAGCTAAAATTCTGTAACTTTTGAACCGATCAATACATTTTAATAATTTTTTCCTATTGGGTAGACATTTAGTTCAGCTTAAGGCCGTTTTAATTTCATTAAAATTGATTGAATACTTTTTAAGAAATTCTAGGTCAAAATTGAAATTTAAATTTTTTTTTTTAACTTTGAAAAATGGGTTTTATATTTTTTTATTTATAAAAAAATGTCATATTTGGATTTTAATAACAAATTAGCGCTCAAAATTCGGATGCAATTTCTATGCAGCTTTCTTTTTCAACTTAGCCAATTCACAAACCAACACTTTTATGGTTTATTATTATTGTGAATGAAGATAACACACTCATCAACAAACACATTAACAAATTTAATGAAACACACATGGTATATGTATAATTTTATGTATGTGTTAGTAGCAACTTTAAATGAGGACACCAACCATAGTGTCGAAACGTCGCAGACAGAAAACAAAATTACAGCATATTTGTTTTAATTATTCCTGCTTAGGACGACCATAGGAAGCTTAATATCACAACAAGTAATTACAATCACTGGTCATTAGGAACATATCAAAAAACTTTAAATGCAATTTACTCAAAATAAAGAAAAAAAATTTTAAAATCTGTAAATCTGCAAAATGGCTAAATAGAAATACCTTCCAAATAATATACGTTTGCTCAAAGTAGGGATAAAATGGTAGAACTAAACATCGGTCACAAGAAGTCGTCTAGCCTGTTAATATTATAGATAAAACCATTTTTTGTAATAATGGGATTTCTTTTATGTTAACACTCAAAAAAAAAAGTAAAATCAACTGGAAGTTTTGTTATTACTATTGAAACATTAAAAAATTTTTTCTGTCAAATTTGCAAATTTGTTTACACTCAAAGAATGTTTCCATTTAAAAAACATCAGTAATATGAGCTAATAGTTTTGCTATTTATCATTTTTGCTGACAAATTTGTTAAATTTTGCAAAATAAATCTGCTGAACATTAGCGCAATGATTCTGATTTTGATATGAAAATAAGGTTTTTTATTTTTTGAATCTTTCTTATTAATTAAAATATTTCATTTCATATGTGGGTAAAAAACCTCTAAAAAAAACTGCAATAGATTTTAATAGCATTTGTAACAATGGGAGGTTCTGGTTATTATTGTTTTTTACTAATACTATGTTCTTCGCACTTATAGTTATTATTCATGCAATTATAATTACTATTTATTTGATTCAAATATTGATTGGAAATATTCCATATTTTGTTCTGTGTTATTTCCGTTCTTTGGTAGTTTTTTTGACTTCTTCATCTAAAATCCCGATGTTCCACTTTCCATTGATTTCAAATGCTGGAGATGAACGTATCTGATGTTGCCAATAATATATTTAATAGATCTTCGTTTCAGCAATCCTAATTCCTTTTTTCCAGAGCGTCCTCTGATAGATCTCCAAGTGCCACCAAATGATATTTAATGACATCTTCTGCATGATGAAGAATTTTGTGAACTGTTGCAGACATATTTCTCGATGGGTAATTGGTTGTATTTATTTTTACAGTTTCCTTAGCATAATCTCCAAATTTTTTGGAGTCAATTTCTTCATTGCACGCAAATATTTCTAGGATTATTTTAAATCTGAAAATAAGGTTTAAATCCACTCTTGTTATTTCAGACACTGTTTCTGCACTTGAAAATAATTTTCTTGCGGTATTGCCTGACCCTTGTTTTGGCTGCTCTATAATAATCTTGAACATGTTTCTTTTTTGAACTTCTTAACTCCTTATTGGTTTCGTTGTTTCTTATTGATCCTGAGGAACCGAAATCCAAATCATAATTTTTTTTAGTAAGTCGAATTCTTGCATGCAGTTGTGATAATCCAAATTCATATACCGGTATTATCTAGTGATTTTGTCGGGACTTGATTTAGTTGGCTTGATATTGTAAAATGTCTAAAATTGTTTCTGTGTAGTGAATCGTATTCAATTATTTAATCTGCTAACAAAAACATTGTGAAAATATTAAAGTTTGAATACGAGGACGGTCCCAGAATAACCCAACCTGACGTATAGATGGCGGCAGTAGTTTAAAAAATTATTTTGGTAAAAAGCGGCAACTTTAGAAAATATATGCTCTAAGTTTCAAGGCTCCATTAAAAGCAAATGGTCTCAGGGAATTTGTAAATATGGATAAAAATGGTCACCGTTATCTAATTAAATACTTGCATTTGAAAGGTGTCAGACGGATAAATATTAAAGTCAAGCTAGACTTTATTCCGAGGAAGTCTGCTCCTTCTTCTACGAGTACTGAAGTGGTCGACCAATTGAGCTGACCGTGTCAGAAACAGTTAAGAAAATCTGCCAAATTGTATTGAATGATCGTCGGCTGATGGTGCGTGAACTAGCTGAAATTACAGGCATTTCAAAAAATGCTATACATTACATATTGACGCAAATTTTTAGATGAGAAAGCTGTGCGAAAGAAGGATGAATTGTTTAATCATAATAGACCAAAAACAGCATCGTGAAGATGTTTCAGTAGAGTGTTTGACAATGTTTCACCGCAATAAAGCCGAGTTTTTACGTTGAATCGTAAACATGAAAAAGACATGGAATAGTCAAAACAGTGGACTGTAGTGGAAGAATCGTGTCCAAACAAGGCGAAGACAGTTCTATCTGCAGGCAAGTTTATGATGTTTGTTTTCTGGTATGCGCGTTGGTTAAATTTTAATGATTATATTCTAAAAGACAACCACACAATATAACAAAAAAAAGAAAAACAACGAACAATAACAAACTAACTCACGCAGGAAAAAATTAACATATTATTACTCTCATCACATGAGCACTTTAACAACATGAACTTATTTTTTAAATACTCTTTTTTTCTCTGCAATATGACCAAGCAAATGAATTTTTTGCTTACGACGATCAGTGTCATTGTTGTTGATTAACACTCCTCTTATTGTTTTTCCCATTTCTACGTAGTGCAAGCAGCTGGTATCTGTTTTGTTATCGGGTTAATTAGTGATGAAGGCATAGCACTGATCACAATTAATTCTTTCAGCAATGAAGCAGGTACTTGCTCTTGCACTCTCATAAGGAAAATTGACTTAATTTTTATTTTATTTGATGGTATTTTTCGTAACGACTTTTGCAACATATGTGGATTTATATCGAATTTTTTTCTCTGTATATGCCCATATTTGCTTTCATCGGCCGGATGTTTTCACCTTATGTGAGACCCAGTTAAGTGGAGATGCTGATCCACAGGATTTTCACATACCTGGTTATCACCTTCTATCCCTTTTTATTCTTCATAGGGGCCTTGTTATGTACATTCGCGACAATATTGTGTACCAGTACCAGCAACATCTGAATTGTAATGATGTAGAATTTAACTCACTTTGGGTTAAGTTCAAAATCAGGTCACATATTTTGCACTTCGGGTTTCTATATAGAAGCCCAAATACAGAAAGGGAGCATACTTATAATGGCTTCGACGCCCTTTGGATTAATATCTAGAATCCTAGAGAGTTGTCCAAATAGTCAAATTGTTGTTGCCGGCGATTTTAATATCCATAACTCTACTTGGCTTCAGCATTCGAGTCAAACAACTCCCGAAAGCCGTTACGTTGAGCTTTTCGCGGCGCATAACCATCTAGCGCAAGTAGTGAATCAACCATCGCACATTCCATGCATTAAAGGGCAATTACAAAATACTCTTGACCTTTTTCTCACTTCACAACCTGATAAGTATGAAGTGAAAATATTTGCACTTCTCGGTAATTCGAATCACAGTACCATTTCCGCATCCTTTTCGTACTCTGTACTTCAAAGTGTTTCAGCACCAGCTATGAAGCGCTTAGTTTTTATTTACGAAAAGGCTCGTTGGGCTGAGCTCAACGATTTTTTCAAGCATTTCAACTGGAAACTTTGCTTCCTGGATAAAAATGTAAAAATAATAGTGCTTGGTATGGGATTATTCATTCCATCAAAGCACATTTCGGCTAAACCTAATCAAAAATTATGGTTTAACCAGACTTGCAGAGATGCAGTCAGATCCAGAGAGGAAGCATTCAGATATTGGCATGAAAATAAAAATTCCGTCACTGAACTGCAACGCAAACAGGCGAGAACTGAATGTGCCAAAACACTAAGGTGCCAAAAGTTTCTTTACGATCAGCGTCTTTGTGCTAAAGTTCTCTCTGCTCCTCGGCGTAGTAAGAGCTTTTGATCATTTGTTAAAAGGGTAAAGAATAATGCTAGAATAATGCTATCCCAACTCTTTTAATGAATGATCAAATATTCACTGAACCAGTTGACAAGACTAAACTTTAAGCTGAATTTATTGCAAAAAACTAGTTTTTGCCGGATAGCGATCAACCTCTGCCCGAACTTGAAAGTGTATCTTGTACTTTGGCGAAAAAGATAGTGCTCTTGCATCAAAACAATGCACCTGTTCTCACATCCACTATCGCGATGGCCCAAATTCATGAATTAAAACTCCAATTGCTTCATCACGCACTTTATTCTCCAGATTTAGCTCCCTTGGATTATTTTCTTTTTCCAAAGAGGTGGAGTCTGCGTTTAATGGCTTAACATAAACAAGGTATCAAAGCTATTGAATATTGCTGGGAAAAGTGTATTGAGCTAGAAAGAGATTATGTTGAGAAATAAAGAAAATTTTTCCCGAATTTTTTGTGTTTTCTTTGTCAACTCGGGTTTTTCAGAAACCATCCCCGTATTTGAAAATGTTGTCAAAGAAAATTTAAAAAAATTAATTTCTTTTTACGTTAACTGCAAATATTTAGCTCAAGAACGATATATATGAAAAATAAGTAGGAGTGTTAAATTCAACTATGCCGAATCTCTGACACTGAGGGACAAAAAGGGTAGAATTCAAATTAAAAATTTGTAAGAATTCACAAAAATTTTCGTGCTTTTTTAATTGAAAGAAATTATTAAATGCAATCGACGTAAATGCAAATACCTACAATTACAATGTTTTTTGTTTGAAAAGCCTAAGAGTATAAACATCTTATTTATTCTCTTACCCTCCTCGATAAACTATTTCTTCACATGTTCAAAAATTATAATTATAAAATCGACAAGCAAAGGAACATGTCTAATTACCGGTGATACCTATCCACATGCACATATTCCGTTACGAATAAACATTTGTCACTACTTCTAGTTCCTTAAGGTCTGTATGCAGCTTGCTAAGGAATCAAAAACTTCATATAAAAAAACGCTTCAGAAATGCTTAAGGAATTTTTCTGTCAAAAAATTTCTGTTGATAGTCTGCAGCTTTTTAAAAAAGTAGTATTGTTTTTACTAATTTTTTTGACGTAAATTAAGTTAGGCAACCCAGGCTTTGAGCAGGAATATCAAATTTTTCGTTCTTTCTGAACGGAATTTTGACAGGAGAGGTAAGCATAAACAAAATGTAATATGCTAAAAAAATAAAAGTTATTTTTCAGTTACAAACATGGAAAAAAACGAACAAAATTCCGCAAAGAAAAACAAGAAGCGGATGGGTAATTTTGATACTGAGCTTAAAAAGCGTTTATCAGGCCAAATAAAGAGAACCGAAGAATTGATTTGTTTTCAATTTCACAATTCTTAATAATTGACAGAAAACAGCTGATTGCTAGCGTTGCACTGAAAGGTACTTTTATGCTTTTTTTTTCTTTATGAAATATATGAAAATTTTCTGTTAAGATTCCTTAACAAGCTGCATACAGCTCTTTATATGAAATTTTATTTAACTCAGCTATTGGACCTGGCCTCTCCAAATTCAATACCGACCTACTAGAAATAATGGCAGACCATATAATCTTAAAAATGGTGTATTTATTACACAGGAAAATGGTCTATTTTGTGAATGAACGTAAAACTCAGGCCAAATAAACTCAGGTTGTTATGGCAACCAATGTGTTATAAACGATTTGACAAGCTGATATATACCCTCTGCACAGTGGTGTAAAGGGTATAAATAATTATAATATTGATAAAAAAAATTTCGGTTTTTGTATTTTCTTTTAATCTTTGAACTACAATTCATTAATCAATATGAAATAATTTCGATATCGTGCAAATTTCTTCCACAATTCCACATATCTACACAATTGTGAGTAAGGAGCATAATGCCAGTTGAAATATAACAGATTCAATGACAGTCAAGGGTGCCTTTTAAACCCGATATAACTTAAAATTTAAAAAAATATCTTAAAACACTAAATTTTAAAAATTTTAGGCGACTTTTGGAGCCGTCAATTGTTGCTGGTTTATCAGCATAAACCAGTTACTCTACGTAGCACCATTGGAAATAATCTAAAGGTGTCAAATTGCAAGACCTTGGAGCCCAATTGGAAGGTCAATTCCTCTATATCAACTTATCGCAAAATTTTAATTTTGTGTCAATGGTTGTGATCGCCGTATGGCCCATATCGCCAACCTATTGAAATAAAAAAATAATTTATCATGGTACGGCAACGATCTTCATTGACCATTATGCTAACTTCGACTTCAGTTTTGAAGAAATAACCGCACCAAATGGTACATTTTTCTGGATGTAATGGAGTCTGTAGTGTCTATTGTGGATTGACCGTACTCCATGTGCGGCAAATTTGCTTATTAACAAACCCGTTAAGCCAAAAATGAAACTTATAGCTGAATTTTGCGATGCAACATCATGTCAGTTTTTAACTGGTCTAGAGCCCAATCAGCGAAAGAATGAAGCATATGATGGTCTCGTGGCTTCAATTTATGCACCAGATGGAGTTTATACCGGTGCAGGCCAAAACCTTTGCGCAAAATTTTCTACGTAGTGGACTGATAGAGCCACAATTTCTGCGACCGATGAGGAATTGATAAATTTGGATCTTATTATACACTTTCGCTTAAAGCGACGTTATTTCCTTCAGTGCACACATTTTTTCGGTATTTTGGTATTATTGCATCATCTAGACAGTACCTATTTAGTATGAAATCTATCCACCGTTCCACAAATGACTTGCTCAATTGGACGATTAGGTGCGCCCTAAAAACCACGAAGACAACTCTAAATTGCGCGATCCGAGATAATTTGTGTAATTTGGATAATAATTTTCATGATGATTTGCCAAGTATGCTGATATTTTATTATTATTTTTTTTTTTTTTTTGTTAACCAAAACTCAGGGGATGCACCTTATAAATGTAGTGCATTGTGTTGATTTAAGAAAATAGGTTACGGGAAGGAGGAGACAGGGAGTAGTGTTTGTGGATACACGACTTAAATTTTATTACATTATAACTGTCACGAAAGACATGTGCGGAGTATTTATTCCACATATGGTTAGTTTGACTAATAAACGAATTCAATTTTGTAACGCGCTGTGCCGTCAACTGGACAATAGACTACAAACGCATGTGATCTACTAGAGAAGCGGGTAGAGCGAACCGGAACTCGAGCACTTGGAATAAGTTCTCTAATCGCAGAGGAACATTTTCCATGTTAGTATCTATAGAACAGTGCTACGCAACCCACATTCCGACGATGTTCCAGTGAGTCAATAGGGTTGGATCCCCTACTGACATTGATGAGCGCCAACGCTCTCCTTTGCACACGGTCCAGGAGCTCGTGCCCATATATTGGAGTTGCATTCCATTTTCGGTCAGATGTCAGTGGTATAGATTTTACAGAGATCAGAAGGAGTGAAGTAACTTTGCACCGTTTCAGAAAACCAAGAGACTTACATGCTTCTTTCGACACTTGTAAAACATGCTCGTCACAGCGAACATCACATTGAATTATCATGCCTAGAACGTCAAGAGTATCCGATTCCTCAATACCTATACCACCGATATATAGAGATGACATTGTTGAATCCTTGGCCCTATGGGTCAACATAACACTTTGAGTCAACATAACACATTTAGCGCATTAAACTCAATCCTATTCGCTCACAGATTTTTAACAGGTCTTGATTTAGTGTGTCATTCATTGTCCGCATTTTGCCCCCAACCTCCAGGAGGCTTGGCTTACAATTAAAGGAAAATGAATGACAAAAGCTACTGTCATCTGCGAAAGAGTTTTTTTTCTCCGTTATTCATTCCACTTGGGAACATAGGTCTTTTACAAGAAAATTCCAACTTATCCTATCATTACATAAAACTTTTAATTCGTCAAACGATTTGTTTTGGCTATTGAGTTCTTGTAGAACTGTTCTATGCCAGGTGTTCTTCGGGCGGCCTGAGCGGCGGCTACCTTGGGGATTCTATACCAGTGCAGTCCTTGTGATGCTGCCAATTGGTCTTCGCAAAGTGTGGCCTATCCATTTCCACTTTCGTCTTACTATTTGGCGAATTATAGGCTCTTCGTTTGTTAGTCGCCAGAGTTCAATGTTGGTGACGACGTTAGGCCAAAAGATGCGGCATATTATGCGCAAACATTTGTTTATGAAAACTTGCACTCTTCTCGCTATATTACTCATCATAAGCCATGTTTCGCTTCCATACAGCAATGTGGATTTCACACAGGCATTGAAAATACGGATCTTCGTATTTTTCGAGATTTGGGGATCTCCACGTTTTATTTAACCGACCAAAAGCGGACCTTGCCTTATTTAACCTGTGTGACACGTCTTCTTCCACTCCTCCATCTATCGACATCATGCATCCTAGATAACAGAAGGATTTAACATATTTTATGCGTTGGACTTGTACTACAAAGTGGTTATCAGTAATGTTATTTATACGCATTGCATGTGTTTTGGCAATATTTGCTTACAGTCCCACTCTATTTGCCAACACAACCAATTCGTTTATTTTGCTCTGCATATCGTTAAACTTGTGCGATATGAGACAAATATCGTCAGCAAAATCCAAATCTTCTAGATGGTTTTGGAGATCCCAGACAATACCCCTTCTTTTACTGCACACTTGTGTCATAAGCTTGTACAAAACAACGGCGAACAATAATGGAGATAGAGGGCAACCTTGTTTAACTCCGGCATTTGTCATGAATGATTCGCTGATCATGCCATTATGTCGAACTTGGAGTGTGGTATTGTTGTACATAGCTTTAATCAAATTTACCAATTTTGTTGGTACACCTTTTGCTTTTAATGCATCCCATATTGCAGTACGTTTTATTGAGTCGAATGCTTTTCTAAAGTCTATAAATACTAAATAAAGCGGTGTACGCCATTCGACCGATTGTTCTATTATTGCACGGAACGTATTGGCTTGATCCAAACAGTTACGGTGTGGTCGGAAGCCTGCTTGCTCAGCCCGTAGTGATTTTTTGATACTGTGTAATCTGTTATTTATTATGGTAGCAATAACCTTGTATACAGTGTTGAGCAGAGTAATACCTCTCCAATTATCAGATTCAGTCAGATCATTTTTCTTTGGAAGCTTTAATATCTCACCTTTTGTCCACGTATTAGGTAGCTGTTCATTTAACCAAGCATCACGTATATATGGATGGATGATTTCCGCGGCTATTGCTGGGTTGGCTTGGAGTAGCTCTGGGGGTATACCATCCTCACCTGGCGCTTTGTTTCTTTTCAGTTTTTGTACAGCGCATGCAATTTCCTCAATGCTAGGGGGGTCTGTAGATATTGTGGCGTTGGTTGTTGTAGACGCATCAGTAAGTGAGGAGCTTTCTGTCTTATCATCGATAATGTTGCTGATTTCTTCGAAATGCTGCCTCCATCTTTGTGTTTGTTTATCTACGTTCGTAAGCAGTTGACCATTTACATCTTTTACTGAATGATTTCTATTCATATTTTGGTTTGAGATACGACCTATTATTTGCTGTAACTCTCTCATATTGTTCGCGCCTGCAGATGCTTCTGCTTCGCTGGCTATTGTTTCAATATATTTTCTTTTATCGTTTCGGGCTGATTTCCTTACGGCTTTCGCAGCGGTGGTATATTGTGGATTGAAATTTGGGTTATCAATCTTCCGTTGTTTTAAGTTTTTCCTTTCCTGAATTAATTTCCAGGTGTTGTCTGACAGCCATTTTTTTGCTCTCTGTTTTTTGTTTGTAACCTATTTTCTCTTCTGCAACGGCTCTGAGTGAGTTGCATGTTTCTTCCCATGTTGTGTTGATTGCTGGTATACATTCTCTTAGAACTTCTCCAATTTTATTATTTTTATCCTCGTCCCGTAGTTTTCCAACATCAAAACGTTTACGTATCTGTTGTGTGACTCTTTTGTAAATTTTTTTTTAATTTAATTCTTATTGTCGCCACCACTAGCTCGTGGTCACTGTCTATATCAGCACCTCTTATAGAGCGCACGTCTATTAATGATCCTCTCCATTTACGGCGAATGCAAATGTGGTCTAGTTGATTCTGAATATTACCGTTTGGGGATGTCCACGTGTATTTATGTATGTTTTTGTGTGGGAAGATTGAACCAACAATAACTAATTGGAAGGTCTGACAGAATTCTATGAACCGCTCACCATTTTTGTTTCTAGTTCCCATGCCATGTGTTCCCATGATTTGGGATATGCCATGGTTGTCATTCCCAAATGGGTGTCTGTACGACATTACCAGGGAATACTTGGTTTGAGACCGGAAGTACTGAGCTGCTTGAGAATTTTATCAGACGAATCGCTTCCGCAAGTGGATAGCAGACAGAAAGCTTTCCGCCCAAGGGCACCCCTGAGAAAGACCCCCAGAGTATATAGAGGTAAAAGTTTGACCGAGAAGGTCGTTCAGAAAGATAAGGAAAAGTGAAAAAAATTGTAATCAATACTACCATTTTTTAAAGGTTAAACAATCATTTAATTGAATCTGTAAATTTTTTGTGAATACTCAACTTAAATACAACATGGCTCCTGAACGACTTGTCAACATACTTACAAAAGTGATAGAAACCGTCGCTTTCTTTTCTTTTCAGTTTATTGCATTTTTCGAAGAAACCATGAACAAATTAGATATCATTCATTTTATCGTAGTATATGAACTTTGACAACAACGTCATATCCCCCAATTTCATTCATCTAAACTTCTGACTTTAAAATCTCTCCATTAAACAGTATCACACCATCATTAAGTATGATTTGTAATACAGTTTTTTTTTTTTTTATTTAATATCATTACAAGTTGCATGTTGATTAACGCTTTTATATTTGCAAGTCATGATTAGATAGAGGAAATTTCCTTATAAAAGTACGAACAATTTTCTAAATAGAGTTCTAACATGTACAACAAAATGCTTCATTTGCACAAGTGTTACTACGAGTATTTAAATGTGTATATTTAAAGAAAATAAAGTTAATTTTTTGCCTTGTTAGCTGCAAGAGTTTAAACTTGACATAATAACTACTTCAGTGTAGAGCCAGATGAGGGAGGGAAATGGTGCAAAGGCTGTTTCAAGTACTGAAATTAACTGAAAATGAAAAGTTGTCTCCCGTCTTAAGTCTTAAGTTTTTCAACTTGTTCGCAAGTATGAGCATGTTCATATGTATGTAAGTAGTACTTAGTTGCTATTAGTATGCAATGTTGCTGATGTTGCTGATATAACTAGCTGAAGCTGCCGAGAGTATGTGTAACGCGTACAGGAGTATGTGTAATGTTATTCCTATTTGTTTATGCCATGCTTGAGAAAAGTCGTTATTATTAATGTGTTCGTTTTTGTCAAGTACAATACAGTGGAGTTTGTTAGCAATAAAATGAACTGTCCCAAAACCAACCAACTATACGAGAAATTCTTGAGATTCTTATGGTGCATTTATTACAAACTTTAGGGAGGTTAGTAAAAACATAAATAAAAAACGAATGCGTTCATTTAACACACGAAGTGCATGGATCGTTTTAAAATTATATGTAAAATTTAACAATTTTCAAATTCACCTTAAATTATTTCATATGATTTTAACAGTTTCTTTTTATAAATTGGACATTCCGGTGTTCCGTAAAGGAACACCACCTCCACCTCTTCTATTCTCGAAATAAATGCTCGAAGTCTATCCAAAATAACGATGAGTTCTAAAAAATCTTACTCGTAAGCATTATCTGAGTTTTTTTTTATCAACTTACCTTTGAAAAACATGTCACTCATTATGTTTAATAATAGCCCCGTTAATTTGTTGTTAGTTTGATTAAAATGAATGACAAAATTAAAGAACATGATAAAATTATTTAATATTTTCAACAAAGTCGAAATTGGTGCTACCAGAAATTGGCCAAGGAATCAAAGATCTGCCATTAAACTGTTTCCAATATTTACAGAGAGTATCAACAGAATTTATATATTTGATACGAAACATGGTTCGGGAAGAAAGAATGGTCGGTAAATGGGATGAACATTAAAAAGAGCTCGCAACACAACCGATAGAGAAGCAGACCGGTTAGCATAGAGATCGGACTATTTGGTGCGAAAAGTTAAAACTAATGCAGGTTTAAAAATATACAATTTACATAAAGCTTCGGAGAGGAACGCTGCAAAAAATGTAGAGGTCAAAAACAGAACACAGAAATAAAAATCATAATTAAAAAAAATACTCTTGCTGTATAATGGACTATGAAACATATGACTGGCAGATTTATCGCAGCTTATGGGCAATATTTTTGTGTTGCCAATGCTTACGTCCTCGACGGATTGACACTTCGTAGCTGTGAGGGCGCCCAGTAGGTGCAATGATCCTGATAGCGGTGCTGGCGATGGTGTGGTCCTCCAACATTACGGGGATTGTTTACAGGCCTGATAAATCAAAACATAAAAAAATTATTTATCAACGAAAGAACACAACGGCACAACTTATTGGCTCTCGTACAAGGACTAGAATAGCAACATGGAACGTACCAACACTCGCCGAACCGTCTAGGTTAGAACCGGCTTACAAAGAAATGGACAGATACCGCTCAGACATCTTAGGCCTTAGCGAGGTGCGCAGAGAATTAAGATGTACGTGGGGGCACTTCCTCCTATACAGAGGCAACAATATAAGACATACGAAGGGAGTCGGCACCCTATTCACAACCAACACCAAGAAATCATTAATTGAACTTACTCCCGTATCTGATCGCATAATAGTGGCACGGTTTCGCACTGAATTTCGCAAAGTCTCAATCATTTAATGTCATGTACCAACCCAACCTGATGATACTGATGTAAAAATCAGCTTTTACGAACATCTTAAGGCCACAATCGCACAAATGAGAAAAAACGACATCAAAATATTTATTGATGGCTTCAATGCAAAAGTTGGATCTGACAACTCGAACATAGGATCTATAATGGGTAACCAGGGACTCGGAACTTCACGTAATGATAATGGAGAAAGGTTGGTAGATTTGTGTGCCACACTTCAATTGTACAATTGTTGGAGGTACAAAATTTATACAACGAGACATCCATAAATACACATGGCAACCACCTGACGGTAACATCCGCAATCAAATCGACAGATGTTTTATAGTTAACAGGTGTTTTCTTGGCTCGCTACTGGATGCCCAGACGATAAAAGGAGCTGACATATTAAGTGACCACTAACTTTTAGTGAGTATTGTAAAACTTATGCCGTTTTATTTTCTGACAAAAAATATCGCATTTTATTTGCACTTTTTTCGAAAAGTGTATTTTTTTATATATTCTAAATTAAGAGTAACCTAATTTTATACATCAATCGAAAGGTCTCAAAGTGCTGTGTTCCAAATTGAAAAAAATTTTGATTATTATCCTCTTTGAAGTCATGGGGTGAAAATATTCAAAAAAGGGGAACAATGTGGAAATATTCTGACACTATGACTTGAAAGATGTCAATGGCTAAAATTTTTTGCGATATACGAGCGCTCGACTTTGGGACCTTTCGATTGATGTATAAAATAAAGTTGCTCTTTATGTAGAATATATAAAAAATACACTTTTCGAAAAAAGTGCAAATAAAATGCGACATTTTTTGTCAGAAAAGAAAACGGCATTTAACTACCATCAACCGACATCATTTAATAAAATAAACACCCATCGCCTTAAAGATTCATCAACTGTGCAAACTTTCGAGGAGAATATACGCTCAAAGCTGGTTGGATATAAAAACTGCATGCCTGGGCAGTGCAAAAAAACAGTTGGTTTCAGCAAACATCAACGTGCTAAATGGATAAGCGAAGATACCTGGTCAATAACTGAGCAACGCAGAGAAGCAAAACAACATTTTCAAGCAGTGGATTCCATTATAAGCCGTCAAGAATTACGAACACTTTAAACAGACTTAGAAAAACAAGTAAAGACCGACGCGACTTCTACGACACCATCGCAGATGAGACGGAATATGCTGCGTCCCATATTAACATGAGAGGGTTATATGGTGCTGTTAATAAGATAAGTACGGAAAAGTTACTCACAACCCCTAATATAAAGTGACAACAGTCAACCATTTACTTCAATCGATATTCAACTTAAAAGGCCGAAGCAGTTTTTCGAAAGCTATGAAGATGAGGCGCCCTTTCCACCTTTTAATAATTGTGAAAGGCGTAATCCATGCAGATACACACCGACAACACCACCCACACTTGAAGAAATAAAAGCTACAATTGGCAAACTTAAGAAGAACAAAGTCGCTGAAGTGGATAATATCTTACATGCAATTTTCAAGGCAGCAAACATCATGGCCGAAGCGGTTCTGCCCATAGTACAGAATGCCTTATCAACTTGTAATCTACCGTCCGAATGGAATGACGGCGTCATTATAACCCTACCCAAATAAGGTGACCTCAGTGGGTGTACTAACTGGAGAGGGATAACTTCGCTCAATACCATTCATTTATCATTCTGGACCGCATCTCTCCATCAATAGCGACGTGAACAAGCAGGTTTTAGGCCCAACAGAAGCTGTGTCGACCAAATAAATTAACTAGGAGTAATCGTCGAGCAATTGATCGAATGGAACTCACCACTATTTGTACTATTCATCGACTTCAAAAGAGCCTTCGATACAATCAACAGATGTGCTATTTGGTGCTGCCTACAGAATCTTGGCATATCGGAAACAATAAAATCATTAATCAAAGAACTCTATCGCGATTTAAAGGTCACGATAGTGCCAGCTTTACCATCAACAACTGTGTAAGACAGGGATGTGTAGTACATTGTGGACACATTGTGTTACCTTATGAAAGGAGTAGTCTCCTTTGCAAACTGTCCTATATATAAATTTCGGGATTTATAGAACCTGTTTTCACAAATGACTTGCTTATTTTGCCGCAATTGCATCTTGTTTCTCATATAAAAACTTTTTTGAAAAGTTCGTCTTCTTTTGGGTCCTAGACTTATCATCGAAATTAACTCAAACATTTTTTTTTTTTTATTAGTTAAAAATTTAACTAACAATATTAAATTAATAAAGAAAATGAAAATTCTACTAAACAGCGAAGCTTCTAGCAACACAAAGAAATATACACCATCTCTGCTTATTCTGTGCCAGATGCTTTACTTGGGGCCACTCACCCCCATCAGGATACATTCACAATCGATGGATCTGCGCCATGTCAACTTTGAATGAATTCAAATTCTACTGCGGCTTCCCTGAGGATTCAATTCAAAGCATGAATTAGCTATGCCTGTTATGTCTTTCCGCAGTGTAGGACTGACCCACGACACTTTCTACGGCATACTTTAGTGGCTATTTCCTCAGTATTACATCTGGAGAGTAGTGTTGCATTCGCCAGAAAACGCATAGTATGCGGCATAAATATTTATTTACAAAGATTTGGAGTTTTCTAACAATATTGTCGGTCACCTTCCATGTTTCGCAGCTGTACAGCAGAACAGACTTTACACTTGCGTCTCTAGCCTTGTTTAAGCGATAAGCTAAATCGTCATCTGCTCCACCATCTCCCGTGATTATCCTGCCAGGATAACAAAATTTGGTTACTTCATCAATTTATTTTTCCTGGATCATATTAGGGGAGGTGTTGTTAATTTTTAAGCGCATCAGTTTTGTCTTTGCCACATTGATCTCCAAGCCCACTCCATTCGCATTTTACTGAAGTCGAGTTAGTTTGTGTGATAGTGTGTGTGACATCATGAATATGTCATTCGCATAATCTAGGTCGCGAAAACGTTGGCTCAGATGCCATTGATCTCCATAGGGCGCGTCTTGATTTGTCTGAACCATAACATAATCGAGTACTATCAGGAAAAGAATTGGCGAAAATACACATTAACAGTTTATAGCATACTAGTATAGCCCAGCACTCCAAATTCGATTGCAAATTCCTGGAAATATTATTATTTCATTCAATTTTTGTCTTCCAATATTTTTTTAATCTACATATATAAAAAATTTATGAATATTTCAAAGCCTAAAGGTATGCTAATCAATTTAAGCAATTCACAATTCAATACAGAGCGTCTGATATATAATTTAAATCATTCGCATTAACAGGGTGTAACGAATTATGATAAATATTTTATTTTATTTAATATGTTTTTAAGACAGATTAAACATAAATTTTATCATTCTCAGCTTCTCCTCCATATAAACTATAACTATGCCAATTTCCACATTGCTCCGTGCCCGCATATTGCTTAAAAACGGAACTAAAAATTTACCTTCTCATAGTAATATATAGATGAGGAAGAAACTGAAAGTTGCTGCGATCCTTGATTGCTGTGCCGAAAAAGTTTCCATTTGGCTTACAGGCCTCCAATAAAAAATTGGGGGCCGATCGGATAACGCTAAGGTCTGCCCAAAGTTCATTGAAAAATTAAAACACACTTTATATGGTGAAATATGAGGTTTTTAATCAAAATACGTGTGTTTAAGCTACTAAAGATATTTTTTTTGGATAACTAGACTTGATATCGATTTTAAATACAGCCATAAATGATCAACAGCGTTAGAGAAACAAAAAAGTTACAAAAAAAATAATAAATGGTATAGTCCACATATGTTTAGGCCCATTTGTTATCCTGCCACTATGGAAAGAAAACTCTTAAGTGGCACAAGAACAATAACATGGTGTTTGTACCAAGGATGGCATACCTAGCCAACTTTCCGGAGCTTAGGCCACTGGTTGGGTTCCTGTTAAAGGGGAGTTGAAGATCACAAAAAAGGTATTCCAAACTGTAGAAGATTTTAAACGGAAATGGACTTTCTGTACCAAAAAAAATGAAAGAAACGGATATAAAATCCCTAATGGAAGGGTTTCCGGAAAAAGTCCATAAGTTTATAAGTTTTGATTAGAACTATAAAAGTTGTTTTCTTTGTAAGTTTTAATATAATTTCAATTAAATAAATAAAAAAATCTAGTATTAATGGTTTCCTTATTATTAAATTTTATGTCTGTTAATAAATTTTCGATATAAAACATTTTTCAATATTTTTGCAACCCTCGTAGAAAACGAAGACAGTTTGCATCTCCAATCTGACCTAAATAGCTTCTGCAACTGGTGTAATGTCATCATAACGGAACAAATCTTCAAAAATGCCAGTCTATGATTTTCACTAGATATTCGTCATCTATGAACGACTACTTCATCCATGATGCAAAACTATTGATTTGGGAGTTTATTTCGTTTTAAGTTTTATAAATTAAATATTCTGTATTTAACAAAAAATCTATCTAACGTTAGGCCGATAATGTATCACAATTCTTGAATCAGTTAAAAAACAACGCAGATGGGTTTGGCGTTCGCAGGTCATCAAAAAAAGTTTGATCTGAGTACTCAAAAGCCTTTGAAGGTTTCACTAAACTAGCCTAGTACCTTCACTCTGACTTGGAATTTCTCACCCCTCAGACAATGGCTCGAAAATGTTGCACATTGTAATAGGATTGTTATAACAGCACTCCACTGTATTTGTAAAGTGTTGAGAACAATTCCATGTAATCTACTTATGCCATAACAAAAGATATTTAAAGAGTTTAAGTATTTTAAGTATAAGTGGAAAAAAGACTGGCTGCATTTGCAACGGCTTAATGTAGAGCAATTATGTATCTATACAAAATTAAGGTTAATTACCGCATGTTTTTCTTTATATCAACTTCCCCAAAACATTTTTGTATTTCAGCAAAAGCATTGTTTATCATCAATATGAATATTTTTATCTTAATAATAATAATAATAATAATTTCACACTTTTGTTTTACAGAACAACCACTAATGAATGAGAACTCATACTTAAACATTATCAACAACCACAGCAACATCTTGACTTAAACACACATACATATATGTATATATATATATATATATGTATGGAAAGAGCTATAAGTATAGATATGAATTAAGTATCTGAACGATTTTAACGTTACATAAATATTAAAAATTCCAAGCATGACACATAACTGTGCATCTTTAGTAAACTTCAACCCATCGCATCACATATCATCTTGTTTATATTGAAAATTGTTTATTGCTGCTGCTTTGCTGCTATAAACAACAGTGTCAACCAGCCACAGTCTTTGGAAAACAAAGAAGACGTGATTATTGTGTGTCTCTAAGAACACAACCGAAACAACGACATTTGTATCGACAACTTCATAGCAGCACCATCATAGTTATGGCAAATTCTAAATAACAATCAGTTATAATGATGATGACGAGCTTGACGATGATGGCAGCATTTTAAAATGCAGACCTTCAAAAGCCATTAATCTTTTTTGTCATTTCCGTCAATTGTAAAAATGTTTATGGTCAGGTAAACGTAAACAAATAATTCTTCCTGATTCTTGATTTAGAATATGGTTTCTTTCGCATCCATGTGAAAACAGAAATCTTGAAGATCCAACGTTATTTTGAAAGATGCAAACAAATTTGGTGAGATTGTTGAGAAATATAAAAATAAACAAGTAAGAAAAAAATAGTCGGTCTAGAATAATCTATAATATTAATAGGCTAGGCGATTTCTTGTGACTGATGTTTTGTTCTACCGTTTTATCCAGATTTTGACCAGACGTATATTATTTGAAAGGTATTTATTTATAGCCGATTTGCAGATTTACAGATTTTTAAATTGTTTCGTTTATTTTGAGAAAATTGCATTTAGAGTTGCTACTAACACATACATAAAATTATACAATGCTATGTGTGTGTTTATTAAATTTGTTAATGTGTTTGTAATAAAAATAAGTTCATTTTTGTGTTGATTTGTGAATTGGCTATAATTGATTAGCATACCTTTAGGGTCTCTATTTAATGGAAAAATAAAATTTCCTAGAATTTGCACTCGAATTTCGAGGGCTGGAATCTGCTAGTTGTTATAAATTTTTGACGTGTAACTACAATAAAAAACAGAGTAAGATAAAAATGGTCAGAGGTAAGATTGTATTGGTGAGAAGATTAGGAAGTGTTTGGTGATAAGTGAAGGCACGATTTCATTATGAAGTGTTTGGAGATAAAACGAGGGAGCAAATAGTGTCATAAAAAACTTTTTAAATATGGAAAATTAAAATTAAAAATTAAAAATTAAAAATTAAAATTAAAAATTAAAAATTAAAACTAAAAATTAAAAATTAAAATTTAAAAATTAAAAATTAAAAATTAAAAATTAAAAATTAAAAATTAAAAATTAAAAATTAAAAATTAAAAATTAAAAATTAAAAATTAAGAATTAAAAATTAAAAATTAAAAATTAAAAATTAAAAATTAAAAATTAAAAATTAAAAATTAAAAATTAAAAATTAAAAATTAAAAATTAAAAATTAAAAATTAAAAATTAAAAATTAAAAATTAAAAATTAAAAATTAAAAATTAAAAATTAAAAATTAAAAATTAAAAATTAAAAATTAAAAATTAAAAATTAAAAATTAAAAATTAAAAATTAAAAATTAAAAATTAAAAATTAAAAATTAAAAATTAAAAATTAAAAATTAAAAATTAAAAATTAAAAATTAAAAATTAAAAATTAAAAATTAAAAATTAAAAATTAAAAATTAAAAATTAAAAATTAAAAATTAAAAATTAAAAATTAAAAATTAAAAATTAAAAATTAAAAATTAAAAATTAAAAATTAAAAATTAAAAATTAAAAATTAAAAATTAAAAATTAAAAATTAAAAATTAAAAATTAAAAATTAAAAATTAAAAATTAAAAATTAAAAATTAAAAATTAAAAATTAAAAATTAAAAATTAAAAATTAAAAATTAAAAATTAAAAATTAAAAATTAAAAATTAAAAATTAAAAATTAAAAATTAAAAATTAAAAATTAAAAATTAAAAATTAAAAATTAAAAATTAAAAATTAAAAATTAAAAATTAAAAATTAAAAATTAAAAATTAAAAATTAAAAATTAAAAATTAAAAATTAAAAATTAAAAATTAAAAATTAAAAATTAAAAATTAAAAATTAAAAATTAAAAATTAAAAATTAAAAATTAAAAATTAAAAATTAAAAATTAAAAATTAAAAATTAAAAATTAAAAATTAAAAATTAAAAATTAAAAATTAAAAATTAAAAATTAAAAATTAAAAATTAAAAATTAAAAATTAAAAATTAAAAATTAAAAATTAAAAATTAAAAATTAAAAATTAAAAATTAAAAATTAAAAATTAAAAATTAAAAATTAAAAATTAAAAATTAAAAATTAAAAATTAAAAATTAAAAATTAAAAATTAAAAATTAAAAATTAAAAATTAAAAATTAAAAATTAAAAATTAAAAATTAAAAATTAAAAATTAAAAATTAAAAATTAAAAATTAAAAATTAAAAATTAAAGATTAAAAATTAAAAATTAAAAATTAAAAATTAAAAATTAAAAATTAAAAATTAAAAATTAAAAATTAAAAATTAAAAATTAAAAATTAAAAATTAAAAATTAAAAATTAAAAATTAAAAATTAAAAATTAAAAATTAAAAATTAAAAATTAAAAATTAAAAATTAAAAATTAAAAATTAAAAATTAAAAATTAAAAATTAAAAATTAAAAATTAAAAATTAAAAATTAAAAATTAAAAATTAAAAATTAAAAATTAAAAATTAAAAATTAAAAATTAAAAATTAAAAATTAAAAATTAAAAATTAAAAATTAAAAATTAAAAATTAAAAATTAAAAATTAAAAATTAAAAATTAAAAATTAAAAATTAAAAATTAAAAATTAAAAATTAAAAATTAAAAATTAAAAATTAAAAATTAAAAATTAAAAATTAAAAATTAAAAATTAAAAATTAAAAATAAAATTTTTACGCAAACTTTGTTCAATATTATAAAAATTTAGAAGAAATTTGGTAAAAATAATGAGGAACTATATGAATTAAAAAAAAATGATATTTAAAAATTAGGTATAGTTCTTTCTTCACCCCAATGAAAAGCTAGCATAGAACCAGTTATGAAACTAGGTCTAGAGAAACTAATTGTATTAAGAAGCGAAGATCATTTTGATTATTTGGATCTATTGGTTAAACATCTTCGAAAGAACAGAGTAGAAGTATAGAGCTTAGCCACCTATTTAAACAACTTCCATTTTTTTTTTCTCTATTAAAAAAATAACAGTTCAACTGATAATGATATTCGAAAGCTCTGGAAAAACGACACAAATGTGCACACATGGACGACATTAACGGAACAGAAATGTTCTTTGTTTTTGTATATCAAATTGTTACAAAAAAAGCAAAAAGAAAGAAAAAAAATCAAAATCTTTCTAATAATATTTATAGGCAAACAGACAGACAGACAGGCAGACAATATTAATATCATATCGTATGGTTATTGTCATCTTCCGTTAAGTAGTTATCAAAACAATGATTGATTGTTGCTGTGTTGTTTCTATTTATTTATTTTTTTTTTCTTTTGATTTAACGTGAGAACTTCAAAAATGAAAATTATCATAATGCCAACAATAACTTTAGCATAACTTTTATACACATTTATAAGCTGATTTATATACTTTTCTATGTAGATATTGAACGAAAAGAAACAAAAACAATATGTATTAAAATTTATTAAATGCCAGAGATAACAGAAAAATAATCTTCCGCACCCCATTAACATAAAAATAAACTTCAAGTTTTAAGAGGTTTTTTTTCCACGAGCTTAGCTATAAAATTTAAAGCATACTTTTTGGAGTGTGTATCAGCACTAAAAAAGTGTTTTCAGATATTGCGATTTTATAAACAAAATGTAGGTCATAAGGAGGAGGTAACATGGATTTTGATAATTCTTTGTTCAAGTCTTAAAAAAATATATTTATTTTCTTAAATGTTGTTAGCAATGAAAACAAAAAATCAAATACAAATTGTAATAAAAAAAAATATAAGAAATTTATATTGATACAGAAAAGAATTATTGATAACAAAACAGAAGCAACTGGCTTCGAAATGACTTCCTAATAATCACTATGAAGTCAGTCATTCGATTATTGCTCCCAATGAAGGAAATACTTTCAACTTTCACTTCACTCTTGAGTCAGTTATTCGATTATTGCTTCCAATGAAGGAAATACTTTCGAAGTGATCTCAAAAATAACTTTCAAATACTTATAAATATTAAAAATAAAGTAAGAGTGTTAAATTCGGCTATGCCAAATCTTGAATATCCATCATATGAGTCTTAAATTTAATGTTCTAACCGATGTTCTAACCTTTAAGTTCTTACACCATTTTAGTTTACATTTAATTGTTTTTCTTATTTGATTAATATTTATCAGTGACTGAAACCCTGAAAAAAGGGTTCAGGTTCGGATTAATCTAAATAAAAAATTAAGGTTCGGGTTAGTTGCAGGGTTCGTTCGGCTTCAAAATTAAAAAATTCAACGAAATTTTCGTTTAACTTTATAATATTTTCGCCATTACTAATCTAACCGTCTAATTGAAATAAAAAAAGTGTGGAAACTCTGAACCAAAATATTTGAAATTTTTTTTTTAATATTGTGATAAAAGAAAGTAAACGGAAAATTTTTTAAAGCGTTATATATTTATATAAAATTAGCAGATATATTTATATAAACCTAGCAGATTCCAGCCCTCGAAATTCGAGCGCAAATTCTAGGAAATTTTATTTTTTCATAAAATAAAGGCCCTAAAAGTATGCTTATCAATTATAGCCAATTCACAGATCAACACAAAAAAACTCATTCTAATTACAAACACATTAACAAATTTAATAAACACACATATAGCATTGTATAATTTTGTGTATGTATTAGTAGCAATTTAAAATGCAATTTACTCAAAACAAAGAAAAAAAATTAAAAAATCTGTAAATCTGCAAAACGGCTAAAAAGAAATATCTTTCAACTAATATACGTTTGGTCAAAATTGGGATAAAACGGTAGAACAAAACATCAGTCACAAGAAATCGCCTAGCCTATTAATATAATAGATTTATTTTTATAAAAAAGGGAAAATATTTTCCGACTAGGAAATATTGTGAAAAAGTGAGTGCAAATTGAAAACGAGTTTAAAAAGAAATATAAAGTAAAGTGTCGTATGCCGAAGGAGAGCTGAAGTAAAAAAAATTCCTTTTTAAATTAAGTTTTATTCAAAGAGGGGTAAATTTTTAGCTAATAATGGGTAAGTGCTTGTTTCCTACGTTTTTTATTTTTTTTTTAACCTTTCTAATTAATTTTAATTGATAAATATATTCAAAAATTTAAACTTCAACTTTTTCGCTTTTAGAATTGTTTTGTTTTCTTATATGTATATATATTCCTATATTATATTTTAAGCTAATAATGGGTAAGGGCTTAAAAATTGTGCTCTTTCCGAAAACACAAATTTTATATTCTTTTCCAACGAAGGATGCAGCAATGTTGGCTGTATGGAAAAAGAACCTAAAGTTGGCCGAATCTTTCAATCCAAACACACAAGATATTTTATGCAATCTGCATTTCGCTCCGGAATGTGTGGGATTGAAGCGGCTTAAGAAAGGAGTAGCATCTATTGCAGATATACCTTACATACCTTCGTAAAGAACAAGGCTTAAAATGTGGAGAAAATTTTAGTGACATCCAAATATTACGACGATCTTCCCAACAAATTCTTTTCGATCTATGCGAAGTCCTTCCCCACAAATTATCATATAATAAACTTGAAGCAGACAATAATTACTACAATCGAACAGAATATGGCTACATCGAAAGAGTTCTCTGCATGGTTCGATGGAAACGATCCTTGCATCCTACCTCGAAGAGCGCTTCTTGATTTTTATATAACTGTTTTGTTGTATAAAAACTCAAAAACTTAGTTGATAGTTTTATTTTAAAAAGTAGACAACGAAATGCGTTTAAAAGGTGACATGTTTCCTGAGATGGTGACGAAATTTTTTTTAATTTTTTTTTTTTTTTTTTGGCATCATTTTGAAGTGAAAAACACGATTGTTGCTATAAAATTTCAGGAATTTGTTGTGAAGAAATGGCTCAGAGAATGGAAAATAAAAAATCTCTTCGTGTTTACCTGACGATTTACGTGTAGATATAGTGTGTAAAATTTCAAAATAATCGGTCAAGTAGATTTTGAGTTATCATGTTCACGGACTTCGAACAGTTATTTGCGAGAAAATCGATTTAAAGTTTTTTAAAAACTGATTTATAACGATATACCGTATGAGACCGCTCTCTGGAAATGCTGTATCTTCTTAACCCTTTAACCAGTGAAATCGAAATACGACGTGTTTTGGTATGAGAATTTTGGTTCCAGTATGATTTTAGGGTGAAAAACACGAATATGAACTTCATCAAAAAATCTTTACTGGAAGCTCCAGGTGAAAAAATTGAAAGGCCGTCTGTAGGCGGTCGTAGTGGGTAAGCTGAAAATAAAAATAGAACATGTGAAGTGTAATTCGTGTACAAAAAAATCATTTTTATTAAAATAAATGCCCCATTCATGGACCTAAACTGTTAAGAACTAAGATACAATGAATCATTAGGTACGTGGTACTTTTTGAAGCAGTTTTTTGCTTTAGAGAAACACAAATGGATATTAAATTTGGCACAAAACGTGTGTGTGTCGGATTTTTTTACACAATTTACACGATTTTTTTGATCCCCATTCAGCAAAATGATTAATTTCATAAATCTCACACTTGCCACTGGATGAGCTGCCTTTTTACCAACATTATTGCTGGTAATTGGGTCTGGGGCGGATGATGGACGGCCAACTGATCATTTTCAGCAGAAGTACAGAGTTCACTTGCAATACTCAAGCGAAATTCGCACATCATCATATCTCTCAGCTTTTCATTATTATCAGTGGATCGATTTTTTTCAGCATTGAGTCTGCGATATAGAACGAATGCGTTTGTTATGGTCATGTCGAGTAGATGGTAAAATATCCTGGTTGCCATATGCTGAGTTCATTTCGACCCATGTAAGAGTCCATTAGATCACACATGTGCGCATTGTACTCACAGATAACTTGTGGACAATCAATATCATCATATGATTTTTTTTTCCGATTATAACGACCAATTTTCGATGGCTGACTGACAGAATTGGTTCTTTGAAAAGGGTTAGTGCCAACATATGTCGAGCACAGTCTGACATTCTTCGTGTCTTTCCACAAAACTGAGGTGATATCGACACCGTAAGCCGATCCAACGAATTCTGTTGAATAAACTCGTGGAGCTTTTTTCAATTCTTCGCTTTTGTATGTAGGAAGTTTGCAGTTGGGAATCCGATTCGCTCTCACAGTACCAAGACTATAAATGTCACGTGCTTTAAGATACACCAAAAGAGGTAGAGATGTATAGAAATTGTCGAAATACAATATGTGATTCACAAAATTTGGCACTGTTTGTGACAATCTGATTTCAAATGGGAAAACAAGGCAGAAAATTTATTATCATAACAAATATTTTACCTGATTACATTTCCTGTTACTTCAATGTTTGGTGTATCAGATAAAATGATGTCATCATTTCTGACTCCAGTGTATATTGCGAATCGGTAAGAGTAGCAATTGCTATCGCACAAAAAAAAAAAAAAAATTACGCCCCATGGATGTGGTTTGTCTGCTAAATACTGGCGTTAATGATTTTAGTTGAACACATTTGTTCGTCGATATATAAACAGAAATTTTTCGGAATTGAATCAAAGCGATCACTCAAATATGTCGCAACTTTTCTGATTCGAAAAATGGGATCATATCCTGCAGTGTCTTTTGTGACACGTCGTGATTCATCGTTGAACGATAAATATTTCTTTACCTGTTCAAATTTGCTTTTCGGCATGCAATCTGGTATGTGTCGGAAACCGTATTCGCTCCAGTGCATTTCAATATTTGGGTAACGGAAAATCGACATAAAAATCAAAACACCAATGTATCGACGAATTCCATGTTTATCAACTTTGAATTATGTGTTCACGTTTCCTGAGATAGTAGCTCGATTCGTTTCCAGACTTATCAACTCGACTAAATAGTCGGTAAAGAAATACGAGAAAAAATCCAATGGTGTTTGCATTTTTGTCACATCAAGCGGCAAATCTGTTTTTCCTCTGAATGCAACTTCGTTCACATGCAGGTTAGGTTAGGTTAGGTTGAAAGTGGCTGCTAAACCAAAGGAAAAGCACACTTAGACTCTGGGGTCCATTGTGATACCACGGGACGAATAGGTGTTCCCCTCAGTCCCCATCGTAGAACCAGTTTGAGCTCCTGATGAAGCCCCTGATATGTGAAATGTCCACATTTGAGAGATCAGAGAGATCGCGAAGAAACAGTGATCCCAATGTTCGAAGTCTCGTTCTGGAGAGCGCCGGGCAATAGCAAAGGAAGTGCTCTATGCTCTCCACCTCCTCCACATCCATGCAGCTACGACAGAAGTCATTTGACGAGACCCTGAGGCATTCAGCGGGTCTCCCTATGAGGCAGTGCCCAGTGATAATAGCAACTACTGTTGAAATCTCCCTACGGGGGAGTGATAGTAGCGCGCTAGTGCGCTTATGATTTAGAGCCGGCCAGATCTGTCTCGTGATCCTGCACGTTGATCCATTAGCCCATCTGTTGTCGGTTATGCCGGCGGTGTGAAGCCGAAGTTCCAGCCTACAAGATTCCAGGGGTATACCAACACATTCCAAGTCCGCTGGAACCCGTAAGGTAGTGCCCTGTCTTGCCAACTCATCAGCTTTACAGTTTCCCGGTATATTCCTGTGCCCTGGGACCCAAATGAGTCTGATGTCGAACTGGGCCATCTCATTTAAAGACGTGCGGCAGTTAAGGGTGGTTCTTGTTTTCAGGAACATTGATTCCAAGGATTTTACCGCGGCCTGACTATCAGAGTACATGCTGACTGCAGTTGTAGACAGAATATTCCGACCCAACCAGTCAGCAACTTCCTTTATTGCCAGTACCTCTGCCTAATAAACACTGCAGTGGTCTGGCAACCTGCGAGCCAGATTTAGTCCAAGCTCCTTTGAATAGACTCCGAAACCAACCTGACCACACAGTTTCGATCCGTCAGTATAGAAATTTATCGAACGCCTGCTACCTGGAACCCCCCCTGACCAGGATTCCCTGGTCGGTATCAGAGTTTGGTAGTGTCGTTTGAATACACTCCTCGGAGTGGTGTAATCCACGTTCAATGGCAAGTTCCTGTTATTCAGGATCACTCCATGGCCACAATTATCACCACGCCGCCGACTGCTTTCCTAATATGTCCAACGGTATTAGGTGTAAGAGGATGTTCAAGGCATCCGTAGGTGTGGTACGAAGGGCACCAGTAATACACATGGAAGCCATTCTCTGTACCCTTGCAAGAAGGTTGGTATTAGAGGCCTTCTCTAGTGCAGGCCCCCAGACGTTGACCCCGTAAAGCAGTATTGGGCGAACCACCGCTGTGTAGATCCAGTAAGCAATTTTCGGGCTGAAGCCCCACCGCTTACCAATGGCCTTTTTGCAGGAGTATAAAGCTATAGCCACCTTCTTCGCCCTTTCCTCCAAGTTCCATCTGAAGTTCAGCTTCCTATCTAGGAATACTCGAAGATACATGACTCCATCAGAGAAGGCGATATCAGCACCGTAAAGAGAAATGGGGTCGAAGGTAGGTATCTTATACTTCCTCGTGAAAAAACAAGTTCCGTTTTGGTCGGATTTACCCCCAGACCGCAACTACTTACCCAGCTAGATAGCATAGTGAGAGCCCTCTGTAGAATGTCTCTATGGCCACGTCATCAGCATAGGCGACCACGTTGCAGCCTTGTCTCTCCAATGAAAGTAGCATTGAGTTCAGCGCTAAGTTCCATGGAAGTGGTGACAGAACGCCTCCTTGTGGCGTTCCCCTGTTCACGAATCGGGATATTAGAGTCGTTCCCAATTTAGATGTTATCCGCCTGTTGGCAAGCAGATTTCCAATCAGTGAGATGATCACGGAATTCACTCCTAGACTAGATAGTGCCGCTAATATCGAGTCCGGTGTGACATTGTTAGAAACCCCTTCTATATCCAAAAAGGCTGTCATGGTGTATTCTCCTACCGAGAGCGATTTATCGATGGTACTCACAAGCTCGTGACCTTCCCACGGTTGACCTTCCCTTGCTGTAAGCGTGTTGTCGCGTCGACAGCAGTTGGACATGCAACTGCATATACATTTGACGCCACAGAATGCCTTTGAATTCAGGCGAATCTTTGATATTATTCACCAAGTCTAAAAAGGAAAAACAACGGCAATAACTAAAATTTAAATTTTCATAAAAATTGGTTTTTAATTACTAACCAACTCCTGTGAAGCCACCAGCTGACGGTATAACTCGTGGGCCAGAGGTTTCTACACTTGGTAATGGTGATCGCGCTTTTTTCTTTGTCTTTATCGACATTGTAGCCTCTGTTTGGGGCTCTGGTTGTGCTGGTATCGATTCGGGTATTTCAATTGGAATTTCAACCTGTGGCCCGGAATTCACATGTATTGCATTTTCTACTCTAGTTGAAATATGTTGTTGTTCATCAATCGTGTTCAAACTCAAACTGCTTACATTCATCGACAATTTAACTGCATTCACAAACGATGAGGAATCCAGAAGTTGCAAGCAATCGGTTATCATTGAATTATCTTCCGTTTAAGCTCATCATAACGGTAATCTGGATCGTCGATGCTGTCAACAAAGTTTTCGGATTCATCACCTTCAATTAAATCCATGAAATCTGCAATTTCTTCATCAGTCATAGAAGAAAAGTTGATTTTTTTCTGCTTATCGCAGTCTTTACTTCTTTCGCTTGGTTCTGGCATACGCTTAAAACATAAAATTACTTTTGTTAACAATAACCACCTTTGATTCAAGAAAAAAATAACTGCAAAATAACATAAAGGTAACATAAAGGTGAAATTTGTTCAGCTAAGCCACTAAGACCCTCTACATACGGTCTTTTCAAAAAACTCGATTCTAGCAATATCCTTTTCTTCACAAATCTAACAAATAGCATATTATCAATACAAAGGGTCCAACTACTTACAAAAAAATTCCCGATTCGATTGCGCTATTGTAAAGTATTTTAATTTGCACCAAAATCACAAATAATTTTCGCGTCAGTTTTCACCAAAAACGTTGAAAGAACTGGCTGTATCAATCAAACGATTCAACTGAGCATGTGCACACTAGTGCCGTTCGAAAAATAAATTCAAACTGACACAAATGTCTTTGGCGACTAGATCGCGAAAAATATTATATTTGAAAAAAATTGGATTTAGTGATGACCTTATGTAGACGGTCCTATTGGTTAAAGAGTTAAGTTTTGCTCCGACTTGTTGTATATGCAGAAAAGGAAATGCAAAAAAAGGTTCTAAAGCCTTAAAATTTTAACAATTTTAAATATGTTTCTTTTACAGACAATAACATCAAATATGCCATTTACTTTTAACAAAATTATTTATTATACATTTATGAATAAAATTATAAGTTTTCATTTTTTTTTTTCATTATTTAGCTCTTTGGGATAACCACGCTATGACTGAAGGTACAAAAGCTCGCCGTTGCTGCTACGTTGCGAAATTCAACATATAAAAACCTTCTTCATGGTCACAAGCTATAAAACTATAAATGCAATGATTATGATGATGAATTAAGTTTAAAGCAAAAAGTTCTGTTTGGTATATTGGAAGAGGCTTAAATAGTATAATTATTGCTTGAATTCTCATTTGGTTGTTTTCAGCAAATATATATGAATTTAACTTTTTACCAAACAAACTATCTACTGCTTTTGGTTACTGATGAGGGATGGTGACTCTTCCTGAAACAGCTGTATAACCTGTCATGCAGAATATAGATCAATTTTTGAAACAAATGTGCTAATGCTTTTGCTTTATTTAAAGTAAAAATATTTGATATTGAACCTGAATAATTTCAAACTCAATCATTAAAATGATAAAGATCGAAAGAAAGATATTTTATTTTTATAAAAAACTAGCTGAGTCCGGTCCGCGTTGCTGGCCCGAAGAAAACATCTGGATTTTATATTGCATCTAAATTTTAATACCGAGTGTCGGGCAAAAGTAAAGCACGAACTCCCTCGAAAATCCTTAAATACATTGCATTTAATAATATTATGAATATGACTGAAAAAAAATATACGTTTTCTTGAATATTTTAACACCAGCGCCACCTACAGGTGAAAAACTTTGTCAGCAACTTTAGTTTTATGTACATAATATATGTTGCGAATTTGAGCTAAATTGGACCGTAAATAAATTTTTTGGGAAAATCTCGACCCCAGCGCCACCTATCGGGTACCAAAAAAAGTTATGCAAATCGGAGAACCAAAGGAACATATGGTATGAATACGAAGTCGCTAGCATTAGTGGTTCAACAGTTATTAGAGTACCAACATACACACCAACGTTTTTATATATTAAGATAATAAAATTAAAAATAAATAAAAAATTTTTGTACTCTTATAAAAAAATTTTATTTTTTTATTCCAAATTATAATATACTAGATGTAACCCGGTGTGCTTCGCTACCCCCTCCCCCCGAATCGTAACTAAAGGGCTCACGCAAAGTCCCAAAGCTCTTACTATTACAGTAATTCAGATATATCACATTTAATATTAAGTTTGTATGGGGGTGCCACGTGCATTTGTCCAATCCCGCCCATTTTTTTGTCTGACTACTCACGGCAATAATAGATGACCTGAGACAAATTTGCAAAGCTCTCTCTGTCATAGTAAATACTTAATATATATGATATTAAAAGTTTACTTTGTATGGGAGGTGTCACGCCAAATAAAAAAATTTAAAAAATACAGCCTGTAGGATATGGGAAATATCCGCAGTAAGACTCTGTGAAAATTTCAGGAAGATTAGATGAGCTTTTACGGATATTACCTTCTACAAACAAACAAACACACATTAACTCTTTATTATGCTATTGTAGATTATTAGTATAGATTCTTTTATTTCGATACTTGCTGATAAACAATGTTTTTTGGTACAACAACTATCAGATTTTTCGGCGTTCCTACCCTGGGGGTACATGTAGCTGCCCATGAGAAGAATATGGATTATCCATATTAGATCTGGCAACACTTAACAATAGGCCTTGAACTTAGAATATCATTTGGGAATTTTTCTTTTTTTTTAGAGATTTTTGATTTTGTCCATTTTTCATTTCATTCGGTACAAAAATTAATTATCAGATTTTTCGGCGTTCCTACCCTGGAGGTACATGTAGCTGCCCATGAGAAGAATATGGATTTTCCAAATTAGATCTGGCAACACTTAACTGTTGGCCTTGAACTTAAAATATCATTTGGCAATTTATATTTTTAGCGATTTTTGATTTTGCCCATTTTTGATTTCGAAGATTTTTGTTTTTTGCGCGATTTTTATTTTTCGCAATTTTTGGGTTTGACGATTTTTAATTTTGGCGATATATTTTCCACGACAAATCACATTGATAACTAATGTACTTGTCAAAAGACTGTCGCTTTCTTAGTACTTCGTACTAATTTTTATTGGACTACTCACATTAATATCTGATGAACTCGTGCAAAATGTCGAGTCTTTCCCTTTTATAGTACACCAGTTATATGATAATAGATATCTACTTTGCATGGGCGGTTCTACGCCCACTGCTTCGATCACGCCCATTTTTTTTTTGTTCGATTAATCATACAAAGGACCTATGGGCTCACGCAACGCCACAAAGCTCTCTCTTTTACAGTGCCCCAGATATATGTCATTAAATAGTTACTTTGCATGGGGAGTGCCACGCTCATTGCTGTGAACGCGCCAATTTTTTTTTTCCGACTACTCATACTTAGATCTGATGGTGTCGTGCAAAAAATCAAAGCTTCCCTTTTTAGTCAACCAGTTATATGATATCAAATATTTATTTTTTACGAGTGGTGCCACGCCTACTGCTCCGATCACGCCCATTATTTGTCTAACTAATGACATGAATAACTTATGGGCTCACACAAAGTCCCAAGACTTTCACTATAACGGTACTCCAGATATACGGCATTTTATATTTAATTTGTATGGCATGTGCCACGCCTATTGGTCCGATACTGCCCATTTTTTGTGAGACTACTCACATAAATAATAGGTGACATCAGACAAATTTGAAAAGCTCTCTATCACAGTAATCGAGATATATAATATTGAATTATTACTTTTATGGGAGGTACCATGCCCACTTATCTGATCCCGCCCATTTTCGGCGTAGCTACCAATATTAACGATAGATGACCTGAGATGCAAAGCTCTCTCTATCGTAGTACCCAATATATATGATATGAAAAATTTTCGCTGTGTGGGAGGTGCCACGCCCACTAAAAATATTAAAAAAATTTTAGCCTATAGCACTTTCCATATCCGCAGTAAGACTCTGTGAAAATTTCAGGAAGATAAGGTGGACAGTTACGGAGATTACCTCCTACAAACAAACAAACAAACCTCATTATAATATTAGTATAGTATAGATAATATATTGCATTTTTTTAAAACAATTTTATTTTCTTCTAAAAACTTTTTTTTTATATAATACGTTTTAAACTCTTTTTAGTTAATATTTGTCAACCCTGAAAATGGCTGTTTATCGTAAAATTTTTATCGTAACTTCTTGTTCATATAACTGTGATCCATGTTCAATGCCAGTGTTGCCATTTTAGCATTTTAGTTGCTAGATTTAGCAACTTTTTTTGTCGTTTAGCATCCAAAATTTATGAAAAGATGCTAGATGCTAACTTAGCATCTTATATTAATAAAAAGTTGCTTTTAGCATATTTTTTTTTTTATTTTTTTCATTATTTTTGAATATACAATTTTAATTTTAATGGTATTTATATGTTTTAATTTCTCAAAGTGTAATACGAGAATTTTGTGTACTAGTCTTTTTACCACTCTGCTCGTTTCTTTCAAAAAATATAACAAAACATTTTGAAATAGAAGAATGTAAATAGCAACAACAGTTTTTAATGAATTAAAAAGTCCATTGCCAAAAAATATTGTATTAAAAAATGCCAAAATTTTCAATACAAAACACATTAAACCGGGTAAAAGAACCGATAACCAATATATTTAAAAGATATAATCTGAAGCAGAAAAAATGCAAGTCCAATGGAGTTATATCACAGGACAATATTGAGATACAACACTGAATAACAACTCTTTATGGATTGAAGTTAACAAAAATTCTATTGGCGAAAATCCATTTAAAGAGTTATCCAATTATAAACCAATGATAACGTAAATTCTGTTATATTTGAAATTAAAAAAAAAACCATCTAAATTTAAAAATATTTAATTTAAAATTAAAAAAACTCAATTTGATGTTAAAAAAAATTACAGATGAAATCCATATTAATTTTAATTAAAACTAGCAGATTCCAGCCCTCGAAATTCGAGTGCAAATTCTAGGAAATTTTATTTTTTCATTAAATAAAGACCCTAAAAGTATGCTAATCAATTATAGCCAATTCACAAAACAACACAAAAAACAAACTCATTATTATTACAAACACATTAACAAATTTAATAAACACACATATAGCATTGTATAATTTTATGTATGTGTTAGTAGCAACTGTAAATGCAATTTACTCAAAATAAAGAAAAAATTTAAAAATTTGTAAATCTGCATAATGGCAAAAAAAGAAATACCTTAAAACGGTAGAACAAAACATCGGTCACAAGAAATCGCCTAGCCTATTAATATTATAGATTTAAAAAATATAAATCGAAACTTATGTTTTATATTAATTTTTCGATTTAAAAACCAAAGAATTTATTAATAAGTATTTAATTTTTCAATATAAAGGTAATGAAATTTGAAAAAAAAAATTTTTGCATCTTTTTTTTGACTCCAGTACGTTTTAGCATCTTTTTTTTTGCAATTTAGCATCTTTACAATTTCAAATTATGGCAACACTGTTCAATGCTATGCCAAATGAACATTCCGAAATCTGCTACTCTTGCATTATAAGTTTCATGTTCACAAAATTGCAGTTTGCACATCCTCTTTTATATATGATCAAGGGTTTTACTGGATAAAAATCCAGACTACGTTAACTTAAAATAAGATAATTAAGTTTACTTATTGTTGTAAAAACAGATTGTAAATAAGTGAACTAAAGAAAAAGAAATTATTTAAGTTGACGCTCTTTGCTCTCGTATTTCTGATCGTTCCTTTATGAATCAATCAATTTGTTTCTTCTTTAATTTACCGCACCAGTACCTGTAAGTCAGTCAACTCAAAATTTTACAATTTTCACTTTTTGCAAGAAAACGATACACAGTGGTCATATCTATCCACTGTAAAAATCTTACATCGGGTTTTCTAGTCTTTGGAAAAAAAAATACAGTTGTAACCCTCTTTGTGTTATAAGAGTAGCTTCTTTAGAATCCACTAAAAAGACATATTTTGAGTTGCACCCTTGTTATTTTTTATAATCACTGAAAAAATCGAAAAAAACAACTACTGTTTTACACTTATTATTCGCAATTGTTTACAATGAAACAACTGTTTTTAAATTTTATAGTAAAGAGCTGTATGCAGCTTGTTAAGGAATCTTAGCAGAAAATTTTCATATATTTCTTAAAGAAAAAAAAGCACAAAAGTACCTTTCAGTGCAACAGTAGCAATCAGCTGTTTTCCGTCAATTATTAAGACTCTTGAAATTGAAATTGAAAACAACCATGGTTGCAACTGAAAAAGAACTTCTAATTTTTTAAGCTTATTACATTTTGTTTATGCTTACCTCTCCTGTCAAAATTCCGTTCAGAAAGAACGAAAAATTTGATATTCCTGCTCGAAGCCTGGGTTGCCTAACTTAATTTACGTCAAAAAAAAAAGTAGTAAAAACAATATTATTTTTTAAAAAGCTGCAGACTAACAACTGAATTTTTTAGATAGAAAAATTCCTTAAGCATTTCTGAAGCGTTTTTTTATATGAAGTTTTTGATTCCTTAGCCGTCTTTTGCCTGTACTGAAAAATTGTAAATTTTGAGTTGACTCACTTTAGAGGTACAGGTGCGATATTTATTTTTTTATGCATTGTTTGCTCAATGTTTTTCATGTGAGTGAGTGACAAAAACTCTACATCTTGATGTTGTGGATATAAGAAATTCTTCAGAAATGTATTCAAACTCCTCCATTCAAATATAAAACATTAAAGAAAATAATTTGTATCCAATCAAAGATATTCCAAACATAAATTTAGTTAGTAAAATCAACAATTTCGTAACACTGAAAACCACACAACAAAGAAACGATAAGACTATTCGTGAAACAGTTCAGCAAACAAGAGTATCGATAACACCATCAGCAAACAACAACTAATCAATTTTAATGACTGTAAACATTGTTCTGGCACATTTCAAAAGTTTGTTAACAATATCCAAATATATAGTATATGATATTTGTCTTATCCAATACTCTTGCGTACTTCCATACTTACATATATTCGTATACTTACAAACATACTGAAATAAAAAAGTTGTACTTCTTTACAATAAAAAAAGTGCGTGTAAATTGCAGATATCTTATGATAATGATAATGATAAAGACAGCAGTTGTAATGATAATAATCAAGAACATCACATTAAACGATACATTATACTTTGTAGCTTCGTGTTTTTAAAAATATTTTTTTTATTTTTTTCTCTTTTTTTGTTTTAATTCCAGATTAACACTTTCAGCTTAATGTGTATTTTCAATAGATGTAGAAGGAATTTTTTTTTATATTTGTTCCAGCTTACTTGATACAACTCAAAACATCATAAGCATTAAATGAAAGTGCTTTTCGAAAATGTTAAGTAATGAAGTGAACTAAAGATGATATCCATGGAATTATAAATGTGTACTTTTGTATGACTGCTATATAAGTATGTTTGAGTACTTCAATGTCGGTGGATGATGAGTATGAAATTTTAGTTATCTGAATTTATTTGAGCATATACTACAAGAATAGCACTTTGTTTTTACTCGTAAGACTTATTACATTATAAAATATGTATGTACGTATGTATGCGTGGGTTAAACATACAATCCCCATATATACTCGTATGTATCCACCTGATTTGTAAATAAAGAAATATCCTTGTACTAAATACTAAGCTAAAAGGTATGTACGAGTAAGATGCATATGGGGCGTTTCATGTCAAGTGGACCAACTTTGAAACCGATGTCTTCCGATCGGGATGAAATTTGTAACAAGGTTAGTCCTATTGGATAGTAGTTTAGACACAATTTATCAAAAAGATCGGTACAGAACTCTCTGGGTTAGAGGGGGTCAAAATTTGACATTTTGATCAAACAGGTGTTTTTTCAGTCATTCGGAAAAAATTAAAAAAAAAAATTTTTTTTTTACTTTTTTTTTGCGAATATAATAATAACAATAATAAGAATGAAAAGAAAAATAATTTAATAAAATTTAATCTTAATCACATTAGATCCATTTATAACATAACTGAATAAGTTCCACGGGAGGGTTAATGTTTAGAGCAGAAGTGCGGGTACGCGCGTGCTAGATCTGGAACCTTGAATGGTAAACTGGTGAGAACCTGTTTCCACAATTACCATTTCTCGTTAAACAGAAAATGTAATTGTTTTAAATAAAGAGAAGGGGATAATGTAAATGGGATTTTTCAATTCACTTTATTTGGGGTTATAAATAATTATAGTGTTACAAATATATATATATATGAAATATATAAGCATAACAAACAAGAGATGTTTGTTGATACGATCGCTCACCTTAATGGCTTGAAGGCTGAACAGTAAGTCAGTCAAAGATCAAATATAATAAAATTAAACTATGCCTGTTAGCAATGTCGAGTTGAAGCTACGATATGATAAAAAGGTAATTCACAATAGGTTAATTACGTTACTTTTGAGAAACGATATGATTTAAATATAATTCACAGTATTCTTACAGACTTTCGATAATTATTTTCTCAGATTAAAATACAATTATGGTTATTGAAATTCATTTGTTTTTACATACATTATTGGTTTTTCTTTAATGTCAAACCCATTTTTATTTGTCTAAATAATTGAATGTAGACAATAACTATTTTTTAATTAATTTATTGTAACACATAGAAAACAGATTCGTTGTGGCCACCAAATTTATTGCCAACCAAATTGCGATGAAGTTAATGAGAGAATTTTGAGCTGACAGCAATTACAATTCTATTGTCTTAACAACAAATACTTTTTCACGATAGAAAATGGTTAGTTGTTATCAAATTTATATTGACTAGCAGATTCCAGCCCTCGAAATTCGAGTGCAAATTCTGGGAAATTTTAATTTTTTCATTAAATAGAGACTCTAAAGGTATGCTAAACAATTATGGGCAATTTACAAATCAATACAAAAAACAAACTCATTTTTATTACAAACACATTAATAAATTTAATAAACACACACATAGCATTGCATATTTTTTATACCCTCCACTCCAGAGTGCAGAGGGTATATATAAGTTTGTCATTCCGTTTGTAATAATTAGAAAAAAAATTTTGGACTCCATCAAATATATATATTTGTGATCCTTATAACAACCGGAGTTAATATAGCGATGTCCGTCTGTCCGTCATTGGAAATTACGATGGCGGCATCAATCGGGCAGCCAGGGTCCTCGCTGACATAAAAAATGATTCACTAACATCCTGAAAAGTTTGCTATTTAAAATCGTCCAAATCGGTCGATTAGGGCCCGAGATTTGAATGAAGAACTAAAAAAAGTCTTGAAAAAATATAATTTTATATGTTGTTCTTGTCACGATCACGTCCTCAATAGGACAGCTAGGGTGATCATTTTTACTGAGTGTGATTCACCAAATTCATGGGAAGATTTCTCTCATTAAAATCGGTGGAGCAGGTCCAGGGAAATCTCTGAAAAATTAAAAAAAAAAATGAAAACATGATATTTCTACATTGTTCTTGTTGTTATTCTAAATGTTGCATTGTTGTCATAGGTGGACTTGTGGTTTTTGTGGTCGTTGTGGCAATAATATAATAAAGACTTTGTACGTTTTTTTTATCAACTCTGGTAGAAAAATTTAAAAGTTTCCATTGTTTTGGCATCACTAAAAAAATTTACTAGATCATTTCTGCCATTGCCACGAGCCTGTCAGCACAGTTTCAGATCGATTGGGTCAGGGGAAAGGGGTTCAAATCGATCCAAAATTTTTTCGACAAGCAGACACTACGAGTTAATATATGTAAAGGGAGTAAAAATCCACCAGCATCTAAAGCAAATAATGCTAAAATACCTAGTTGTTAATAAAAAAAAAACAATGTAAATTTAGCAAAAAAAATTTTTATGTATTAATTTATTTAAAGAGAAAAACACAAAAATAACGTTTGATGTTGTATTTTTTGTGTGTAATATTTACATATACATACATACGCATACTAAATAATACAAATAATATACATATATTCTATATATGTATGTATATCCATAATAACTGCAGGTTAGAAATGAATCGTTATATTATTTTATTTACATAAAATTCTGCAATATTTTGTTGTGGGGAAAATACATTTCTTTTGCATTAACAGAGTGTCACTTCATTTTGCTCAGCATGACTATGCCACAGTAGATGGCGCCACAAATTTTTTTCTAATTAGCTTTGCAATAGTTATTTTTATTTTAACATGAATGTCAATATTTTCAAATAGATATCATACAGCACAATGTTAAGAGTATACACGGGCTGGTCTTTTATTTCTTACGTTTTTTCATTATTCTTTTTCTGAACATAAGTTTGGCATACTAACTTTTTGTTGTCTTTACAAAATAGAGTTTTTTGCTTTCAAAAAAGTTCTACATAGTTATATAGAATTATTATTCTGCTTTACCTATAAAATATCTGATTGCGATTAGATCTAATTTTTAAAAATTGTTTATAATTACTAAGGCATTATTATTCACATAAATACAAAATTACACTTTTTAAATTTTGCATTAAAATTTAAGAAAATATCAATTCTTAAAACTGGAATTAAAATTTCCAATTATAAATTAGAAAATATTAATTGAATTTCAGAAAATCATATCAAAATGTCGGAAATAATAATTTTAAATTTAGAAGACATCAATTGCATCTTTAATATATAAATTTTAGTCGTTAAACACAAATTGAAATTCCAAAAAAAAACACCAAATATGTTTACATTTAAAAAATGTTTACATTTAAAAAAAATATTGGAATTGGCATAATAGCTTTTCAGTAACTTCTTTTAACGATAGTCGAATCGTTAAAAAAGAAAATTGCAAAATTATCAGTAAAATTTTTAAACGATATTCGCTATTGTTAAAGTCAGCTGTTGTTGTTATCTAAACGACAACCATTTTTGTGTTGTTTATTCAATCGATAAAAACTTAAATTTTTAGGTTGAAATGTCGTCATACATAAATAAAAATCATAAAAGAGTGAAAATATTTTGCTTTTATCAAAAAACTTTTTTATATAAATAAAAAAAATAAATAGCATATTTAAATAAACAGAAATATTAGTAAAAAAAAAATAAAGTTATTAAACATAAAGATAAAATCACCCTGTCAAACACGAAGTAATTTGTTTTTTCTATTCTTCTTTGTGTTTTTCGCTTATTTTGACAGAGATGCCACTCGTTTACAATTTAAATAAATAGAAAAATAGATTTGTCGACTGTCGTTAAGATGTATGTACTTAGTGAATCACTTAATCCTTAGTGCAAACAACAATAGCTGTCGATATATTTTGCGATTGCCGGATCGTTAAAATTTAGAGAATCGCACTACAGAAAACATTAATTTAAATTCAATGAATTTTAGAAAACCTCAAATGATATTTTAGAATTGCGAACACAAAAATTTTTACATAAATAAACGCAATTTGATGAGAATGTTAGTTATATATTATTTTTCACAATTTTTTTTGGATGAAAATTTTAAGTTTTTCAGAAAATAAAGATAACAAATAATTTTATTTAAAATGTTTGGGACATATGGTTTTTTGCGCTTGGCATCCCTAATTTGATTATTTATTATTATTATAAATTTATTTTCTATGTTTTCCAAATATGGCAATATTTTAATAAAAAAGTTGAGAGAGTTTTTTTTTTGGTTATTATTTTGTTACTCCATCCGTCCTATATGGCCGCAATGAAGAAATATTTGGCCAGTTAAAAGAAACTATACAGCCATCTCTAATTAAAAAAATTTAATGTATATAGCCACCCTACACAACTATTACCTTTGCAATGGCGGTTAGGGCGAGCTATTTAATTAGCAAGAACTAAACTAAACGAGAAGTTATGTCATATAACCGGAAACGCATGCATATAGAAAATGCATGTATATAGAAAACGCATGCATATTTTTGCAATATTTTGTTTACATTTATAATCAATACTCAAGCCGAGGTGGAGGGTATCAAAGATTCGGCACAGACGAATTTAACGCTCTTACTTGTTATCTATGTGTTAGTAGCAACTTTAAATGCAAATTACTCAAAATAAAGGGAAAAAATTAAAAATCTGTAAATCTGCAAAATGGCTGAAAAGAAATACTTTTCAAATAATATAAGTTTGATCAAAATCGGGATAAAACGGTAGAAGAAAACATCGTTCACAAGAAATCGGATAGCCTATTAATATTATAGATATTTAATTAATTTATTTTAGCTGATGAAGTATTTAAGTTTTGTCACTTTTTAAAATTCCAGTCCTTCATGCAGCTTATTTGTCGCATTTATTTGCTGCTTTTTTAGCCAACACTTTCTTGGCGTTACTGGGTTCGGCTGTTGATTTCGCTGCTGGTTTATTTTTTGGCCTTGGAAAGAAATCGCATTGAGTAGAGAAAACTTTTTCATCTTGAGTCTTTCATCGACATGCGGTATAAAAGCATGGCATTGAACGGTGCCATCGATTGTTACCGCAACATCAAATCTGCTCTTCAGTGTTTTCAATGTTTCCTCTTGATCCTCTGGATTTCTTTTAAGGTTTGCCCCAATACCATCACATGCTCCTTTACCATGAGCAGTAGGATGAAAATGCCACTCCGTTGGCATTCCAAAATCGGTTTTATGAGCCATACGATTTACGAACCAACTTTTGTTTTTAAAATGTTGACGAGCTCCGTTCGAATCGTAGTATACCTTCTCTGCTGTAAATTTAGATTTTAGATATTTTAGTATTATCTTGCGTTACTCATAAACTGCAACGGTATCATGTTTTAAATCGTCGGATATGATTGCTATACTTTTTTGTTCAACTTTTTCATCTATCATGTAGTAAACGACTACTGTGAATATAGTTGCTTGGTCGTTATTCAAGTGGAATGCTTGTATGGTCACAAGCGATAACCGCCTAAGTCGTAAATCACGCTTTCGAGAAAAAGAACTTTTAACATCCATAATATTAATACGCTAGGCGATTTCTTGTTATCGATTTTTTGTTCTACCTTTTTATCCCATTTTTGATCAGATGTATATTATTTGAAAGGTATTTCCTTTGAGCTATTCACCAGATTTACAGATTTTTAAATTATATCCTTTATTTTGAGTAAATTGCATTTAAAGTTGCTACTAACACATGCATAAAATTATACATATGCTATGTGTGTTTTATTAAATTTGTTAATGTGTTTTTTAATGAAATAAATATGAAAGAATGCCAAGAAAATATTGCCAAAAACGCAGCAAATAGAGGCGATAAATAAGCTGGATGAAATACTGGGTATTTAAAAATTTACAAAACTTAAATACAATAAATTGATTAAAAATAGTCAAGTTATAAATGGCTCTAATGTGATTAACATTAAATTTTATTAAATTATATTTTTTTATTATTATTATAATTATTATTATTGTATATTAATTTAATTATTACTAGCAGATTCCAGCGCTGAAATTCGAGTGCAATTTCTAGGCAGCTTTATTTTCAATTTAGCCAATTCACAATCAAAACCTTTTATGGTTTATTATTATTGTGAATGAAGACAACAAATTCATTAACAAACACATTAACAAATTAAATAAAACACACATATATAAGCATATATATAATTTTATGTATGTGTTAGTAGCAACTTTAAATGCAATTTACTCAAAATAAAGAAAAAAATTTAAAAATCCATAAATCTGGAAAATAGCTAAAAACAAATACCTTTCAAATAATATAAGCTTGGTCAAAATCGGGATAAAACGGTAGAACAAAACATCGTTCACAAGAAATCGCCTAGCCTATTAGTATTATAGAATACAAAAAAAAAAGAAAATAATTTTTCAACATATCTATAGAAAAACAAGTAAGAAAATTATAGTCGGTCTAGACCGACTATACGATACCCTATACCATGCGTTTGAAGACCCTATCTCTCAGGCCCTACTAACTGGATAAAGAAAATAAGCATAAACCAAATTTGAGTGGAATTTTTATTAATTTTTTCGGCTGCAGATATGAAAAAGTTTATATCCGATGCTATATCTATATGGGGACTAGGCCCAAAAATGGACCGATCCTGACCATGTTTGGTAAAGTCTCTTGTATTTTGCAAAAATATATACAAACAAAATTTGAGAAGAATCAGTGCAATATTTTTGTTTTTTGATAGATTTAAGTGAAGATCGGGAAGCAGCTCTATATGGGGCCTATGACTAAGAGTTGTCCAATGGGGACCATTTTTTGACTACTGATTAATGGATGTAATATATACATACGAACCCAGTTTGACTAAGACTTGTATGATAATTTGGATCTTATGGCAATATATGTTGATTTCATAGGGGTCATTTGTATTGGGTCTGAACATGGACCAATTCTCACCAATTTCAATAGCGTTCATCCTATGGCCGATAAAAGCTTATATACCAAATTTCATCAAAACATATTCATATTTGCGACCTGCAGTTTGATTACAAACTTTACATGGACACACAGACGGACGGACGGACGGACGGACGGACGGACGGACGGACGGACATCGTTAAATCGAATCAGATAGTGATTCTGATTCGATCGGTATAATTAAAGATGGGTCTAGATCAAATATTTTTGGTAGTTAAAAACAGCAGCACAAAGTCATTATACCCAAACCACATAGTGGTATAGGGTATAAAAAGTGTTTTTTTATACCCTATACCACTATGTGTTTTTTATACCCTATACCACTATGTGGTTTCGGTATAATGACTTTGTGCTGCTGTATGTAACTACCAAAATATTTGACCTAGACCCATCTTTAATTATACCGATCGAATCAGAATCACTATTTGATTCGATTTAACGATGTCCGTCCGTCCGTCCGTCCGTCTGTCCGTCCGTCCGTCTGCGTGTGCATGCAAAACTTGTAATCAAAGTTCTGGTCGCAAATATGAATATATTTTGATGAAATTTGGAATATAAGCTTTTATCTGCCATAGAATGAACGCTATTGAAATTGGTGAGAATCGGTGCATGTCCAGACCTAGCCCCCATACAAATGACCCCTATTAAATCGACTTAAATTGCCATAAGATCCAAATTGTCATATAGATCTTACTCAAATTGGGTTTGTATGCGTTTATTATATCCATCTATGAGTAGTCCAAAAATGATCCCTATGGGACAACTATTAGTCATAGGCCCCATATAGAGCTGCTTCCCGATCTTCACTTAAATCTCTCAAAAAACAAAAATATTACACTGATTCTTCTCAACTTTTGTTTGTATATATTTTTACAAAATACAAGAGACTTTACCAAGCATGGTCAGGATCTGTCCATTTTTGGGCCTAGTCCCCATATAGATGTAGCATCCGATATGAACTTTTTGATATCTGCAGCCAAAAAAATTAATAAAAATCCCACTCAAATTTGGTTTATGCTTATTTTCTATATCCAGTTAGTTGGGCCTGAGAGATAGGGTATTTAAACGCATGGTATAGGGTATCGTATAGTCGGTCTAGACCGACTTTTATTTTCTTACTTGGTTTTAGTTAACATATTGCGGGTATTACAGTATCGAAGATATGAAATTTTCGTTAGGTATGTTACATACCATCGGAAAGGATAATTTGCCTAGTTTCTCAGTATACATTTTAGTTTTAAGGTTTTAGAAACACTTACACACTAATAGGAAAAAATTCAAATTAGGGCATATGGTAGAAATTGAAAAACCGTTGTCTTGAGTTGCAAAATATTTTTTTATAGATATCACACTCGCATCCCACTAAGCGGCCAAAAAGCTCTTAAACGAATAAACCTAAGCTTTCTTTTGAGCAAAAAAAAAATTCGGTTTTTGAAAAACAGTCAAAAAAATTTTTGATTTTGCAAAAAAAAAAGTCAAAAAAAATTTTTTTTTTTAATTTTTTCCGGAAGACAGAAGAAAGAGCTATCTAAATTATTTGGGACAAATTTTGCTAAGAACAATAAGTAAAAATTTACATGGATGAGAAAAAACACCTGTTTGAACAAAATGTCAAATTTTGAACCCCTCTAACTCAGAGAGTTCTGGACCGATCTTGTTGAAAAAATGTGTGTAAACTACTATCGAATAAAACTAAAATTGGTGCAAATTTCATCCCGATAAGAAGATATTGGTTTATTGGGATGAAACGCCCCATATGTATATTGCAAATATATATGCAAATGCAATCAAATTTCAGTGTGTTTGTTGGAGAGTGTGCGTAAGTGTATGCTGAGGATTTGTGTGTTGTGTATTTAGCAAAATTAATTTATATTGTGCTATTTTAACAAGAACAGAACAATACAAATGCATTCAAGACAACAGACATTAATCATGTCACACTTATTAAATTGCAAAGATGATTTATCAAGCTACATTTTCTTAATATCTCGTAAAATTCAAGGTTTTCAAAAAAATGATAAAATAAAATAATGTTAATGGGTAAAAGTTTCTACCCAGTACTAACAACGGTGATTATCAATACGAAGATTAATAATCAAAATTACTGAACTCTATGTAGTTATTTTTTTCTCTCTTAATTTTCATTGATCAATTTAACAAAGAAGCTAAGTTTATTTTTTTGAAAAGTTTTTAATTCATTTGATGCCAGTACGTAGCATAAAACAAGCAATGGTGTCACCACTTCTATAGGATCCTGTGAAGTACATTTAAACTAGTGCTTAGGATGTGTAACGACGAAAGTCGGTACACCACGTTTTTGTGTATAGCTCATTTATTTTTGCAAAAGTAATTGTTAATTTTAAATACAAGTTTTCATTATATATTTAGATAAGTTATTGACTAAACGAGGTACATATTTGTTTAACCATAGCCATCTTAAGTTAGAGCGAGTAAGAAAATAAACGCATCACACCGAGGTTCACCTTTATAAGTCAGCCTGCTATGAAAAGTGAATAAACACTGAAAATCAGAGAATTGGTTGACAGCAGTAGCAAGGATCATATATAAAAGAGGATGTGCAAACTGCAATTTTGTGAACATGAAACTGATAATGCAAGAGTGGCAGATCTCGGAATGTTCATTTGGCATAGCATTGAATATGGATCACAGTTAGGAACAAGAATTTACGATAAAAATTTTAAGATAAACAGCAATTTTCAGGGTTGACAAATATTTATTAAAAGAGTTTAAAACGTATTATCTAAAAAAAATTTAGAAGAAAATATGAAACTAAAATTGTTTTAAAACAAATGGAATACATTATATATTATAATTTGGAATAAAAAAATGTTTTTTTTTTTTTTTTTTTTTTTTGTAAAAGTACAAAGAGACTTTTATTTATATTTAGGAACTTTAGGAATCATAATCATTGCATTTATTTTATAAAAAAAAGAAGCAGTAATAAAAAAAAACTCATGTGAGTCCGATCACAGGGAAGATGTGTAAACATCTAGTAATTAAAGATTTGTTTATGTCATTTTTTAAAACAAACAGAAAGCGTCATGTATGTATGTATCACTTATAGCAAAAACTGTTTCAGCTAATTCAACAACCCTTTGCTGTAAAACGTTAAAAATATTCCAATATAAACGTATATAAGTGATACATAGATGACGCTTTTTAAAAACAATATTATATCATAATTTTTTCACCAATACAATCATAAGTCACACAGCGTTATCTGCTTCAGCTCACACCGATATGAGTTACGCTGTTTTTGTGATTGTATTGTGAAATATAAATTTACCCCCTTGCGCGTATAGATGTTTACACATCAAAAATCTCTTTTGGAGTTTATGTGGTGGCTCTGAAAATGGCCTTTTTATATTTTGTGGCCCTGAAAAGGGCCTTTTTTATATTTTTATAGTTTGTGACCATGAAGAAGGTCTTTTATATGTTGAATTTCGCAACGTAGCAGCAACGGTAAGCTTTTGTACCTTCAGTCATATCATGGTAATCCCAAAGAGCTAAATAATGATAAAAAAAGGAAACTAAAAAATTTATTAATAAATGTGTAATAAATAATTGTGTTCAAAAGAAAAAAATTTTACATAAATTATGTTATTGTCTGTAAAAGAAACATATTTAAAATTGTTATAATTTAAAATTTTAAGGCTTTAAAACATTTTTTTGGATTTCCTTTTCTAAATACATGTCAAGAGTGTTGTTTCAAAATTTCAAGTAAATCGGAGTAAAACTTAAGAAGATACAGCATTTCCAGGGATCGGCCTCATACGGTGTATCGTATATAAATCAGTTTTTTAAAAACTTTAAATCGATTTTCTTGCAAATAAATGTTCGAAGTCCGTGAACATCATACCTCAAAATCTATTTGACCGATTTTTTTAAATTTTACAAACTATATCTACACATAAACCGTCAGGTAACCATGAAGAGTTTTTTTATTTTCCATTTTTTCCCCCATTTTTTCACAACAAATTCCTGAAATTTTATAGCAAAATTCACTTCAAAATGCTACCAAAAAAAAATCGAAAAAACTCACTATCTTAACTTTTAAACGCATTTCGTTGTCTACTTTTTAAAATAAAACTATCAACTAATGTTTTTGAGTTTTTATACAACACAACAGTCATATAAAAATCAAGAAGCGCTCTTCGAGGTAGTATGCATGGATCGTTTCCATCAAACCATGCAGATGTAGCCACTTTCTGTTCGATTGTAGTAATTATTATCTGCTTCAAGTTTATTATATGATAATTTGTGAGGAAGGACTTCGTATAAATCGAAAAGAATTTTTTGGAGAGATCGCCGTAATATTTGGATGCCATTAAAATTTTCTCCACATTATAAGCCTTGTTCTTTATGAAGGTATGTAGGGTATATCTGCAATGGGTGCTGCTCCTTTAGACGCTTCAATCCCACACATTCCGGAGCGAAATGAAGATTGCATACACGATCTTATGTGTTAGGATTGGAAGATTCGGCCAACTTTAGGTTCCTCTTCCATGCAGCCAACATTGCTGCATCCTTCATTGGAAAAGAATATAAAGTTGTGTTTTCGGAAAGAGCCCAATTTTTTACGCACTTAACCATTATTAGCTTAAAATATAATATAAGAATAAATATATATACTAGCAGATTCCAGCGCTCGAAATTCGAGTGCAGTTTCTAGGCAGCTTTGTTTTCCAACTTAGTCAATTCACAAACCAACAATTTATGGTTTATTATTATTGTAAATGAGGATAACAAATGCATTAAAAAACACATCAACAAATTTACTAAAAACACATGGCATATTTATAATTTATTATATGGGTTAGTAGCAACTTTAAATGCAATTTACTCAAAATAAAGGAAAAATTTAAAAATTCTGTAAATCTGCAAAATGGCTAAAAGGAAATGCCTTTCAAATAATATATGTTTGGTCAAGATTGGGGTACAACGGTAGAACAAAACATCGGTCATAAGAAATCCCCTAACCTATTAATATTAAAGATAAGAAAACAAAACAAATTCTACAAGCGAAAAAGTTGAAGTTTCAATTTTTGAACATATTTCAATTAAAGTTAATTTGACAAATTTCATAAGACATTTGTTTTATGTGAAATGAAATTTGTCAAACATGGTTGAAAAAATATGTGAAATTGAATAAAAATTTAAAATCCAAATAAGGAAACAGAAATGTATAATTTTTTAAAAAATTTTATTTTATAAAAAATAAACTTAAAGTAAATTTAAAATATAAACAAAAAAAAATCAAAAAATAAAGAAATAAAAAATAAAAAAAAATAATTCACAACTTAATTAGAAATGCTAAAAAAAATCAAAAAAAAGCGAGAAACAAGCATTTAAACATTATGAGCTGAAAATTTACCCCTCTTTGAATAAAACTTAATTTAAAAAGAAATTTTTTAACTAACCGTATCCAAATATAAATAAATTTCTGGTCGAAAATTTACTTTAGCTCTCCTTAGGCAAATGACACTTTACTTTTATATTTCTCTTTAAACTTGTTTTCACTTTGCACTCACTTTGTCACAATATTTCCTAAACGGAAATTATTTTCCCTTTTTCATAAAAATAAATTATATATAAAGATATTAAAGCAAATTCAAAAAATATTAATTCAATTCTAATGCCGGTTTTCTCAATGTATCGCCAATCTCTCTGTTACATAACCAGGACATAAATTTATTGGACCGTTAAACTGCCGGTTAATAATTTTGGTTTTCTCAATGTACCCACAAGAACATTATTTTCAGTTGGCAATGTCTCTCAAAATACGTATGAAAGTTGGGAGAATTATTTTCAGCTGGCAATGCCTCTCAAAATTGATATGAAAGTTGGGAGAATAATTTATCTGTACGATAAATAAATAATTGACAGATGAGTGCCGGTTAGCTTTGCGACAAAATAGAAGCAAACCAGACATTGAGAAAACCAAATTTCTTTAATCGGCAGTTTCTCGTTGGGATAATAGATAATCGCCTATTGAGAAAACGGGCATAAAACTTGCAATTCCTTTTTAATATTTTTAAGGTTTTTTTTGGAAATTTTTGAAAAATTTTCTTTTTAAGTAAGAACTTTTATACAAGATTTGATTTTTTCATTTTTTAATTGTTTTCAGTACACTACACACTACACTTTCACATACACTTTCCGCACAAACCAAAAATTGTTAATAAAAAATTATATTGTTATAACGCTTTCAAAAATCTTCCGTTTACTTTCTTTTATCACAATATTTAAAATATTTTTTCAAATATTTTTGTTTAGAGTTTCCACACTTTTTTATCTCAGTTAGACTGTTAGATTAGTAATGCCGAAAATTTGAAAGAAATAATTCTTATATACATATTAAAGAATGTATTTAGGTACAAAAAGGAAATCAAAATGGTCAAAAATCCAATATTATATCGCCATAATTCCAAAAAAGGAAAAGCCATGGACGATTTCAATGTGTGCGGGGTCACCGTTGCGTCAAAACTCCGCCAAATGAAAATTGAACGGAGTCGCATAGCTGAAAGGAAAATATATGAGCTGTTGTTCAAGGGCCTCATTGAAAATTGCACCATATACATTTTTTTTTTGTTAGATTTAGTAATTTTTCAGACATATTGCAATTACTGCAAATTATAATTTTGTTTAAATGGTGCGTGGTAAAGAAGAAGAAAGCATATATTTCAAAAATTCATAACTGCACTGTATTCTTAATCGGACCGGTTTCTGGCATTTCAGCCTTCATCACCGATTTATTGAACATTGTGATAATTGTTATGTTTTAATTGAATAGATTGTTTCTATATGAAAATTTTTTCTACTTAGGGCGGCCGTGGGTTTTGAACCATGAACCTTCACATACACTCGTACTTGCACTTTTTGGTCAGCGCTTTAACACACTCACCTAAAGTCAGGCCTACGAGCAGTGTGGTTAGATTCAGTTTTCGTACCATACAGCTTTACTTTGTATTAATTTCAGAAGATACAACTCTGTCCAAACAAACAATCGTTATTTTTGAATTTTGAATATTTTTTGCATTTATACATCTAATTTCCACTATTCTCAGTTTTCGTAAGAGTTGTCATATGTGATGTACGGTTTTGTACATACCTACATATGCACTTTTACATATATTTGAGATGACGCTTTTGAAGCGAATTGTGAATTGATTTTTTTTTCATTTATGAATTTTTTAATTCTTTATTTTTTGATTTTTTTTGTTTATGAGCCCTGTTCTTGAAACGTTGTTATTTGAATAAGAATGAATTTGAAATAACATGAAATTAAAATTTGGGTTTCTTGAAAATACAAATTTTATATTTTCGAAGTATTTTTCGAAATCATATTTTTTATTATCAACTGACATGAAACATATGGTTTAGCTTCAGAACCATATGATATCTAGAAACCAAGGTGCCATATGGAACCGACCCCCACTAACTTTGGAGGCCCGACCCAAACATGCCAGTGGCACACCCCTGGAACTCCCCTGGGGGTTCCCCATACAAACATTTCAAAAAATCGCCAGTTTTGGCACTTTACATGAAAAAATCTGCGAAATGCCTATGTTTTTCTTCTTTATTTTTATTTATTTATTTATAATAATATTTATTATTTATTTATAATAATATATATTTTTTCTCTTAAGAAATTTATTTAGTCAGAACATATGTAAATGAAAAAATTAATTAAAGTTAGTTATAGAAAAGAAACTTAAAAAAATTATTGCTTGAAGTCTTTTTTACTTTCAAGTCTGGGCAATTTCGCACGGCTCTCTGTGAGCCACCGAGAATGTACAATTTTCCCTGGTTTGATGTTAGCCAGATCCACCGAAACCACGCCGCTAGAAATTGCATGGGCCATGTCGTATAAGTACTTCGAATCGGTGGAAAATTCAATTTTTTCTGGAGCAGGGGGCATATTTTGCAACGCAATTTTCTGGAAATATATAATAATAAAATAATTAATAATGGTTGACAATTATAATAAATGAGTGATAGCAATAACAAGTTTCGATTTGACGGCTCAGTTTTCCGGTTGCCGATCTCGGTCCAGTGCTGGTTGATTTATCCAAAGCTTCAAACAATTGCCGAAACGGAAGTTCGTTGAAGTGTAGAAGGCAAACGAACCAATGCAATGGTCTTTTTAACAGCAATTCGAATCGTCGTATAATTCCACCGTATGGGCCAGTGTTTGTTGGCTCACCGTCAGTGCATATTCCAATTAATGCATCCAGTGATATATTTTTATCGTTGAAAAAATCATTTAATTTGGTTGTTTTGTATTCAGCGGTTTCATGTTCCAGTCTTACGTAACCAATCAATTCAGAACTGGGTTCTCTCAAAATAACAAGATGAGGTTCTTTTACCATCCTAGTATAATACTTCTCATCAATTTTATCTATCATTAAAGTATCATCTTTTCTGCCATCGAATGAAAACTCTAACAAATTGGTATCATCTAACCGTTTGCGAAGCACTTCTTGTCTGCATTTCTCTTTTTCTCTGCGAACTTTCGATTTATCCAGATGAGAGGTTTCCCATGCTTATCTTTAATTTTAAAATCTTGAAAAAGAGCGGTTCCCAATGCTGATGCTACTCTATCAGGCACACCAAATCTGTCACATACCAAGGCAAAGTTAATACAATCGTATCTCTCTGTGTATTGTGAACTTGTGTTTCTATCCATATCTTCTTGAACCGGTGGCGGTGCTTATGTTGAATCATCGGGATCTTGGTATGTTGGCATTGATGACATACACGTTGCTCCTTGCTCTTCAATTTCCATCACAAATGCATCCATTGTTAGTCTTCTCTGATTATGTTGATCGTGCATAAACTCTTTGAGGCGTTCGGGAACCAAGTCGCATGCACATGGACCTGCCTTCAAATCGCATTTACATGTTCCAATGTAAAAAATTGTTTCCAAAGATTTTACATACTCTGTAAATTGTTGGGTTTTGTTTCTTCTCTTGATTTGGTCTTGATATTTGTCAAGCAATCTATTCAATTTATTACATACACTTTTTTTCAGCATTATTTCCATACCAAGTTTTTCCCAAATTCCAATCAACTTATCTTGTACTTGAATAGTGAATGATTTACAGGAAAACTTTTTTTTGTTCTGTTTTAGCACGTTCGCTTAAGTAAAAATAATATCTCAAGATATCCAGATGGGTTGGTAAATTAAGATCAGTCAAATCAGTAGACACACCAAAAACAGTAACATCATGCTTGGGTATATGACTCATTGGGTTTTCGATAGTTGTTGCTTCATCTTGCGGTGTAGAGGATGGTGGATTCATTGTAAACTTATTGATTTGGAATGGTCACTTCACTTATTTTTTTTTTTTTAATATTTTTTTATCTGAAATTAGCACTTCACACTTTGAGTTCTTCACAACGACTTAATGCATTCACAAAAACTGTTGCGTTATATATGGTCTACGAGACGACGTAATACGAATGAAATGGTAATTTCAAATCTACCTGCTGTGTCTTGTGGTGGCTTAAAAACCCACAATCAATTTTACGACCTGCAATTGTGTCACAGTGATACGTTCATTTTTTAAAGGGGTTTGGGTGCATTACAGTGATACATTAATTGTTAAAATGGTTGCAAAAAACGCGCATTTCTTAAGAAGGTGCCATAAAAAACCCATAAAAAGGGTTGTAAAAACAACCTTCATTTATTAAGTAGGTGCTATAAAAAAACTACACAAGTAAGTTTACGACATGCAGCTGTGTCTTGTGGTGGCTTAAAAAACCCACACAAGCAATTTTACGACCTGCAATTGTGTCACAGTGATACGTTAATTTTTTAAAAGGGTTGAATAAAAAACCGACACAACTAAGTTTACGACATGCAAATGCATAACAGTGATGCCTTGGTTTTAAAAGGGTTGTAAAAAACGCTAATTTCTAATAAATTTTTTTAATTTCTTTTCTATTACTAAGTTAAATTAATTTTTTCATTTACATATGTTCTGACTAAATAAATTTCTAAAGAGAAAAATATAATCCGAAAAAGAAAAAAACATAGGCATATCGCTGATTTTTCCATGTAAAGTGCCGAAACTGGCGATTTTTTGAAATGTTTATATGGGGAACCCCACAGGGGAGTTCCAGGGGGTGTGCCACTGGCATGGGTAGGTCGGGCCTCCAAAGTTAGTGGGGGTCGGTCATACATTTGGACTCGATTGGAGCACTCTAAATAGGTCAAAATGGGATTTTTCAAAATTTGCCCCTACCCAAAAGTTCGAACCAAATTCTGGGACATCAGAATTCGTTTCAAAGGTATGGTTCCTTCATCAAAGTTTCTTATTTTGATCCCTAGAATACGATTTTCACTGAGCAATGGGCGATTTCTTTGCCTCCCCACAAATCGACCCGGCCTATTGACTACTGATTACGAGTTTTTTTTTTTTTTAAATCAGCGCAAAATGTAGACGTTTTTTAAAATCGTTTTTTTTTTATAAAATTAATGTCTAATTTTTTAAAATAATGACAATAAAAAACATGTTAGAGTTTAAATATCAATTAGTTTTTTTTATCTCTTAAGACCTGCTTAGTAGAAAAAAAGGGCATTTGTTTTGATTTCACAAAGTCTTTTCTATGTGAATTAAAACGAAAAAAAATATTCTTATTGAAATTAGAGAACAGCAAAAAACTCGTAGATTTAAGAATTTTTTCATTTACGAGTTTTTTTTTGTGATAGTGGTTTCAAGAACAGGGGTGTATATTTTAAATTTACTTTAAGTTTATTTTTTATAAAATCCAATTTTTGAAAAAATTATACATTTCTGTTTCCTTATTTGGATTTTAAATTGTTATTCAATTTCACAAATTTTTTCAACCATGTTTGACAAATTTCATTTCACATAAAACAAATGTCTTATGAAATTTGTCAAAATTCAAACTATTGAACTTTTTCGTTTTAAGAATTTGTTTTGTTTTCTTATATTAACTATGTGTGTGTGTTTGTTGGTTCTTACTGTGTGCACACAAAGTGTGTGTGTTGTGCAAAGTACAAACTTGGATCTTTAAATTCTTTGTACAAATTTTATCGTAAATTTTATCTCGTATGTGCATTATCATCAATTTTTGTATATTTTCAGATCTGCCATTCTTGTTTTCATAATCCAATTGCAGTTTGCACATCCTCTTTTATATATGATCCTTGCTTATTCATTAAATTTTATGACCTGTAGTTTTATTACAGTATACTCTACACACAATTGGATGGACGGACGGACATTGGTAAATCGCCTCAGAAAGTGATTCTGGGTCAATCGATATAATAAATGATGGGTCTATGTTAAATATTTTTGGTAGTTTTGAACATCAACACAAAGTCAATATACCCCGAACACATAGTGGCACAGGGTAGTATAATAATATATTAAGATTTTCCGGGAAGTTCTTTAAATTTATTGATATTACCTTTCTCTTATTTAATTAAATATTTATATTAAGCATTTTTTTTTTTATTAACTTGTAACAATTGTTTTAAATTGCAGCTTACAGGAAAAACGTAAGAAAAAAACAAAGTGTTTAAGTACCCCTTGAAATTGTTACTGTCGTCTCTAAAGTACAGAAAACGACATTGACATTTTGAATAATGACCGTTATTTATAATATCGTACAAGTAATGTTTCAACAAGGTTTGGGGGGCACTACTTACACTCATACAATGTTAAAATTCTCAGATAAGTACAACTGAAGAAGAATAAGAAGAAGAAGAAGAAAAACACATAATAAGACACATACTGAGTCCTTTCTAAAAAGCATGCTAAATGAGTTGAAGAACCAGCCAAGAAAATGTTATGAAACAACAACAAAACTACAACAGCAAAAAAACTCAAGTTGATGAGAAGAAATTAAATTGGATACAAGAACAATAACAAATGACAACTACATGCAATGACACTTCACACTTACATACACACACACTAACACACATAAATAAACCCAGTCAGCATTTAAAACATCGTTTTTACAAAAATCGTCTAGCTTAGTCTTCTTCGAGCACTTTTGTTGATTACAAACTGATTAATCCCATGTGCGTTTAAAAATATAACAGAAATGTTAATTACGAAAATGGAACTACAAAATACACAGATATAGAACAATTATGTTTAAATATGAATAATATTTAAATATGACTCGAAAATGAGTCGAATTTGATCTAAAAGGCGAATGAAAAAAGTGCAAATGAGCACATTTATTATTGTTTTAATCGCGCAGAGGAGTCGAATATGAATATGATCACAAATTTCATAAAATGCTGACTGGGAACACATTAACAATCCAAATGCAAGTGAAGATGAATGAAGAAGCATTCAAAAAAAACAAAAACGACCAACAACAAAAGTAATACTTGGTTAACTAAATAAACAAAACAACAAAAAAAAAACATAAAACTTATAATAATAATAAAAACAAAATGGCAAATTTAAATTTTTTTTATGAAACAAAATATAATATACTACACGTACATGCAAACATAAAATAATAACTTTGAGCCAAGACAGTCTGACGGACAGACAGGCATACAGCCTTACAGGTAGAAAGAGAGAATTGTTTTGCGCTGTGAATGCTTTCTCCGGTTTAATATATTCTATTCCAATATGAACCAAAGTAGATGTACCAGGTGTATTTAAATTCAAACATTTTATGGTTACTTTGAAGGACTTTTGCTCCATGACTGTGTATGTGTAATTATACAGAGCTTTTTTTTACTCTTTAATGCTAATAAAGCAATGCCAAGGGGTTTTCTTTACTTTTTTTCTCTCTGATTTTACGTCAAAACATTGCAAAGTGTCGTTAAAATCTTTTAAAATTATGTGTTAAACTTATTCATCTAATAACAGAACAGATTGCTTTTCTACGTTTTATTTCGAAACCAAAAAGGAATACATTCCGCAAGGTAAATTAAAATGTAGCAAAAAGTTTTGACAACTGTATGATAAATTAATAAAACATTATAATCTAGATGATAGTACATTTGAAAATACTTTTATTCCTACACCCTCTCAAAATTCAATAAAATTTGTATAACTGTTTGTTGTTCCTTACTGAAATAAGACGGCTTGGGCCAATGGCTTTTTTTTTATAGTTTTCCAAATATTTAATTTGATAATTGCATTAATTTTTTTTAGTTACACAGTTCAACATTCATTCTGGAGGGTGAGAAATGAGAAATTCTAAGTCAGTTTCAAAGCATTCGGCCAGTAAAGTGAAACTTTCAAAGGGTTTGGCGTTTTTCAGCAAATAAAGTTGGACTAATTTTATCGACTCAAATCTTTAAAAATTGTTATTTATCCCCCCCCCCCACCCTTCCTTTTTTAAATAAATCTTCTGAATAAAATATTCAGTTTGTACGATTATTATTGTTTAGTGGTGTAAAAGTGATCTACACAAAAGAGTGATATACTTAATATTAAATCAAATATACATCAGTATTATTTTATTCTATTTTTGCCATGGATATATTAATAAAATTTATTTATTTAAATCTTTGCTGCAATATTGCTAAAGAATGAAATGAAAAATCATCAATCATCACTTAGTTGTAGCTGAAAAACTAAGCAAACAAACATCAATACATGGAAAATATATTATAGGTCAATGCATGCGTTTCCGGTTATATGACATAACTCCTCGTTTAATTTAGTTTTTGCTAATTAAATAGCTCGCCCTAACCTCCATTGCAAAGGTAATGGTTGTGAAGAGTGGCTATATGCATTAAATCGTGGTAGTTGGAGATGGCTGTATAGTTTCTTTTAACTGCCCAAATATTTCTTCATTGCGGCCATATAGGTCGGATGGAGTAACAAAATAATAACCAAAAAAAAGCTCTCTCAACTTTTTTTATTAAAATATTGCCATATTTGGAAAACATAGAGAATAAGTTTATAATAAAAAATAATTAAATTAGCGATGCCAAACGCAAAAAACCAAATATCGCAAAAATTTGAAATAAAATAATTTGTTATCTTTATTTTCTGAAAAACTTCAAATTTTCATCCAAAAAAATTGTAAAAATTTATATAAAAATATCATTCTCAGCAAATTGCGTTTATTTATGTAACAATTTTTATGTTAGCAATTCTTAAATATCATTTGAGGTTTTCTAAGATTCATTGAATTTTAATTAATGTTTTCTGACAATCGCAAAATATATCGACAGCTATTGTTGTCTGCACTAAGGATTAAGTGATTCACTAAGTACATACATCTTAACGACAGTCGACAAATCTATTTTTCTATTTATTTAAATTGTAAACGAGGCATCTCTGTCAAAATAAGCGAAAAACACAAAGAATAATAGAAAAAAACAAATTACTTCGTGTTTAACAGGATGATTTTATGTTTATGTTTAATATCTCCATTTTTTTTACTAATATTTCTGTTTATTTATTTGAAAATTAAATAATGAATTGAATATGCTATTTAATTTTTTTCTTTATATAAAAAAGTTTTTTAATAAAAGCAAAATATTTTCATTTCAACCTAAATATTTAAGTTTTTATCGATTGAATAAACAACACAAAAATGGTTGTCGTTTAGATAACAACAACAGCTGACTTTAACAATAGCGAATATCGTTTAAAAATTTTAGTGATAATTTTGCAATTTTCTTTTTTAACGATTCGACTATCATTAAAAACAACAATAAATTAGGTACAATTGTCAAATCACATAGTTTACTTTTAAAGCTGTTTACGTTTTACTTTAACATAATATATTTGGAAATGCTACTTGCAAGTTAAATGAACATATTTCGAATGTACTATTTGTACAAATTTCTAATAATGAAAATAATGTTTGCTCCCGACATTAAAATTCCGTACAGAGTAGTTCTGTTATAAGAAAGGTTCCTAAGACTAAATAACACTTAACATTAAATTACACACACCGTGATGTGTTAAGATTGACAACATATCAATTAATTCACCAAAATTTAACAGTGAAACGAAATCACCAAAAGTGAAAGATAAAGAAATCAAAAGATGAATACATAGATAATAATACAATATGTACATGAATATAAATAAAAAAACGTGTAAATACACAAACGAAAATAATACGGGAGTTTATCCCCTGTGGGTTCCCGGGTAACACTTCTGGTAGAAATTTGGTAGTTGGCAAGAACCTGGATCCTGCAGCGTGATATTCTCCATTAGAATACCTATTGGTGACAGGTAATTAATATTAGACCAGCTCAGTCCAACCTCATGGTCGTAGATTCCCCTGGCAAGGTCATTATCATGTGTGGAAAGTTTGTTAACAAAATTTCCCATTAGTGAGATGGCGTACTGACAAAGTGGTACCACTGATGAATTGTTGTAGATGACTTTGTTGGAATAACGTTTCGTAAATGTCTCGAAGTTTTTATTTACACAGCTCCTTAGCACTCTCCGCTCAAAAATCTCCAATTCTTTGGCCACTATCGGTGAGATAGTGAACCAGATTAGGAAAGCATATAGTAAGGCGGATCTTATAGCCACTTTGTAAATAAGAAGTTTGGTCTTCTGGGGTAAATAATTGCTTCTCATCAATCTCGAGAACATGCCAGCAATTTTCTTACACTTCGCCAAAAGAGCTCGTCCATGATTGTTAAATTTAAACAATTTGTCAAATGTGACTCCCAGGTACTTTAAGTTGGATTTAAACGGTATGACACTACCTTCGAGGTACAGGTGTAGAATTTTACCCTCAGGTACAACAAACCTCGGACACTTGCCCGAAGCGTTCCTTATGCAAATTGCCTCAGATTTAACTGCGTTAATTTGTATACCCCATATTTTATAAAAATCATTTATAGCAGATAGATGAATTGAAACTTTATTGAGGGCGGTGATTGGAGACACATCGTGGGCGAAAATTAGGTAGTCGTCTGCATATAACATAGCCTTGGAGTCTGCCACCTCATGAGGAAAATCGTGGAGGTATAAGTTGAAAAGAAATGGCGCCAACACGCTACCCTGCGGCACGCCACTCTTAACAGCACCAAGATTAGAGCGAGCTTCGTTTAATTGAATGCAGAATTGACGATCAGAAAAGTAGCTCAGTAATAACTTCACCAAATATGGATCTATTCCCAGGTCGACTTATTTATATAAAATTCCTTTGTGACAAGCAGTGTCAAATGCCTTTTGAATATCCAGAGATACCGCAATCGTGCACCTTTGTTCTCTAAGATTACGCGTTACATCACCATGAAATTTTAAAAGAGCATGTTGGGTTGAGTGCATTTGTCTGAATCCAAATTGAAAACTAGATACTGGGTCAATTATCAATTCATTTTCAAGCTTTCTCTTAATGATGTGCTCAAATAGTTTTCCCAAGTTGGACAAAAGTGAAATAGGACGGAAATCTTCAGGCTTTTCACTATCTTTTTTCTTTTTCAGAGGAAGGATTTTACCAATCTTCCAGCATGTCGGAAAATAACCATTATTTAGGCAATTATTAAAGATGATGGTTAAAAATTTTAGAGAAGAGTCAGGAAATCTTTTTATTAAAAAGTTAGAGATTTTATCTATGCCAGTTGACTTTTTGTTTTTAATGTTCTTTACAATTTCCTTCACCGTAGATAGTTTCACAAAATGTAAAGAATCTTCATTGGTACTGGAGTTAAATGTATCATCAAAGGAATAAATAGATCTAGGTATGTTAGACGTACACGCAGTAATACGTTCTTCAAGATCACTTACCGGTCTCTCTGGCAGTTTTTCACTGTACACTGAAGAAAAGAAATCTCGAAATACCTCACATTTCTCATTGTCTTCAATTACTGTTCTGTTATCAACAAGAAGTTTATGACAGAATGGCGTGTTCTTATTTCCAATCATCCCATATATTTTCCTGAACGCTGATGGACTAGGTTTAATACTAACTAGACGCTGGCTGAATATTTCAGCTTGTTCGATATTAACTAATTCCTTTATAAGAATTTTTAATAGTTGAATTTGTTTTCAGAGAAGATTATAATCCTGACCTTGTCTATTTCCAGCTCTATGATACATTTTCTTAAGGTCTTTTTGCCATCTTTGTTTGATACGCAGAAAATTTTTAATTTTATCCGAAATGTGGACTCTATTGTTTTTAAGAAAAATTTTTTCAGAGTGTAAATTCGAGATTGAACTGCAGGTTGAAGTAAGTTCGTCTATTAAGTGATCTATTTCATTATTTTGTAAATTAATGTTATCTGGAGGCATTAAATTATAAGTGGCAATATCCATATCTCGACGAAAATTCTGCCAAACGGTGTTCTTGAATGACGAAAAGCATTTTGGAGACCTTAGAATAAAATTGACATTATTAAATTTCAATTCCATCTTTATTGGAAAATGGTCGGAGAATGTAGCCAAGCTGCAGATTTTATAGTTTGGACTATCTTGAATTACAAGGTTGGAGCAGACCAAGAAATGGTCTAGATAAGAGCAGCCATTCGGGAAAGTTGGATTGATGTCTGAAAACCGTACGACATCTATAGAGTGATCATTGAGCCAGTTGTGCAATTATCTTCCATTACCATTATGCAGTTGATCTCCCCACGATGGATGTTTAGAATTGAGATCACCTCCGACAATTACTCCATCAAAATTTCTTGCGGCACTAAAAATTTTTGAAAGGCCAGTAGTGATTCTTGTCTCACTTGTGTTACACGGTATGTAAAGTGATCCAACTAGGAACTTTTTACAAACGTTGTCGATAATAATTTCAATTTGGATAAAGACAGTATGGAACCAAATGTCATCAATTGTAACGCAGCTGTAAGAAATTGAGTCGTTAATAGCTATTCCAACTCCAATGGATGAATTGTCGTAAATGAAGTTATAACCATTTATATTTATGTTACCATTACCCCTGAGATGGCATTCCCGGATAAAGGCAATATCAATTCCATTTTGAAAAAGTAAATTTGAAAGTTCTATGCGTCGACTTATATCAATAAGTGAGCGTACATTGTATGTAAGGAAATTTAGGCTTCTACGGGTCATAAGAATTTTGAACCTTTGATAGTAACCGTTGAAATTTTGTTTTGGCTACATCCCTTGGCAGTTTGGTGTATTCTTTAAGAAACTTTTCAATTTCTTGTTCAAGTGTCATTTGCTCTGGCTCCATAAAATATTCCGCAAGTTTTAGATACTGCTTTACAATTGAAGATTTGCCACTTTGATGGTTTGGAACTATTGTTGCATTTGTCGTGTTATGGAAATGGCTAGAATATAATATTTCTGGTGACGTAACAGAAGACGGAATAAGTCTTCTAACATTATCGGTTGCTGTTGATTTCCTTTCTCGAGCTTCATTCAGTTTAGCTTTTTTATTAGCAAAATATTTTCGATAAGCCGAGCACCCCCTCCAATTGGCTGGATGACCAGATTGTCCACAGTTAACACATACTAGCTCTGATTTCTCTTCACCATTTCGCTCACATTTACCAGGCTCGTGTTTTTTGTCACATTTGACACAGTTAAATCCACGATTGCAGTTCTTTGCCATATGACCCCAAAGTTGGCACCTACGACATTGTATTTCGCGTTCATTTCTTTTAGGATTTTCCCATACAATCTTTTGATAAAGAAGGTATTTAATGTGGGTTATATCCTTAAGGCCCTTCCCTTGCTTAAGAGTGACCATAAATAAGCCAGTATCGGTCTTGTTCTTCTTTGAAAAGTTTGTAGTGAACTTTGAGACCTTATCGACAGCATTTATAGAATAATCCACGAATTACAAATGACATTTGACGTAGCTCTTTTGGGGTAAATGAATAGGAATTAACCTTTTTTTCTCTCAGTAGATTCATCATCTCCGTGTACACACCTATATCAGAAAGAAAAAGTTTACTTTTGTGTCTATTTACATTTTTAATTTTAAAATTTATTTTAGGAGATCTCGCCTCTAATTGGTCCACAAGAAGCTTTACGTTCACGTTGTATAGTATTATTGGTGGACAAAATTGTCGCCTTGTCAAGTTGCCAGTATTTTCATTACTATTGTTGTTACGAGCATTATTTTCGTTTCGTTTATTGTTGATATTGCCGTCATCCCCTTCTATTTCCAAGTCACCTAGTATCGCAAATCTATTCTGCGAATTTGTCAATTGGGAAATAGTACTTCCCCATATTCCAGATACATCAACTTTCGTTGGTGAATCTATATTATTATACCTCCTCTTCTTTGTTGAACAGTTGTCGCCATTATCACAGTTGTTGTTGCCACACAAAATACAGCCATCTATTATAGTTGCTGCTGATTTATTAGCTGATGCTTCGTCATCCTCTGCATCCATCGGATCCATATCCAATGCACTACCAGGCATTCACTTAACTTCAAATTGTTAAGTTATATTTACTTAAAAAGTATATTTTTATTAAATTTTGCAATTAAAATTTCTCCGCCAAAAAAAGTATGTGTTGTTTACACTAGGGTTGCCCAATCTCTCCCTATCATTAAAAAGAAGTTACTGAATCGCGATACTGAAAAGCAAATAATTTCTCCTGAACGGCAATATTTTTTTTAAATGTAAACATATTTGGTGTTTTTTTTTTGGAATTTCAATTTGTGTTTAACGAATAAAATTTATATATTAAAGATGCAATTGATGTCTTCTAAATTTAAAATTATTATTTCCGACGTTTTGATATGATTTTCTGAAATTCAATTTATATATTCTAATTTATAATTGGAAATTTTAATTCCAGTTTTTATTAGAATTGATATTTTCTTAAATTTGAATGGAAAATTTAAAAAGTGTAATTTTGTATTTATGTGAATAATAATGCTTTAGTAATTATAAGCAATTTTTAAAAATTAGATTTAATCGCAATCAGATATTTTGTAGGTAAAGCAGAATAATAATTCTATATAACTATGTAGAACGGTTTTGAAAGCAAAAAACTCATTGATGAACTCGATAACTGTATTTTATAAAGACAAAAAAAAAATTAATGTGCCAAACTTATTGTCATATTTGTAAAAGAATAATGAAACAAGTAAGAAAATTATAGTCGGTCTAGACCGACTATACGATACCCTATACCATGCGTTTAGAAATCCTATCTCTTAGGCCCAACTAACTGGACATAGAAAATAAGCAAAAACCAAATTTGAGTGGGATTTTTATTAATTTTTTTGGCTGCAGATATAAAAAAGTTCATATCGGATGCTATATCTATAAAGGGGCTAGGTCCAAAAATGGACCGATCCTGATCATGTTTGGTAAAGTCTCTTGTATTTTGCAAAAATATGTACAAACAAAATTTGAGAAGAATCAGTGCAATATTTTTGTTTTTTAATAGATTTAACTGAAGATCGGGAAGCAGCTCTATATGGGGTCAAAGGGATCATTTTTGGACTACTCATTAGTAAATGTAATGAACGCATACAAACCCAATTTGAGTAAGATCTATATGACAATTTGGATCTTATGGCAATTTATGTCGATTTCATATGGGTAATTTGTATGGGGGCTAGGTCTGAACATGGACCGATTCTCACCAATTTCAATAGCGTTCATCCCATGGCCGATAAATGCTTATATACCAAATTTCATCAAAATATATTCATATTTGCGACCTGCAGTTTGATTACAAGCTTTACATGGACACACAGACGGACGGACGGACGGACGGACGGACGGACGGACATTGTTAAATCAACTCAGAAAGTGATTCTGATTCGATCGGTATAATTAAAGATGGGTCTAGGTCAAATATTTTTGGTTGTTACAAACAGCAGCACAAAGTCATTATACCCAAACCACATAGTGGTATAGGGTATAAAAACGTATGACATAAAAGACCAGTCCGTGTGTACTCTTAACATTGTTCTGTATGATATCTAGTTGAAAATATTGACATTCCTGTTAAAATAGAAATAACTATTGCAAAGCCAATTAGAACAAACAAAAATTGTGGCGCCATCTACCTCGGCATAGTCACGCTGAGCAAAATGAAGTGACACTCTGTTAATGCAAAAGAAATGTATTTTCCCCACAACAAAATATTGCAGAATTTTATGCAAATAAAATAATATACCGATTTATTCCTAACATGCAGTTATTATGGATATACATATATAGAATATATGTACATTATTTGTATTATTTAATATGTGTATGTATGTATATGTAAATATTACACTCAAAAAATACAACATCAAACGTTATTTTTGTGTTTTTCCCTTTAAATAAATTAACACCTTAATTTTTTTTTTTTTTACTAAATTTACATTGTTTTTTTGATGTGTAAACATCTATACGCGCAGGGGGGTAAATTTCTATTTCGCAATACAATCACAAAAACAGCGTAACTCATATCGGTGTGAGCTGAAGCAGATAACGCTGTGTGACTTATGATTGTATTGGTGAAAAAATTATGATAAGTTCTTTTCTAAACATTTTCCAATTGTCTTTCAAAAAACATCAATTGTATTTCAGAAACCATCAATATAATTTGAGAAGACATCATTTGAATTTCAGAAAACATAAATAGAATTTCAGAAAACATCAATATAATTTCAGAAAACATCATTCGAGTTTCAGAAAACATCAATTGAATTTCAGAAAACATCAATAGAATTTCAGAAAACATCACTTGAATTTCAGAAAACATAAATAGAATTTCAGAAAACATCAATATAATTTCAGAAAACATCATTCGAGTTTCAGAAAACATCAATTGAATTTCAGAAAACATCAATATAATTTCAGAAAACATCAATATAATTTCAGAAACCATCAATATAATTTCAGAAAACATCATTTGAATTTCAGAAAACATAAATAAAATTTCAGAAAATATCCATATAATTTCAGAAAACATCATTTGAATTTCAGAAAACATAAATAGAATTTCAGAAAACATCAATATAATTTCAGAAAACATTAATTGTATTTCAGAAAACATCAATTGAATTTGAGAAAACATCAATTGCATTTCAGAAAACATCAATTGAATTTCAGAAAACAGTATAATCGACTTATTTTTATGCACTGGAAAATATGATGTTGATGTTTTCTTTAATTATTATATGTTTACACATCTCCCTTGTGATCGGACTCACATGATTTTTTTTTTATTGACAACTAGGTATTTTAGCATTATTTGCTTTAGATGTTGGTGAATTTTTACTCCCTTTATATTAGCTCGTAGATTCTGCTTGTCGAACAAATTTTGGATCGATTTTAACCACTTTCCCGTGACCCAATCGATCTGAAATTTTGCAGGCGGGCTCGTGGCAATGACAGAAATGACCTAACAAATTTTTTTAGTGATTCCAAAACAATGGAAACTTTTAAATTTTTCTACCAGAGTTGATAAGAAAATGTACAAAGGTTTGTTCTTATTATATTATTACCACAACGACCACAAATACAACAAGTCCAGCTATGACAACAATGCAACATTTAGAATAACAATAAGAACAATATAGAAACATTATGTTTTTCATTTTTTTTTTTTTTTTAGAGATTTCCCTGGACCTGTCCCACCGATTTAATTGATTCTTGAAACAGAAATCTTCCCATGAATTTAGTGAATCATTCCCACTAAAAATGATCACCCTAGCTGTCCTATTGAGGGCGTGATCGTAATAAGAAGAACATAGAAAATTATATTTTTTCAAGAGTTTTTTTAGTTCTTCATTCAAATCTCGGGCCCTAATCGACCGATTTGGACGATTTTATATAGCAAACTTCTCAGGTTCCTAGTGAATCACTTTTTATGCCAACGTGTACCCTAGCTGCCCGATTGATGCCGTCATCGTGATTTCCACAGACGGACAGACAGACAGACGGACATCGCTATATCAACACCTGTTGTTACAGGGATCACAAATATATATATTTTATGGGGTTAAAAATTTTTTTTCTAATTATTACAAATGGAATGGCAAACTTATATATACTCTCTGCACACTGGAGTGGAGGGTATAAAAATGTATATGTGCCCCTGCACATTAGTAAAACGCAATTAAAATTTCCTCTCTATGTTGCATTTTGATAGTGTTTTATATAATTGCATTACTACAGTACATATGAAGGTTTTTTTTACATACAAATCCAAAAAAAGTGAATTCATGGGTTTTCTTGGCGCTGAGTACTTAGGCCCCAATGAACAAATGCCCCCAAAAAATGAAAAAATTCCCCAAAAAATTTGTATGGGATTGGGACATTTGTTCCTGATGAACAACTGTTATGGTTTTTGGGGCACAAGTTCATTTTTTATTCCAATTTGAAATATTTTTAAATTTGCACGTTTGGGTCCTAAATTAATTTTTTTTAATACTCCAGAAATAAACAACGAAACGGGCTGATGTTACTGTTTTGTTTGTAGTTTATTTATTTTCGAAAACTGGAAAAATATCGGGAATCGTTTGTAAATTGAAGTAATCAGTAAATAAAATTTATCGTAACTGTGTTCCGCGAGCGCGTCGCGCCCGCGTCCAGAAGCCGCTCCCGCACGGGTTTGACAGCCACACCCGCACCGCTCAGTTGTCGTTAACTTATTTGTAATCGCCGCAAGACATAGTTTTTGCAGATCATTCCGATATATTACATTTTGATGGATAAGAGAAAGTGCAAAAATGATATGAAAGTTTTGCAAACATTGCAAGATATGCTATGGTTGCGAGCTAAAGCTTCGCAATGGTGCTGCCGAAAAGAATACAGAATTTAAATGCGTTTATTGTAGGAGAAATATTGAGAGCACTATGCAAATTTTCATTTGAATAGATATATGGCGAAAAAAAAATAATTAAATAAAAATATGGGAAAAATTTTGCAGAATCATTTTTGGGGCGTAAGTTCATTTTTGTTTTATTTGGTTTTTTGAAAAATTGGGGCATTCGTTCATTTTTTGGGGATTTTTTTAAAGGTTTTGGGGCTTTTGTTCATCGAAAACTTACGCCCCAATTTTTTTGGGCATTTGTTCATTGGGGCCTAAATATTCAGCGCCGGTTTTCTTATGCATGGCCAAATATGGTATTCGTACATTTGAGATCACTTAGTATTTGATGATAATTTTTATCTGGATTAAAAATAAATATAGAATTGTTTTACAAAATATTGTGGTTTTTCTATTTTTTAAGTGAATTAATTTTAGTAGAAACACTCCATCGAATATAATAACAACTATACTATACTATACCATTAAAAAACTTCTAATAATTTACAATATTCGTATACTTCAAAAGAACATTTGCAAAAAGAAATTGTAATCATCTGATTAAATATGTGGAATTTAGTTTTTTTTTGAAAGGCGCTAAGAGCACTTAAATTGAAAAACGAAAATCACCTATTTAAGAAAGGAGCTAAATGGAAAAAATGCGCTTTTTGAGTTGTTAATAGGCACTAAATCTAGTGCGAAAAGAGCTAGCTTGACATCGCTGATCAGTAGAACTTTTGTTTGGAATAACATGTCTTAATCCTTTCACAATCTAGCAGCGGTTTTTTTTAGTCGACTTGGAGATAAAATGAACTAAAATAACAACAAAATCCAAAACACTTATTCAGATTTTATGGAATTTTGTTAGAAATATTTTTCCCAACAGACCATAAAGGTAAAAAAAATTCATGTTAGTCCGATCGCAGGGGAGATGTGTAAACATCTAGTAATTAAAGATTTTTTTATGGCACTTTTTTAAAATCTAACAGAAAGCGTCATCTATGTATCACTTATAGGAATCAACTGCAGGGGCACTGCTAATATTAAACATTTATTATAATTTATTATTTCAACTGATTAATTTTTAATTTTTCGTTTTTTATGTTTCATTTTTGGTTTTTCATTTTTAATTTTTCGTTTTTCATTTTTCATTTTTCGTTTTTCATTTTTCATTTTTCATTTTTCATTTTTCATTTTTCATTTTTTATTTTTTATTTTTCATTTTGATTTTTAATTTTTTAATTTTTAATTTTTTGTTTTTCATTTTCCATTTTCTACTTTTAATTTTTAATTTTTCATTTTACATTTATTTTGATTTTTAAATATTTTAATTTTTAATTTTTTATTTTTCATTTCTCATTTGCTTCTTTTAATTTTTAATTTTTCATTTTTAATTTTTAATTTTTTAATTTTTAATTTTTCATTTCTTATTTTTAATATTTATTTTTAATTTTTTAATTTTCATATTTCGTTTTCGATTTTTCAATTTTTATTTTTCATTTTTTATGTTTCATTTTTCATTTTTTATTTTTAATTTTTTATTTTTTTATTTTTCATATTAAATTTTTTATTTTAAATTTTTTTCATCTTTATTTTTAATTTTTTATTTTTAATTTTTTTTTCATTTTTATTTTTATTTTTTATTTTTTATTTTTCATTTTTTATTTTCTATTTTCCATTTTAATTTTTTATCTTTCATTTTAATTTTGCATTTTTTGTTTTTCATTTTTAATTTAGGAATCAACTGCAGGGGCACTGCTAATATTAAACATTTATTATAATTTATTATTTCAACTGATTAATTTTTAATTTTTCGTTTTTTATGTTTCATTTTTGGTTTTTCATTTTTAATTTTCCTTTTGTCATTTTTCATTTTTAATTTTTCGTTTTTCATTTTTAATTTTTCGTTTTTCATTTTTCATTTTTGATTTTTCATTTTTCATTTTTCATTTTTTATTTTTTATTTTTCATTTTGATTTTTAATTTTTCATTTTAATTTTTTATTTTTCATTTTTCATTTTTAGTTTTTTGTTTTTTATTTTTCATTTTTTTTTTTATTTTTCATTTTTTATCTTTGATTTTTGATTTTTGATTTTTTATTTTTGATTTTTTATTTTTGATTTTTTATTTTTGATTTTTTATTTTTGATTTTTGCTTTTTGATTTTTGATTTGTGATTTTTGATTTTTGATTTTTGATGTTTGATTTTTGATTTTTAATTTTTAATTTTTAATTTTTAATTTTTAATTTTTGATTTTTGATTTTTGATTTTTAATTTTTAATTTTTAATTTTTAAGTTTAATTTTTTATTTTTCATATTTCATATTTAATTTTTCATTTTTATTTTTTATTTTTCATTTTGCATTTTCCATTTTTCGTTTTTCGTTTTTATTTTTTCATTTTTATTTTTTATTTTTCATTTTTACTTTTTCATTTTACATTTTTAATTTTTTATTTCTTATTTTTCATTTTCAATTATCATAATTTTTTCATCAATACAATCTTGAGTCACACCGATTTTTTCTTTCGTCTTACATGTTACGCTGTTTTTATGATTGTATTGTGAAGTAGAAATTTACCCCCCTGCCCGTATAGATGTTTACACATCAAAAATAATGCTAATGTTTACGGATGAAAAGTAACAATTATTGCATTTTTATACCCTATACCACTATTTGGTTTGGGTATAATGACTTTGTGCTGCTGTTTGTAACTACCAAAAATATTTGACCTAGACCCATCTTTTATTATACCGATCGACTCAGAATCACTTTCTGAGCCGATTTAGCGATGTCCGTCCATCCGTCCGTCTGTCCGTCTGTGTGTCCATGTAAACCTTGTAATCAAACTACAGGTCGCAAATATAAATATATTTTGAAGAAATTTGGTATGTAAGCTTTTCTCAGTTAAAGGATGAACGCTATTGAATTTGGTGAGAAGCGGTCCATGCTTAGACCTAGTCCCCATACAAATGATCCCTATGAAATCGCCATATGAAATTGCCATACGATCCAAATTATCATATGATCTCAGTCAAATTGTGTGTTTATTATATCCATTAATCAGTAGTCCAAAAATAATTCCTATAAGATAATTCTTAGTCATAGGCCACATATAAAGCTGCTTCCCGATCTTAACTTAAATCTATCAAAAAACAAAAACATTGCACAGATTGATTTACGCCATCTAATTGCCAAATTGAATAGAAAGTAAAAATAAGTTGCTTTTATTATCAATTTAAAGTTTTGGGAAAAATGTTTCCCATTGAAGTGAAAGGGTTAAATCGGTATTTTTCAATTAAAAAAATGGTGATGCTGATTTTCTTCTTTATTATTGTACCAAATTTCGCAAGTGATTTGTCTTGGTTCTTAATTTGTAAATAAAAATAATTAATCTAGTAAGGATTGAGATCAGAAAAATTTTAACGCAATCAAATGTATTAATGAGGAATGCATTAAATAAAAATTTGACTATACTCGATTTTCGAAGGGCGCAATTTACCACTCGAGTATAAGATTGAAAAAGGATGAAAAATCTTATAATAAAAAATATTCTAATTCTTCTTTTGCAATAATTCAGCCGTTGGTTTTTGATCAGTTATGCTAAATTTTAATTTTAATACTCTTTAAAGTTTTCAATTTACGACTATTTTGGCTTTTAATGCAGAAAAGCAAAAAGTTTTTCCAAAATACAACTGAGAATTTAATTCTTCATAACAGTTAGAAGTTGTTCTTTAGGTTTAAGTCAACAGTCAGTGATATTGTCTAGAAGATTTCAAAGCTTCAACAAGTTTTCCCTCTATGTCAGCAACCACTATAAAATGATGATTTAAAAATAGTTCAGTCATAAAAAAAACTAGGGTTGTCGTCACGACTAAAAACCATGATGAAGCATTATATGTATACGAACAAATATACATTAAACGAAAATATTTGTCATACGATTTTAAAATTTTTGTCAAAATTTTAATACAATTTTATTTCATATGTTTGTTCCATAATCACACTTTACTCGTATAATATCCCAAATACTCGTACCTTTGAATTAAAAAAAAAAAAAAGATATATATATAGAAATTTTTGTAATCCGAAGAAGAAGTTGAACACAAAAATTATTGTTGGTGTTATGTGGTTGAAAAGTTTTCGCACAATTTGCAGTTTCTATCATTAATATTTAAATAAAAATAATTAAATAAGAAATATAAACAAAATTATAAAAGTTCGTTAGAGTAAGACATTTGTTTTTATATTTGAACTGGGGGAAACAGCATTTTTACATATAATCATAGAAACTGCACCTTAAACTTAGATGATAAGCTAGAAAATATTTAATATTCTTTTTTAAAAATTTTATTTCGAGTTTTTTTATATTTTAATTCAAATACCGTTTTGGTTGGAGTTTATATGCTCTTGGCTAGAAGTTTAAACTTTTTTTTTATTATTATCTGCGTTCAGTTGCAGCTAAGAAAATGAAATGTTAAGAATAAACGAGAAATACTTGGAAATTGTAATTAGTTTTTTGTGGCCTCAAGGCTAAAGACAAATAATAAAAATATACGAGTACAGTCCTGAAGTTAAATGGAATAAAGCAAAGTCATATTAAAAACATAGACCATAATTATAACAAAAAAAAAATTAAATTATAAAAAAATAAGGTTTGAACTTTCTGGTTACAAAAGTGAAGGAGACCTTAGTAGAAAAAACCGAATTTTTTTGATGAAAACGTCTAAGAAATATTTTTTGAATTTTGATTCAATATGTGGAAAATTAATGAATCACCGGCGGAAGTATTATCCTTAGTCCAAAGGAAATTAAACCTACTTCAATAATGGCTAACAAAATGAAATCTTTATATCAGTTCAGACATGGAACATTTACACTTAGAAAAGAAGAATGTGCTTCACTTTATATAAACGGTAATGAAAATCCCAAAAATAGTAGTGTAAAATATTTAGGACTGCATCTGATCATATATATATTATATTATATTACATTATATTATATTATATTATATTATATTATATTATATTATATTATATTATATTATATTATATTATATTATATTATATTATATTATATTATATTATATTATATTATATTATATTATATTATATTATATTATATTATATTATATTATATTATATTATATTATATTATATTATATTATATTATATTATATTATATTATATTATATTATATTATATTATATTATATTATATTATATTATATTATATTATATTATATTATATTATATTATATTATATTATATTATATTATATTATATTATATTATATTATATTATATTATATTATATTATATTATATTATATTATATTATATTATATTATATTATATTATATTATATTATATTATATTATATTATATTATATTATATTATATTATATTATATTATATTATATTATATTATATTATATTATATTATATTATATTATATTATATTATATTATATTATATTATATTATATTATATTATATTATATTATATTATATTATATTATATTATATTATATTATATTATATTATATTATATTATATTATATTATATTATATTATATTATATTATATTATATTATATTATATTATATTATATTATATTATATTATATTATATTATATTATACTAAGTTATTTTCATATTTACTTAATATTGTTAAAATAATTTGTAAACAAAGATTCGAAGTTAAAAAAAATAATAGATTTGAATATAAAACATTTTTTTTTATAAATTTTTATATAATATTGCCTGAGTTTAAAATATTTGTTTTTTATTTAAAGTTATTGAAGGTATTGAATATTATTCAATAATTTTAAATTTCAATCATTTTATTAAAAATAATAAGATAAAAATTAATGGAATGTTTTAAATATAAAGTGTTATTTTATCAGTTACAAATGGAGTTTTATTTAAATTTAGAATGGAAACTTTTAATATTTGATATTATTTGATTTTTCTTAATTCTAAATACTAATCTTTATTTCAATTGATATATTCAGCATTAAGAATTAAAAAATAATTAATTTTTTTTTAATTGCTTTTTTCCTACTGTATCAAAATATATTATTCATATACGAGTAATATTCAGCAACAATTGTTTAATATTTTAAGATAGTTCTAATAATGAATTAACACTTTCTGAAGCTACGGTTTCGTTTAGAAATTATTGGTTTTTCTCCTCATCCGATTAGATTTCCTTCCCTAACTCCATTTTATTTAAAAAAAAATTTAATATTCATGTAACTTATTTACTGCTCTTTATACCACATTTTATATTTATGCTGGAGTATTTTTTCACTTTTCTTTTTTGAGTTCACTTTTTTTTTCCTATTCGTTCGAATGCTTTCATTTTTTCTGTCTGGCAAAAAAAAAAAGTAAATCTCATTAAGATCTTCCGAGTTCTAAAGTTCATGAATGTTATAAAGTTTATCTAAGATGGTTGTAAATACAGTATGAATGTCATAAAGTTTTGTGTTAAATGTCAAGTTTGTACATACTCGTCGTACAATAATCACTACTACAGCCAGACTTTCGTATAATTACATATTAACAATTAGAAAACGAAAGAAGATAAAAAATAAACCAGGAGGTGATTTTCAGACATAACTAATGTGTAGTTATTCGAATTAAAGAAATAATTTACATAAGCACCAAGTTAAGTAAGTAAAAACGTTAAATTTGGGTCTGAGTGTTCTTTAAATAACAAAAGAATACGCGAAATGGCTAAATGTATTTTTAAGGAGTTTTTTATAAAATAAAAATTAAATGCAAACAAAAAAGGCAGTAACTTTTTTCTCTTTTATCATCCATCTCCAATACATTTTTAAAAGGGAAAGTATTTTTAAGATGACTAACTTTCTACGTTGCTAATGACTAATGCAATGTTGTATTTGAATCTGAGGCATCTTTAAGTAAGAAATGTATATTGCATAAATTTCAAAACATTTTTTAAGATTTTTTTTTATAAAAAAGAATAAATTTATCTAAAAGAAGAGCATTAAATATGGGCTGTGCCGAATCTTTGATAATATCCACCTGTGTCCTAAACATAATATAGGAAACGAATAAGCAAATTAACGAAAAAAATTAGGTATTTTCGTGCTATTTTTAATGCAATTCTTCAGTGTAATCAGCTTAAATTTAAATACATAAAATTGCAATGTTTGTTTGAAGAGAGCAACGGAATAACCATCTTAGTTATTCTCTTACTTTCATTCGTTATATGCATCACTAAACATGTTCTGCACATATTCTGTTGCGGCTAAACATGTTTCACAATTTTTAGTTTTGTATATAAAATTTTATCGGAGTATCTTTACATTTTCGTAATTCTGTCTTCGCCCATTGGCCGTAGAGACTTCAAATTTAATATTATTCTGATCGAAATAATGACATACAATATAGTTCTAAGTTTATCCACAAAAATCGTATGTTTTAGAAATGAGCGTAATTTAAACAGACGGACAGACGGACAGACGCAAATAAATTATTCTACATTACAAACGAAATGACAAACTGCTATATACTCTCTGCACGGTAGTATGGAGAAAAACTATATATAGAAATAAAGTTTAATTATATTTTTTGTAAGAGCTCTTTATTTTTGAAGTATGTAGGAAATTTCGCTTAAAAATATTTTAAAAGATTAAAGACATCTGACTTTAAATTGATTAAGTAGCCAAAGTGGTTCGTGATTTAAAAAAATGCTTATGTATTTTTTTTCATTTTAAACAAATACGAAAAATTTATAGAAAATTATGCCACATTTATAATAAAACACATAAATCAATTAAGCGAAAACTTCTTGCTTTAAATTTATTGGCCACAAAGAAGTAAATTCTTATTTACTCCTTAAACTCGATTTAAAATGTACATATATTTTTGTCAGCACCACAATAACCAATGGAAAAGCTTAATGCATAATTCATGATATTTTGTAATCAGTTTAAATATTAGGCCAGCATATTTTACGTGAAAGCCCCCCGTTTGGCTGATAATGCATAAATGAAAATATTGATAGAATACACCACTACCCCCACCACCACCAACAACAAACATATAATTAATTCAAGAATGATTGGCTTCTATTTTATGCTGTCATAGATAATAGAAATATAGCAAATAATAAATGCCTCCATCTCTTTACCATGCCAAACAATATCATCATTCATCTCAACCTCTATATATTTATATGAATGAGATTGTATTTAGAACAAATAAGCAAACAAACATACATAATTATATATCCGAGTATATATGAGTAAATCATGCAATAAACTCTTATCTTAATTATGACAACACAACAATATCATGTCATGACATTATACTCTTTCTAGTCGTATTTGTACACTTATTCGTATTAGTATAAATAATGATCATTACAATGTACAGTGGGTCTTAAACAAAAGAAATTGAACTGTAGTCAAACGAAGACTGTAGTAGCATATTGGAAATATGCAAAATCCTGATTTTATTCGATAGTTTATATAAGATGTAAATTTTAAATGATTTTCTATTCCAATCAATAAACTGAAAATAATATGCAGACTAGGGTGGACTTTAATAAAAAAAAGTGTTCAAACTCTCGGTCGCACCCCCTGCAAATATGCGAATAACAAAAAAAACTGAGAAATACAAAGTTTTGGAACAATCAAAAAACATTTAGAGGTGGCTCAACGCGATTGAAAATTTCAAGTGTGTTTATATGTGTAAAATATGACTTTTTGATGTGTAAACATCTATACGCGCAGGGGGGTAAATTTCTTTTTCACAATACAATCACAAAAACAGCGTAACTCATATCGGCGTGAGCTGAAGCAGATAACGCTGTGTGACTTATGATTGTATTGGTGAAAAAATTATGATATGTTCTTTTCTAAACATTTTCCAATTGTCTTTCAAAAAACATCAATTGTATTTCAGAAACCATCAATATAATTTCAGAAAACATCATTTGAATTTCAGAAAACATAAATAGAATTTCAGAAAACATCAATATAATTTCAGAAAACATCATTCGAGTTTCAGAAAACATCATTTGAATTTCATAAAACGTCAATAGAGTTTCAGAAAACATCAATTGTATTTCAGTAACCATCAATATAATTTCAGAAAACATCATTTGAATTTCAGAAAACATAAATAGAATTTCAGAAAACATCAATTGTATTTCAGAAAACATCAATGGTATTTCAGAAAACATCATTTGAATTTCAGAAAACATAATGAGAATTTCAGAAAACATCAATTGAATTTCAAAAAGCATCATTTGAATTGCTGAAAACATTAATTGTATTTCAGAAAACATCAATTGAATTTCAGAAAACATCAATTGCATTTCAGAAAACATCAATTGAATTTCAGAAAACAGCATTCGAGTTTCAGAAAACATCAATTGAATTTCAGAAAACATCATTCGAGTTTCAGAAAACAACAATTGAATTTCAGAAACCATAAATAGAATTTCAGGAAACATCAATATAATTTCAGAAAACATCATTTGAATTTCAGAAAACATAAATAGAATTTCAGAAAACATCAACATAATTTCAGAAAACATCATTCGAGTTTCAGAAAACATCAATTGAATTTCAGAAAGCATCAATAGAATTTCAGAAAACATCAATTGTATTTCAGAAACCATCAATATAATTTCAGAAAACATCATTTGAATTTCAGAAAACATAAAAGAATTTCAGAAACCATCAACATAATGTCAGAAAACATCATTTGAATTTCAGAAAACATAAATAGAATTTCAGAAAACATCAATATAATTTCAGAAAACATCATTTGAATTTCAGAAAACATAAATAGAATTTCAGAAAACATCAATATAATTTCAGAAAACATCATTTGAATTTCAGAAAACATAAATAGAATTTCAGAAAACATCATTTGAATTTCAGAAAACATAAATAGGATTTCAGAAAACGTCAATATAATTTCAGAAAACATCATTTGAATTTCAGAAAACATAAATAGAATTTCAGAAAACATCAATATAATTTCAGAAAACATCATTCGAGTTTCAGAAAACATCATTTGAATTTCAGAAAACATAAATAGAATTTCAGAAAACATCAATTGTATTTCAGAAACCATCAATATAATTTCAGAAAACATCATTTGAATTTCAGAAAACATAAAAAGAATTTCAGAAAACATTATTCGAGTTTCAGAAAACATCAATTAAATTTCAGAAAACATCAATAGAATTTCAGAAAACATCAATTGTATTTCAGAAAACATCAATTGTATTTCAGAAAATATCAACTTTATTTCAGAAAACATAAATAGAATTTCAGAAAACATCAATATAATTTCAGAAAACATCATTCGAGTTTCAGAAAACATCAATTGAATTTCAGAAAACATCAATAGAATTTCAGAAAACATCAATTGTATTTCAGAAAACATCATTTGAATTTCAGAAAACATCAATTGAATTTCAGAAAACATCAATTGAATTGCTGAGAACATTAATTGTATTTCAGAAAACATCAATTGAATTTCAGAAAACATCAATTGAATTTCAGAAAACATCATTTGAATTTCAGAAAACATAAATAGAATTTCAGAAAACATCATTTGAATTTCAGAAAACATAAATAGAATTTCAGAAAACATCAATATAATTTCAGAAAACATCATTTGAATTTCAGAAAACATAAATAGAATTTCAGAAAACATCATTTGAATTTCAGAAAACATAAATAGAATTTCAGAAAACGTCAATATAATTTCAGAAAACATCATTTGAATTTCAGAAAACATAAATAGAATTTCAGAAAACATCAATATAATTTCAGAAAACATCATTCGAGTTTCAGAAAACATCATTTGAATTTCAGAAAACATAAATAGAATTTCAGAAAACATCAATTGTATTTCAGAAACCATCAATATAATTTCAGAAAACATCATTTGAATTTCAGAAAACATAAAAAGAATTTCAGAAAACATTATTCAAGTTTCAGAAAACATCAATTAAATTTCAGAAAACATCAATATAATTTCAGAAAACATCAATTGTATTTCAGAAAACATCAATAGAATTTCAGAAAACATAAACTGTATTTCAGAAAATATAAATAGAATTTCAGAAAACATCAATAGAATTTCAGAAAACATCAATTGTATTTCAGAAAACATCAATTGTATTTCAGAAAATATCAACTGAATTTCAGAAAACATAAATAGAATTTCAGAAAACATCAATATAATTTCAGAAAACATCATTCGAGTTTCAGAAAACATCAATTGAATTTCAGAAAACATCAATAGAATTTCAGAAAACATCAATTGTATTTCAGAAAACATCATTTGAATTTCAGAAAACATCAATTGAATTTCAGAAAACATCAATTGAATTGCTGAGAACATTAATTGTATTTCAGAAAACATCAATTGAATTTCAGAAAACATCAATTGAATTTCAGAAAACAGCATAATCGACTTATTTTTTATGCACTGGAAAATATGATGTTGATGTTTTCTTTAATTATTAGATGTTTACACATCTCCCTTGTGATCGGAATCACATGATTTTTTTTTTCAGATTTTATGAAAAGTTCGTTCTACAGTTTAATTTTTCCGACAACCTTTTATATAATTCTGGATCAGTATTAAATTATCCTTCCAAAAAGCTATAAAACTTCAAAATCGAATAAAAACTCGCCAAGAAATAGCAAATACCCCAGACCACTTTTGTGCCGAAAAAAACTAGGTCATTAAATTTGATGGCATTTTTTTCCGTTCATAAAATTTGAGCTATATCCGAGAATGTTAACCCATTTTTTGACAAGGCCAGCTTCGGATTTTAAGATATTTTTAAATAAAAATTACCGAAAACCATTTTTTCTATTAAACTCGATGAAACCACTATTTGGAATTTAATAAAAATAATTCTGTTAATTTTTATTTATTTAACCCTTCAGTGCTCCTAGGATCAAAATAATCCATTCTGATACATCTTTGGTGCAATTATCTAATTATTGCTCACGAATATAGATTAAAACAACTTTTAACCAATTTTGTTATAAAATTATTTTATGTATAACAACCATCTATATTTTTCTAAATAAAATAAGAAGACCAACAAATGACCCAAAGCTAATAAAAAATAATTTATTCTAAAGAATATGAAATATAAAATTAATTCTATTTATTTTGGTGTATTTAAGAATGATTTAGTGTGCGATTCAAATTGTTTTCTGTAATCACTCACGACTTGCAATAAGTATTGCTATTCTTCAATCAATTTAACACCGCGTTCTGCTGTATCATTTACCACTTTTATTTTTGAAACAATATCACCTCCAATGGTCCGTTTTTATAAGTTTCAGTATCATTCCAGTACAGAGGATCTTCGAGCAATAAGCAGATAATTGCACAAAAGATATATCACAATAGATTATTTTGATCCCAGGAGCACTGAAGGGTTAAATTAATAAAAATTAACCGAATTATTTTTCTTAAATTCTAAATAGTGGTTTCATCGAGTTTAATAGAAAATCTCGTTTTCGGTAATTTTTATTTAAAACTATCTTAAAATTCAAAGCTGGCTTTGGCAAATAATGGGTTAACTTTCTCGGATTTATCCCAAATTTTAGGAACGAAAGTTATACACACTTGGTTATTACATTTTAAGCGTCGCACCTAAAAATTCAACAGCACTTACAAAATATTTGAATTTTTTTAATAAATTATCTTTTATTTTGAGGTCCAATGTGACCCCAATTCCAAAAGGGCTAATGGGGTCGTGTTATTTTTTTCCGAAACCCTAGACTATTAAGATAAAACAAAACATTTAAGAATAGAAAAGTGATGAATTTTTGATACAAAGTATTTAGAAAGATTACATATACAGAATATTTTAAGAAATCCCATTTTTTCCGAAATCCGCAGAAATAAACTCCTTGTCAAAAAAATTCTGGCACAGGGATTTACTTACAAATTCACACAGTTAATCTGTAGTATGTAGTTAACAAAATCTCTAAGCTCTATATTCATTTTATTTAAGTTTGTTTAAAAAAATTTTTAAAAATTGAAAAAGGAGTTTTCAAAATTTTTCAAAAAAAATTTCCCATTTTCGGTCTCAATGCGCAATAGGTGAACAACGTGGTAATAAAACAATACTTCATATCTAAGTCCTTACAAGTATAGAGACTGAAAATTATGGCTTTATTCAATTTCTCAAAGTTGAAAAAAATGGCATCAAATTTCATGACCCTTTTGGCAGAAAAGTGGTCTGGGGCATTTGCTATTGCTTGGCGAGGTTTTCTTCGATTTTGAAGTTTTATAGCCTTTTGAAACGACAATTTAATACTGATCCCGAACTATATAACAACTTGTCGGAAAAATTAAACCATATAAACACACTTGAAATTTTCTCAGTTTTTTGCAATTCGTATATTTTAAGGGGGTGAGACCGAGAGTTTGAACATATTTTTTTCCATCCATATAATGCAGGGCCACCCTAGTATACAATTTCATTAACACCCCAAAGCGCAAAACCGTGCTAAAAAATTTTATAGATGAAATGGAGTTTGGAGTTTCAAAATCCTCTATATGCACAATTATAAAACCAAAATAAAAACTTTTAAAAAAATATGGAAGAAATAATTTTGGGTCGAAAAATAGATGAATATGGTGAGTATCCAAAAATGGAATCAAGATTGTTTAAATGATTCCAAATGGAAAAAAGAAAAAATGTTCCAATAACTGGGCCTATTCTAAAAATAAAAGCTACCGAATTATATAAACAATTTTATGGTGGCCAATTTAACGAAAGCCATGGTTCGTCGTCGCGCTTTAAAAAAGATATGGAATTCGACTAAAGAAAGAAAGTGGGGAAAAAGCCAAGCCAACTATATATTAATGAAGAGGACGATGTTCCATTGTCAAAATTGTCACAGACTGATGGAGATCTAGTTTCAATTGGAAATCGATTACTATTACTCCACGAAATTTTCTCAAATGTAAGAAATTTTTATAGCGTTTTATTTAACTTTGAGTACATGGCTCACTTGTTAACAGTTCCAGAATGCACTAACTGTAAACGATCTAAATGAATGGATCGACCACGCAAATACTATCAACTCAGAAGAAAATGGACAAAATGATGAAGGTGATGAAAGTGATTTCATTTCCTTAGAAGCCGAAAGTAAAGCTAAGCACACAGCAATAATAAAACATTTTGAAGAGTGTATTAAATGGGGGCAACAAACATAATAGAGGTATCAAAAACATTGCTTCTTTCAGAGCAATCATTAAAAGTATCTCATAATTATCTCATAACAATCCCTAAATATTATATATAAGTTTTTGTCCTTGTTTGTTGTTAGAAAGATATGTAATTAAATAAACTAGTATAGCCCAGCACTCGATATTCGAGTGCATATTTTTGGAAATATTATTTTATCATTCAATTTTTGTCTTTCAATGTTTTTTAATCTATATATGTATATATAAAATTTATGAATATTTAAATTAGCATAAAGGTATGTACATATGTAAATCAATTTTAACAATTCACAATTCAACACAGACCGTCTGATATAAAACTTAAATAATTCGCATTAACAGGGTGTAACGAATTATTATAAATATTTTCTTCTTCTTTACCACGCACCATTGAAACAAAATTAAAAATTTGCATTTTAATTATAGTATTAATTGCAATATCTCTGAAAAATGACTATAAATCTAAGAAACATAAATATTTTATTTTATTTAATTTAATATATTTTTAAGACAGATTAAATATAAATTTTATCATTCTCAGCTTCTACTCCATATGAACTATAATCCTTTCGCTGACAAGGACGGCATATGCCGTCAAGCACATGAATTCTAATGTGACACGACGGCATATGCCGTCATTTATATCGTAGTCTTTCATGATAAAACGGGATATGTAATTATTGTGTCAATATAAAAACCAAGACTTACGTCTCTATGTCCCACACAAGTAAGTTTTTTTTAAATTTATTTTACGGTTACGTATGAAAAAAAAATTACTTCTTGGAATAACAGGACGGTTAATGCCGTCTAGTTTTCATACATATTTTTTCAGTAGCTAATAAAATGTCGAGTTGTAAGCACAAAAATTTTAAGTGTAAAAAATAAAATTAAATTAAAAATATTGTAACTAAAAGTAATATAAAAAAAAGAAATATATTAAAGTTTTGAGAGTTACAGTGTAAATGCGAAGGTAAGATTTCTTAGAGTAATAAGTGCAAAATTATTTTCTGACTATTATATATCTATAGCTGTAAAAATGGTGGATCGATTTGAGGCAAATAGAGGAAGAATTTTAAAAATGTTCAATGAGTGCTCCGATGGCGAAAATGAAATTTTGGAATCTGATGGAGAGAACAATCCATTTAGTGATGATGGGGAATTTGGAAGCGATCCTAACTATGAGCCATGAGATGATGATATCTTGGAAGATGTAACTGATACAGGCGTAGAATATCAAGGAAAGGAAGAAGTTTTTGCAAATTCTGTTAGAATATCAAGGAAAGGAAGAAGTTGTTGCAAATTCTGTTAGTCGTGAAGAAGATTCTAATTCAGAAGAGGAGGACGAAGAAAGCGATAGTGAAGTTGACTCCGTTTCCGAATGGGTTAGTAGTACTAAAGAAATTCCAGATTTTAACTTTGATTCGAATAACTGTGGTGTTCAAATTGATATTGGGAGAAATGCAACCCTTATGCAAATTTTTTAAAAAATATTTAATTCTGAAATTTTGAAACATATTGTAAATTCTACAAATATTTATGGCAAAAATCTTTGCACAACTAACAGGCCAAAAACAAGGTTTTGTCGTAATGCTACGTTAAGACCAACTGATGAAAAGGAAATGATAAAGTTTCTAGGACTCTGCTTGCTACAGGGACAGATAAAAGTACCATCAATCCAAAAATGTTTTTCTAACAGTGTGCTGTATTACAATCCAATATTTGCAGCTACAATGTCTGGCCGCCGCTTTCAGCAATTGCTACGCTGTTTCAGCTGTGCTTCTGAAATTGATGATATTGGTAAACTTAAGAAAATTCGTCCTTTACTGAACCTGTTCCTTTCAAGTTTTCAAGCTGCGTATATACCAGAAAAAGAACTTTCACTACATGAATCCCTGCTTCTATATAAAGATCGTCTTAGTTTTAAGCAATATATCAAAGGCAAAAAAGCTAAGTTTGGTATAAAACTTTATGAGTTAACATCAAGTGATGGCTACGTTCTGAATGTTGAAATCTACCAGGGAAAATGTGAAACTTCAATATGCTCTAAACTAGAATCGCTCGTAGTTCGGCTAATGCAGCCATATTTAAACAAAGGCCACCATATCTATATGGACAATTTTTATAATAGCTTACAACTTTGCAACACACTTTTGGCTCACAAAACTCTTTCCACTGGTACGCTTCGCTCCAATCGCAAAGGAAACCGAAAGGATATCATAAAGAAAAAATTAGCGAAGGGAGAGCATATATGGGGGCGACAAGGAAAAGTGTATGTATCTAAATGGAAGGATAAACGTGAAGTAACCTGTATAACAACAGCGTACCATCCAAAAATGATTGATGTTATAAACAAGTTTGGTAAGCACATAAAGAAACCACAGGAAATTGACAGATATACAAATTATATGAGTGGAATCGATCGATCAGATCAAATGGTATCTTACTATTCATCTCCCAAGAAAACAGTTCGTTGGTACAAGAAACTTATGTTTCATTTTCTTGATATAGCAGTGTGGAACTGCTACTATTTATACAAAAAGATAACTACATCTAAGCTATCTTTTATTGAGTTTCGAGAAGATCTTATAAAAAGTATGCTAGATATACCAATAACAATCAAAAGTGGAAAAGATTTGGTATTCAAAGGCGCTATTTACGGTAGTGTTTCCAATCAAAATCAACAAAATGATTCAACTTTAGATGCAAATCATTACATAGAAAAAATTCCTGTACCTGAAGGAAAGAAACGAAAGAGTGCTTCTCTAAGATGTAGGCAATGCACTAAAGCTAAAATCCGCAAAGAAACATCGTATAGATGTAAAACTTGCCCAAATGCACCGCCTCTTTGTGTTGGTGAATGTTTTGAATTATACCATAAAAATTAAATAAAGAATATCTTATTTTTCATGCTAACTTATGTTGAATTTATTTTGTATGTTTAGTTTTGCTTTTGTTGAATTATGTATATTTTGTATATATTTTTTATGTTTGTTTTAATAAATTTTGTTTAAATAAATAAATTGCGGCAAATGCCGTCATGGCACTTAAAACGTTTTTTTCTTCTTTCTATTAGACCGTGCCGGCTTTTGCCGTCATGTCGGCTACAGCCGTCATGTCAATTTTCAATGTAATGTATACTGCTATGGGACAGGATGGCTAAGACAGTCAAAAAAAAATACTATTATGGTACATGGATGTTATTAAAAACAACTCGAAATTATTTTGGTCTAATTCCCATTAAATTATCTTTAAAATTGAGCGAGACATGTGTGAGTGTCAATTTGCGAAATATCACTTTCAACTACTGTCAGCGAAAGGGATAATCATGCCAATTTTCATTCTCCTCCGTGCCCGCATATTGCTAAAAAAGGGAACCAAAAATTTACCTTCACGTATTAATATATAGATACTAGTCTGTTAAACAAAAAGAAAGTTGTAAATATATATATATTTTTTTTTGCAGCGACAGACCATAGCCTCTGCTGGGAATCGAACCCACGACCCCCGCATGACACCAGTTTTAACGAATTTTTCGATTTACCGAGCAGGCCTGTTATTATATTGTTCGTTAAACCGGGAAGCCATTGTATATATATTTTAAATGTTTAATGCATGTTGACCTTTCAAAATGCATATTTTTATTTATTTTATTTTGTTTCATGAAATTCATTGTCTTATTGATCATTGTATTAAAATTCAAGAGCTTTCAAATTCATAATTCCAATTTTTGCCACCCTGGACTTAATAGGTTGTTGTAAACATTTTCGCCCATTTTATTACACGGTATGAAACTTTTTTTTTTGAATGATACATTTTTCAAAATTTAACATACTTTAAATATATATTAACAATTTTTTCCATCGGTCAATTTTCAATCTAGTTTTTGTTAAACCCTCCTCTAAAAATCAAGTATGTCTTTTTCATTAAGTCCCACTGTACTTTAGTAGTGACAATAAACGACCATGATTCTGTTGTTGATGTTGAACTAAGTAGAATACTTTCTACAATGATTCTGATAATACTCATAATTAAATCTAACACAACGCAATATTACAACTTATTATCATCGTCAATAATAGTTGTTGTATGAAGTAGCAACAGCTAGAATAGGGTTACCATATGTATACGATTTTTTCTTAAAGGGGATTACAACAAGTTTGATTTTCATCAAAGAATTTTCGTTAACTTTAAATAATTATAAAACGAAACGTCATTAAAATGTTTTTTTTTTTTTATTTGAAACGTATTAAAACTGACATGGATGATGGTTCGGTATCTATAATATTAATAGGCTAAGCGATTTCTTGTGACCAATGTTTTCTTCTACATTTTATCCCGATTTTGACCAAACGTATGTTATTTGAAAGGTATTTCTTTTTAGCCGTTTTTCAGATTTACAGATTTTAGAATTTTTTCCTTTATTTTGAGTAAATTTCATTTTAAATTGCTTTTAACACGTAAATAAAATTACATATATGCTTTGTGTGTTTTATTAAATTTGCTAATGTGTTTGTTAATGAGTTTCTTATCTTCATTCACAATAATAATAAACTATAAAAGTGTTGGTTTGTGAATTGGCTAAGTTGAAAAATAAAGCTGCCTTGAAATTGCACTCGAATTTGGAGCGCTGGAATCTGCTAGTTATAATAAATTGAGATTAAGGTATTTGTTACGACATGTATTATTCCTTTAAGTGGTGTTGAAATTAAGGAATTTGTAATGAAAATAGATTTGTTGGACATTAGAAAAATGTAGTAAAAAATTTTGTATCTGAAGATTTTTTATTGTTGATTGATTCGCTTTTTCCAGAATACAGATTCAAACATCAATTTGAGTGGCAACACTTTGCTATAGATACATTAATATAATGTGTTTGTTGTTGTTAATATTTAATAATATTTATTAAAACTTGTACACTAACGCACACTACTTGCTATCTAACTGTGATTGACTATGAGTACATATTTATTTGTGTGTGTGTGTGTGTGTGAGTGCGAGAGTGTACAATACTAATAATTTCGATATTGCGTGCTTTAAGAAAATGATTCATAATTAATTATGTTTATCAAGTTTCAAAAAGTCCTTTGCCATGGATAATATTGTGTACTTTTTGGCCAAGCAAGTGTGTGTGTGTGTGTGTGTGTGTAATAAATGGGTTTCGTTTGTTTGCGTTGAGGATATAAACCATGATACATTTAACAACACACAAACACACATACACTAAAAGCTAATAACAATAAACCATAATTGATTTGGCGGTTAAAAGACAAAGAGCGCGATTTTGTTGTTGATTATATATTTATGTTTGGATACGTTAGTATAATGGCAAAAGGTTGCATTGCTGCTTACATACATTTATATGTAGTAACACACAATATGTGTGTGTATAAGTGTACATACGTTACTACTACTCTGTACACTTTACTCTTCTATGACGAGGACGATGATGATGATGTTGTTGATGATATTGTTGCTGTTGGTGGTTTAATTTTTATTTTTTATTGTTCCTTTTTTCTCGTTTGGGTGTGTTTCTAGTAAATGTTTTAACATTTTTATTACGTTTTCGTTATTATTTTTTATTTTTTTTGCAAAAACAAAAAACATAATATTAAGTACAGAGTAGGGAAAATGAAATTCCTGTGCTACCATTTTTCATATAAAAATTTGTTGTAAATCTAAAAACCATGAAGAAAAAGTTAAATGAAATAAATTTTTTCCGAAATTACAAAACAACAACAGCAAATATTACAGGCAGAAGGTTACATATAACGAATGAGATATTTTTTTGTTATGGTTAGCACAAAAGAATTTTAAATATTAAACATTAAATAATTTGTTTTTTTGCAAACAACCACAGAAAAGTATTTTTACAACCACAAAATACAGGCTAAATACAAAAAAAATAAATCTCATTAAAAATATAAAATATATTTATTAAAAAGATATTATATTTATAATGAACTAAGAGGATATGCTTTTTAGATCTAAACCTCTTTGAATTTGAGAAAATTTGGCATGAAATTTATATTCGCGGCATAAAGTAAGAAATATTTAAAATTTTGCAACTCCAGTGCCCCCCGAAATGTGAAAATATAAACCAAAAAAATACTGAAGTCGTCTAGAATAATAAGAAACCTTTGTCTTGAAAACATGCTTGCCTATAATTCTCATTGAGTTTTAATATAAAAGGTATTAAGATATGCATTATTTGCATGTTCATTATTAATGGGTAAAATTTGTATGATCCAATATCTTCAAATTTAATATCAGATAACAGAAATGTAATTGTTTTTATAAAATCTACAGTGGGTGACAATACATAGGAAACTTTTAGAAAACTCTGAATTTGGCACCATTGTTTTTTTAAAAAATTTCATTATTGTATGTTTTTTTCCAATTTGTTGTCGAAAGATAACAAATTTGTTGCGAAAACTAAAATATATATTTTAGTTAAAATTAAATTTAACGAAAATTAAATATTTTTTAGTGGTGCCAAAACAATGGAAACTTTTAAACTTCTGTCCCATAGTTGATTAAAAAACTTAAAATAGAAGATAGTACGAAAGAAAATATAAAAATCTTAACTGTTGTTTAAATAGTTTTAGTTTATTACGTTTCCTTTCAACAGTTTCTTAATACCCACTTGTATTTTTCAATGTTATAATCTCATAATTAATTATTATATGTGCAATAGGTGCAAGAATAAAGTTATGTAAAGCGTTCAAAACAAGAATAATAGATGATTCTACTGCTGATCCTAAACAAGAGGAAATTTGTGAGAAATATTTTATGAATAAATCAATAATTTAAAAAATTATAAAGAAATATCGTGAAAGATGCACGGCAACGACTCAACATTTAGACGGCTGGCCCCATAAAAGGAGTCAAAGACAGGATATTTTAGAGCAAGAGAGTTTAAAAAAATTAAGAAAAATGCTAGCTAAAGAGGTCACTTTGAAACTGTTGCCGATATTGAAACATTGTATCTGAATACCAATTAAATTTAAAGTTAATTGGTTTTCTTGTTGGCCAATTTTATTATAAATAATATAACCCATAAAAACAAAGCTTTTATGAAAACTCTTTCTTTCCTTATGCATATGAATATCTCGGTGACTGTGTGTGACTATCTTAAAATTAATTTTTGGCTAAAACAAGTCTATGGACAAAGTTTCAGATCCATCGGATGAGAGGAAGTGGGGTTTTAATCTCTCCGTGACTGTCCGTGTCTATGTCAAAGTTAATCTTTTTTCACAGCAAGTCTATCGACCAAGTTTTAGATCGATCGGATAAGGGAAAATAAATTTTAAATCACTCCATGACTGTGCGTTACTACGCGTGACTGCGCGTGACTAAGTCAAAGTAAATCTTTTTTCACAGTAAGTGTATGGATCAAGTTTCAGATCGATCGGATGAAGGGAAATGACATTTAGATCACTCCGTGACCATGCGTGACTGCGCGTAACTAAGTCAAAGATAATCTTTTTTTTACAGCAAGTGTGTGGATCAACTTTGAGATCGATCGGATGAGGGGAAATGACATTTAGATCACGCCGTGAATGTGTGTGACCACGCGTGACTGTGCTTGACTACTCCAAAATTAATCTGCAGCCACGAGAAGACCATGGGCCAAGTTTCAGATCAATTGGATAAGGGGGAATGGGGTCCACCCATGGCAGAAAGACAGACAGACAGACAGAGAGTATGAGTTAAAAGAAGGAGTTTAAAAACAATGATGCTTAAAAGAATTAATTCATTATTTTTTTTCTTAGAGTAGAAAACCCCTAAGTACTTCATAGAACGCCAACGATATTCATTATTTAACGCAGACTGCACCGATAGTTAAAAAAAAAATTCGAATGACTTGGCTAAAAATTATTAATATTAAAAAAGCAAATTTTAAAATAATTTTATTTAATACAAAAAAAAAAAAAACAAAAATAAGAAAAACAGGTATGAAACTAAAGAATGAAACTAAAAGTTTTAATTTTTAATTTTAAATTTTAAATTTTAAATTTTAAATTTTAAATTTTAAATTTTAAATTTTTAATTTTTAATTTTTAATTTTTAATTTTTCATTTTTAATTTTTAATTTTTAATTTTTAATTTTTAATTTTTAATTTTTAATTTTTAATTTTTAATTTTTAATTTTTAATTTTTAATTTTTAATTTTTAATTTTTAATTTTTAATTTTTAATTTTTAATTTTTAATTTTTAATTTTTAATTTTTAATTTTTAATTTTTAATTTTTAATTTTTAATTTTTAATTTTTAATTTTTAATTTTTAATTTTTAATTTTTAATTTTTAATTTTTAATTTTTAATTTTTAATTTTTAATTTTTAATTTTTAATTTTTAATTTTTAATTTTTAATTTTTAATTTTTAATTTTTAATTTTTAATTTTTAATTTTTAATTTTTAATTTTTAATTTTTAATTTTTAATTTTTAATTTTTAATTTTTAATTTTTAATTTTTAATTTTTAATTTTTAATTTTTAATTTTTAATTTTTAATTTTTAATTTTTAATTTTTAATTTTTAATTTTTAATTTTTAATTTTTAATTTTTAATTTTTAATTTTTAATTTTTAATTTTTAATTTTTAATTTTTAATTTTTAATTTTTAATTTTTAATTTTTAATTTTTAATTTTTAATTTTTAATTTTTAATTTTTAATTTTTAATTTTTAATTTATAATTTTTAATTTTTAATTTTTAATTTTTAATTTTTAATTTTTAATTTTTAATTTTTAATTTTTAATTTTTAATTTTTAATTATTAATTTTTAATTTTTAATTTTTAATTTTTAATTTTAAATTTTTAATTTTAAATTTTTAATTTTTAATTTTTAATTTTTAATTTTTAATTTTTAGTTTTTAATTTTTAATTTTTAATTTTTAATTTTTAATTTTAAATTTTAATTTTTTAATTTTTAATTTTTAATTTTTAATTTTTAATTTTTAATTTTTAATTTTTAATTTTTAATTTTTAATTTTTAATTTTTAATTTTTAATTTTTAATTTTTAATTTTTAATTTTTAATATTTAATTTTTAATTTTTAATTTTTAATTTTTAATTTTTAATTTTTAATTTTTAATTTTTAATTTTTAATTTTTAATTTTTAATTTTTAATTTTTAATTTTTAATTTTTAATTTTTAATTTTTAATTTTTAATTTTTAATTTTTAATTTTTAATTTTTAATTTTTAATTTTTAATTTTTAATTTTTAATTTTTAATTTTTAATTTTTAATTTTTAATTTTTAATTTTTAATTTTTAATTTTTAATTTTTAATTTTTAATTTTTAATTTTTAATTTTTAATTTTTAATTTTTAATTTTTAATTTTTAATTTTTAATTTTTAATTTTTAATTTTTAATTTTTAATTTTTAATTTTTAATTTTTAATTTTTAATTTTTAATTTTTAATTTTTAATTTTTAATTTTTAATTTTTAATTTTTAATTTTTAATTTTTAATTTTTAATTTTTAATTTTTAATTTTTAATTTTTAATTTTTAATTTTTAATTTTTAATTTTTAATTTTTAATTTTTAATTTTTAATTTTTAATTTTTAATTTTTAATTTTTAATTTTTAATTTTTAATTTTTAATTTTTAATTTTTAATTTTTAATTTTTAATTTTTAATTTTTAATTTTTAATTTTTAATTTTTAATTTTTAATTTTTAATTTTTAATTTTTAAATTTTAATTTTTAATTTTTAATTTTTAATTTTTAATTTTTAATTTTTAATTTTTAATTTTTAATTTTTAATTTTTAATTTTTAATTTTTAATTTTTAATTTTTAATTTTTAATTTTTAATTTTTAATTTTTAATTTTTAATTTTTAATTTTTAATTTTTAATTTTTAATTTTTAATTTTTAATTTTTAATTTTTAATTTTTAATTTTTAATTTTTAATTTTTAATTTTTAATTTTTAATTTTGAATTTTGAATTTTTAATTTTTAATTTTTAATTTTTAATTTTTAATTTTTAATTTTTAATTTTTAATTTTTAATTTTTAATTTTTAATTTTTAATTTTTAATTTTTAATTTTTAATTTTTAATTTTTAATTTTTAATTTTTAATTTTTAATTTTTAATTTTTAATTTTTAATTTTTAATTTTTAATTTTTAATTTTTAATTTTTAATTTTTAATTTTTAATTTTTAATTTTTAATTTTTAATTTTTAATTTTTAATTTTTAATTTTTAATTTTTAATTTTTAATTTTTAATTTTTAATTTTTAATTTTTAATTTTTAATTTTTAATTTTTAATTTTTAATTTTTAATTTTTAATTTTTAATTTTTGATTTTTAATTTTTAATTTTTAATTTTCCATTTTTAATTTTTAGTTTTTAATTTTAAATATTTAATTTTTATTTTTATTTTTTTACTTTTATTAATTTTTAATTGCTCAAGCACTATTAATATACACACACTGAAAAATTGTATTTTTTCAAGAGTTTTTTTAAAGTTTCATTCATAACGCATGACCCCTTTGACCGATTTTGACGATTTTAAATAGCAGCTTCTTTGGGATATTAATAAACTATTTAATACAATAACGAACGGCCTAGCTTAGATATTGACGGCATGATCGTGATTTCCACAGCAACACAGATCTTATAGCGGCATATAATTCAGAGTGGATTTCCATGGATATCAAAGTTTCAAGGTGTAAATGGGCTGTATTGTCTGGTTTTTACTTTGCCATTTTCAATGTCAACTCTTGTCAATTAATGTCAGTTGTATGAAAACTCATTGTAAAGCCTTGTTGCAACCCATGGCAACATTTGATATCTGAAATGGTTTTGCCAAGTTTATAAGATGGAATGCAAATGTAGTTAGTAGAAAATTTCGAGATGTCAGTTGGGGTAATTGTTTAGATGACATTGTGAAAAGCAGGCATAACTAAAACTTGAAATTCTTCGAATCACAAAATAGCTAATTTGCAAACCATAAAATTGTTATAACTGTTATAAGTTTCACTTGGTTTACTATTTCGTGCAACAACCACACAACCAATATCATTCACAATATGTTCGTACAAAAAGCATGATCTCTAGTTCACGCTACAAACCACATGGTCTCTCTCTCTCTTTCTGTCTATCTCTATTTCTCTATATATGTACTCTTTACGCAAAAACCGCCAATAAACAAACAAGACCACTTTATGAGTCAGATTTAGAAATATTTCAACAACGTGTGTTGGGAAGTTTTGTTTAGTTTAGGAATCTTTATTTTTTTTTAAACACTCATTTAAGCGGTTGCTCTAACTATACATATAGGCAGAAACAACTATTTCGATTGAACAACAATAACAAGAAATTTTGTAAACTGAAGTAACTTTACAACAAACACAGAAGAGAATTTAAAAGTGAATGAGCTAAAAACCAAAACCGATAAAAAAAAACGGTTCGTGTTAAATATGCAATTTATTTTTTTTTTAGGCTAGAATAGCAAATTAAATAAAATCTCTCAAAATAATTTCCTATTTAAGTCAATTATTTTTATCAAAATTTTATTCAGCCTTAACAGTTCTTTAATTTAATTATTTTTTTAGATTACAATTACAATTAAACTTATCAAAATTAGAATAATATCATTTACAATGTCAATTAAGTCCGAAAGATAAAAATAGATTTTCTACTTAAGGAGATCACCCGGCTTAACACCTTCAGATGTATGATTTTTTAAATTAGTCAGTCGTAATGCCAATTAGACAAAAACTAGGTTGTACATTTTTAAACACTTATCCTACCAAATGTAAAAAAAAAACTGTTTGTATTACGCGGATAATTTTTATTCGGTTTTCACATTTATTTATTTCAGATTCTGGTAAAAATCTCTTTAAAATTAATTTAAAACAAAACTGGAATATTATTTTTATTTCAATCTAAATTATTTCTTTGCCTAAAACCAAATTTTGTAGTGAAAATACGAAATTCTTTTTTCAGTGCCACAAAAACAGCTTTTTTTTAATCCAATTTTAAAAAATTGTTTTCATTATTAAAATCGGATCAAAATTCCTTTCGTAATCAGTTAACAATTTCAAAATTCTTCAAAATTGTTGATACATTTATTGGATATAAAGTTTTCAACGGTGCGAATTTAAACAAGATATTTATTTGGAGAAAATTTTCTAAAGGTGTTAAATATAAAATCCCAGGTTTAAGTATCATTAAGATGTGTTTACAATGCTACAGATATCGAGTGAACCCTTTTTTCATAACCAAAAATCAACCAAACAGGTTGTGGCAATTTAATACAACTTCTCAGACGGGTTAATACTACTGCTGCTACGTACAGACAATGAAGTTGCTGTTAATAAGTAACTGACTCTGTTGACGTTTGTATACAATGCGAAAAAAACAACAAACAAAAATGAGTGTAATGGAGTTTTTGCGATCAGTACATTTAAAGCTTGAACGAGTTAAGTAAAACAAAAACAAAAACAAAAACAACTTAGCCAGAAAACAGCTGAAAGACAAGCAGAAGTCACACTAACTAACTGGGTGAGATACTCGTAGTACAAAAAGTACGTTGGTGTGTATGATTGTACGAGTACGAGTACAAGTACGAGTACGAGTATGTTGTTTGTATGTGGTAATATTACTTAGTCACTACAACAATCTGTATTTCTGTTTTTCATTAATTATTTAGTTAATGTGAGAAGCTGTGATCTTTTTAATTTAATTTGTTTTTTTTTTCACTTTATCCAAGATGACCTATCATAGTTTTGATTGTTGTATGTTACGATCAGTCTAGAGCTAAACGTTGCCTTAGACAGTCTAAGAATACTGTCAATACGGAAGAACATTAAACAAGAAAAAAAAATTAAGTGGTTTCTGTTGACTAATTTAAAGTGTTTTAACTGATAAAATATTAAAAGGTGTGTTTTATTTTAAAGCGTGCAAAGAATACTTTAGACGTCTAAACACGACTTTAAGCCGTCACTAACAAAGTGAGAAGAGTGTTCGTTTGATTTTTTTTTTTATATAAAAGTTTAAACAAGAATTGTGAAAAAAAATATTGCTTTGATAAACAAAATTTGGTAATAAACAGTCTAATAAAAATTAGCAAACTTGTAAAACGTGTGTGCCAAGATATAAAATTTAAATTGCAAATAAACAACATTTAAGAAAGAATTAAATTAAAACAAATTTTAACATAAAAAATAAATTTTTGTTTTTAAAGCAATTGTTAAAAATTCATAAAGTTAAAAGTAAAAAAAAAAAATTTAATAAAATATCCTTTTTCAAGGATAAATATTTTTTAAAGCTCCTACAAACGACACAAAAATCAAAGGTATGTATGTTTGGCTTGTAAATAATGGTCAACACAAGTACCATAAGGCATCGTTTAAAGGCTTTTTTCCGCGTATTTATGTATATGGCAGATGTAAGCAGGTTACAGTTGAGTTAATAACAATATTAGTGTTTAAATAAAGACAAAAAAAAAAAAAAAATGTCAGCCGTAATACGTTAACTTTGAACTAGGAAAATCAATCCTTAAAAAAATAGTTTTTAACATACATAAATGAAATATGTTTTAAACAAAAATAAATTAATGAAAATATTAATTTAACTGTATTATCTGTAGAACACAATATATTGTTCAATGTTTTTCTTATCTACTTTAAGTAAGAGACAGAGTTAAGACGTCTCTTGCATGTGCCTGAACCTAAAATGTGATATATTTATGTATTTTAGGAAAATGCTGTAATAATACTTTGTGTATATTATCAACGTTTTCCAGTGAAGATAAATATATATTTTTTAGTTTTAAGATTTTTTTTTAAATTTTTTCATACCCAATACCACTATGTGGTCAGTGGGGTCCCCCTTTATTAAAAAAAGTGCTCAAACTCTCGGTCTCACCCCCTAGAAATATGCGAATAGCAAAAAAAAAAACTGAGAAATACTAAGTTTTGGGTCAATCAAAAAAAAAAAAAAGGTTGAGGTGCCTCAACGCGACTGAAAATTTCAATTTTTGTTTTTAAAGCAATTGTTAAAAATTCATAAAGTTAAAAGTAAAAAAAAAAAATTTAATAAAATATTCTTTTTCAAGGATAAATATTTTTTAAAGCTCCTACAAACGACACAAAAATCAAAGGTATGTATGTTTGTCTTGTATATAATGGTCAACACAAGTACCATAAGGCATCGTTTAAAGGCTTTTTTCCGCGTATTTATGTATATGGCAGATGTAAGCAGGTTACAGTTGAGTTAATAACAATATAAGTATTTAAATAAAAAAAAACAAAAAATGCAGTGCAATTTTAAATGACGAGTAATGAACAAGTATAAATTTTTTAATTTTATATTTTTATTAAAATCCACTATACTCCCTGAAGATGATATTTGATGAATATCGAAATATTGGATAATAAAGAATTTTAATTAAAAAAACCCAGGCCTCGAGCTCGAATATTTTATTTTACAAATAAATTTGGAAAGGTCGAATAGAAAACAACTTTAATTTATATTATATTATATATATTATTATATTATATAAATTATATAAGGAAAATAGACTTTTTTCAGATTTTACGAAAATTTCGTTCTATAGTATAAGGCTTTCGACAAGTTGTTACATGAACCGATATCACTACTAAATTATCTTTTCAAAAAGCTATACAGCTTCAAAATCGAAAAATTCGGCAAGAAATAGCAAATGCCCCAGACCACTTTTGTGCCAAAGAAAACTAGGTCGTGAAATTTGACCGACATTTTTCAACTTTAAGAACTTAATTAAAGCCATAATTTTTTGGTCACTGTACCTAGGAACACTCAGATATGAAGTATTGTTTATTACCATGTTTTTAACCTATTGCGAAATGAGACCAAAGATGGAAAATTTTTCTGATAAAATTTTGAAAACTCCTTTTTATTTTAAAAAATTTTCTTAAACGAATTTTTAAAAAATTGATCTGCGCTTTAAATTTTTTGTTAAATAGATGTTAGAGACTAACTGTGTGAATTTTTAAGAAAATTCCGCTGTCAGAATTTTTTTACAAGAAATTTTTTTGCGGATTTCGAGAAAAGTCAGTTTTTTGTGAAATATTCAGTAAATGTACTCTTTCTAAATACTTTGTATCAAAAATTTATCAGTTTTCTACTTTTAAACGTTATATCTATAATATAGGCTAGGCGAATTCTTGTGACCAATGTTTTGTTCTGCTGTTTTAACTCGATTTTGATCAAACGTATATTAATTGAAAGGTATTTCTTTTAAGCCGTTTTTCAGATTTACAGATTTTTAAATTTTTCCTTTATTTTCAGTAAATTGCATTTAAAGTTGCTACTAACACATACATAAAATTATACGTATGCTATGTATGTTTGATTAAATTTGTTAATGTGTTTGTTAACAAGTTTGTTATCTTCATTCACAATAATAATAAACCATAAAAGCGTTGGTTTGTGAATTGGCTAAGTTTAAAAATAAAGCAACCGAAAAATTTACTCGAATTTCGAGCGCTGGAATCTACTAGTTTAATCTTAATAGCCTAGGGTTTGGGAAAAAATTATATGACCCCATTATCCATGTTGGACTTGGGGTCACATATGACAACAAGCTAGTGAAAGACAATTTATTCAAAAAATTCAAATATTTTGTATGAATTTTGGCATATTTAAAAAAATTTATTATTATGTTGTTATGGGTTGGGAAATAAAATTGTGCTGTATTTTACGAAAACTTACTCTTATGTGCTCCTAAGGTTAAAATGATCCAAAATTCAGGAGTATTAACAAAATATTTGAATTTTTTTAATTTGATGTCATTTGTGGCGCCAAGTCCAAATAGGTTAATGACGTCAAATTATAAAATCACCATAATCATCATATCATAAAAATCGGTAAAATAAAGCATAATTTTATTTCCCAACCTATAGTAAGGATTTCTTTTATTATAAAGATCGACTCAGAATCATGTTATGAATATATTTTGGTACGAACGCTTTTATCGACCATCAGACGAACGCTGTTGGTGAAAATCGTTGCATGAGATCGACATAAATAAACTTAGATCCAAATTATCACTTAGGATTGGTTTGTATATGTTTAATACACTCATTAATCAGTTGTTCAAAAATAAACCATGTACGACAATTCTTAGTCATAGCATTCCATATAAAACTGATTCCTGATCCTCACACAAATCAAATAAAAAACAAAAATATTGCAGATATTATTCTCGGCCTTGGTCCGTTTACGTTTTGCAAAAAACAAATGTCTTTTTTCCACTTAGACTTCATATAAAAAATTGAATCCGATATAAACCTAATCATATCCGAAGTCCAAAATATTAATAACAATGCCAACCAAATTTGTTTGATGCTTATTTTTTATAACCAATTAGTTGAAGCTAAGAGAAAGCGCATGTTATAAGATAGCTTATCCGGTTCGAAGGACCAATAAATATTTCGTGATGAAGTCAGAGTCGTATCCAAGAACTGTGGAATCAAAGCCTAAGCTATTGGCTATCAAATGTAGCAAAAATGGAACACAAAAATATGTGAGGTTCTATACATAAAATTCAAACTAATTACAAAGGATATTTTCCGTTATATTTTTCTCCGACATGGCGGTGAATATATACACAAAAAAAAAGGATTTTAACGAAACCAAAAAATTGATGTTTATCTTAACAAAGTCACACAAGAAGTACAATTTCACGAATAGAAATTTTAGATTTCAGAACAAATTTAAATACAGTGGTTCCCCTTTAATGCTCACGAAACAGTCGATCTAGACAGACTATAAATATTTTACTTGTTCCGGCTTGTTTAGATGCAAAACTATTTATTGCTTTATTTTTTCAGTATTTTAATTGTGTCTAATAATGCACGTTTTTGAAGTATTGGAAATTCTCCTTCACAGACTATATATTAAATTCGATACAGAAACCTATGAAATTGCTATATTTTGTTCAATTAATCGAGAAATTTAATATATATGAAATAAATTAAATTAAATTATTCGTAAATTTCAAATATATCCATTATTCGATTAAAAAATCAAAGCAATGTTTGTTTTTTTTTTTATAAATTTATAAAAAATATGTTTTTATATAAAGTTATACCCGAAATTGTAATAATTTATAACATATTTGAATTATTGAAAAATTGCGGATTTTGTTCGATTTACATCTTAATAGCTGGATCGAGCAAATTTACATCTCTTACTCGTATAAGTCATTTCAATCTATCAAAATAAGCAGTAAATCTATATATTATTACATGAAGGTACTTTTTTAGTTCCCTTTTTAAGCAATATGCGTGCACGAAAGTTTGTGAAAATTGGCATAGTTATAGTTCATATGGAGGAGAAGCTGAAAATGATAGAATTTATGTTTAATCTGTCTTAAGAATATATTAAATTAAATAAAATAAAATATTTATAATAATTCGTTACGCCCTGTTAATGCGAATGACTTAAATTATATACGAGAATTTTCCTAGAATTTGCACTCGAGTTTCAAGTGCTGGGCTATACTAGTAATTTTAAAGCCCCAATGCACAGTTTGGTGGCGACATAAATTTATAGTCAAAATATTAATAAAAATAAATTATTTAATTATTTAATAAATTTATTATGATAATTAAAAAACCTTAAAATCGAACAATGACTAAAGTAGTCCCAGGTTAGTAAAAAAAATCCATAAATAGTATTAAAAACATATGCCAAATTTCAACATGTTGTCTTAATTAATAAAATTACCATTTTAATTTCTTTCAAATTTTCTTAAAGCCTTATCCATAATATTATTAGGCTAGGCGATTTCTTGTGACTGATGTCTTGTTCTGCCGTTTTATCCCGATTTTCACCAAAGGAATATTATTTGAAAGGTATTTCTTTTTGGCCGTTTTGCAGAATTACAGATTTTTTAATTTTTTCCTTTATTTTGAGTAAATTGCATTTAAAGTTGCTAATAACACATACATAAAATTATGCAATGCAGTGTGTGTATTTATTAAATTTGTTAATGTATTTGTTACAAAAATGAATTTGTTTTTTGTGGTGATTTGTGAATTGGCTATAATTGATTAGCATACCTTTAGGGTTTTTATTTAATGAAAAAATAAAATTTCCTTAAATTTGCACTCGAATTTCGAGGCCTGGAATCTGCTGGTTAGAATTAAAACTCCTTTAATCTGCCAGTCTTGTCGTTTTGTAGGTGTGTTTGAATATTATTCTCTCCTTTAATGAATTCAGGTCGTGTCCTGATTTCATTTCACAATGGCAAATAAATTTATAATCATAAATGACATTTTTAATTAAATAGAAATTTATGTTTGCACAATTTACAAACCTGAAACTACTTTAGTTTGTTGAAAAAAAAAACTAAAATGAGTTTTTCATAAGATCAGTGCTATATTGTTTCCCTTATTGGTTTAGAGGAACAATTGTCCCTGTTTGTAAGTATATAGAAATTGCATAGAAAGGAATTTTTATGTTTAGTTCCTAGCTACACAAAATGCATTTGCTTGCATTGGACTATTTCGTTATTATTATTTATTGTCTATGTATAGGTTGGTAATTGTGTTGGTTCATTGTTACAACAACGTGCTTATATTGAATTCAGTGTGCATAAAGTAGTTTCTACAGTTATGGTCGTTATTGTGAATTCCAGTTTAACAAAACATACATGCATACGAGTACGTACTCGCACATATACATACAAACATTTAACAATGCTTCTCGTTTTCTACCAATATAAAATGTTAAAAGTGTTTTATTTACTGCTTCAATGACTGGCTCTTTATACTCGCACACACACACATAAACACACACATAAACACACACAAACACACTCAGGCACTTGAATTGTATTGTATTGTGTTACATTTCCATTGGAATGGAGCTCAAGGTCATGGTTTATACTTATATGCATAAATATCAACAACAACATCATACGAACAAGCAGAAAAAAATACGCAATAAAAAAAATCTTCTTTAAATGTTAATAGCCTCAAAATTTGCGGCTGCTGTTTGTGCTTGATTAAATAAAACCAAAAACAATATAACCAAAATTACGAATATGCATTTCGATGTTTTTAGTGAAGTTAAATAATACAATGGCAAAAAAAAAAAAAACAAGGAATTCTATATATTAAATAATTAAAAACGTGTTTCTTTTCACTCAATCGTTTATATTTGTATTTAGGTTTTCAATTGCATTTAAATAAAAATGGATAACATTCCAAAATATGTATGTCTTTTATACAAAAAAAAAAAAAAAAAATGGAAGCTCAAATATGAATATTAAAAAGACGTAAAGAAATGGACTTCTGTTTGGAATAGAAAATCGATTTTTTTGATCGTAGGGGGGTAAATTTATATTTCACAATACAATCACAAAAAAAGCGTAACATGTGAGACTAAGACAAAATCGGTGTGACTTATGATTGTATCGGTGAAAAAATTATGATATATTTGAAAATTAAAAATAAAAAATTAAAATAAAAAATAAAAAAAAAAAAAAAAAATAAAAAATAAAAAATTAAAAATAACAAATGAAAAACAAAAATGAAAAATGAATAATGAAAAATAAAAATGAAAAACTGAAATATGAAAAATAAAAAATTAACAAGTAAGAAAATTATAGTTCTCTAGACCGACTATGCGATACCCTATACCATGCGTTTAGGTACCCCAACTAACTGGATATAGAAAATAAGCATAAACCAAATTTGAGTGGGATTTTTATTAATTTTTTCGGCTGCAGATATGAAAACGTTCACATCGGATGCTATATCTATATGGGGACTAGGCCCAAAAATGGACCGATCCTGACAATGTTTGGTAAAGTCTCTTGTATTTTGTAAAAATATATACAAACAAAATTTGAGAAGAATCAGTGCAATATTTTTGTTTTTTGATAGATTTAAGTGAAGATCGGGAAGCAGCTCTATATGGGGCCTATGACTAAGAGTTGTCCAATAGGGATCATTTTTGGACTACTGATTAATGGATGTAATATATACATACAAACCCAATTCGACTAAGATTTGTATGCTAATTTGGATCTTATGGCAATATATGTTGATTTCATAGGGGTCATTTGTATGGGGGCTAGGTCTAAACATGGACCGATTCTCACCAATTTCAATAGGTTTCATCCCATGGCCGATAAAAGATTAAATACCAAATCTCATCAAAATATATTCATATTTGCGACCTGTAGTTTGATTACAAGCTTTACATGGACACACAGACGGACGGTCGGATGGACGGACATCGTTAAATCGAATCAGATAGTGATTCTGATTCGATCGGTATAATTAAAGATGGGTGTAGGTCAAATATTTTTGGTTGTTACAAACAGCAGCACAAATTCATTGTACCCAAACCACATAGAGGTATAGGGTATAAAAATGAAAAATGAAAAATAAAAAATGAAAAATGGAAAATGAAAAATGATAAATGAAAAATAAAAAGTGAAAAAACGAAAAATTAAAAATGAAAAATTAAAAATAAAAAATAAAAAATAAAAAATGAAAAATAAAAAATTAAAAATGAAAAATGGAAAATAAAAAATGAAGCATGAAAAATAAATAATAAAAAATTAAAAATAAAAAATGAAAAGTGAAAAATAAAAAATGAAAAACGAAAAATTAAAAATAAAAAATAAAAGATAACAAATAAAAAATGAAAAATAAAAATTAAAAATAAAAAGCGAAAAAATAAAAATAAAAAATAAAAAATTAAAAACGAAAAAGAAAATATTAAAAATCAAAAAATGAAAAATGAAAAATGAAAGATAAAAAATTAAAAATAAAAAAATAAAAATAAAAATTAAAAATAAAAAATGAAAAATGAGAAATTAAAAATAAATAATGAAAAATTAAAAATGAAAAACGAAAAATTAAAAATAACAAACGAAAAATTAAAAATTAACCGGTTGAAGTAATATATAATAATATGTATATATTTGTATATTAGCAGAGTCCCTGCAGTTGTTTGCTCTAAGTGGTATTTAGATGATGTTGTCTGTTTGATTTTAAAAAAGTGCCATAAAAAAATCTTTAATTACTAGATGTTTAAACATCTCCCCTGTAATCGGACTCACATGATTTTTTTATAACATTTGGGAAATGTTCAATATTATATGGTTAATTTTAAAGGCCTATTTATACCCTATACCACTATGTGGTTTGGGTATAATGACTTTGTGCTGCTGTTTGTAACAACCAAAAATATTTGACCTAGACCCATCTTTAATTATACCGATCGAATCAGAATCATTTTTTGAGTTGATTTAACAATGTCCGTCCGTCCGTCCGTCCGTCCGTCCGTCTGTGTGTCCATGTAAAGCTTGTAATCAAACTGCAGGTCGCAAATATGAATATATTTTGATGAAATTTGGTATATAAGCTTTTATCGGCCATGGGATGAACGCTATTGAAATTGGTGAGAATCGGTCCATGTTCAGACCTAGCCCCCATACAAATTACCCCTATGAAATCGACATAAATTGCCATAAGATCCAAATTGTCATATAGATCTTACTCAAATTGGGTTTATATGCGTTCATTACATCCATTAATGAGTAGTCCAAAAATGACTCCTTTGGCCCCATATAGGGCTGCTTCCCGATCTTCACTTAAATCTATTAAAAAACAAAAATATTGCCCTGATTCTTCTCAGATTTGGTTTGTATATATTTTTGCAAAATACAAGAGACTTTTCCAAACATGATCAGGATCGGTCCATTTTTGGACCTAGTCCCCATATAGATATAGCATCCGATATGAACTTTTTCATATCTGCAGCCAAAAAAATTAATAAAAATCCCACTCAAATTTGCTTTTTGCTTATTTTCTATGTCCAGTTAGTTGGGCCTAAGAGATAGGGTTTCTAAACGCATGGTATAGGGTATCGTATAGTCGGTCTAGACCGACTATAATTTTCTTACTTGTTTGCGTATGGGGTTGTGAATAGAGATTGGTACCAAATTGACTCCACTATATTTCAGCGAACTACTTATTTGTGTTTCACTAATAGTGCCAAAATAAATTCTAACCATGTTTTTCTGCCGCAAACTTTTATATATTAATTTGGCAACCCTGAGTTTAAAACACTGGCTGATGTGCATGAAACCAGTGGTTTTCAAATGTGAAGATAAACATTAAAATTTCGCTCCCATAGAGCAATATAAAAGCAAATCCTTTTTACCAAAAGGTCAAGTCCCTTTTAACTTTTAATCAACCTGGGGTTATATGTAACCAAAAGGGAATTTTTGTGAATATTTTTTAACCCAATCAAGGAGGCAGTGAAACATATTTTAAAATATATAAATATTTCACAAGCAGAAATGGGGCGTTGGTTTTCCAAAAATCGTGGAACCAAAAAACAAGCTACGGCTACCGAAAAATAGAAAAATAAAACACACACAAATTAGGGTATTTATACAAAATTCAAAGTAATATCAGGATTACTTTCCTTTATTTTTTCTCCAAAGATGGCGGTGAATTTACATCAATTTAATTACAAAAAACTTTCAATTTAACACAAACACGATCTTTATGGTTAAAAAGATAGACAACTATAAAACAAAAAATACAATGTCGCGGTTAAAAAAGTATATTGATTTAGTGGGGCCTCTCAACCGCTCACGTAAACAATATATCTTCACATTTAATTAAGAGTTATTTATAACTTACGTAACTTACTGTCCCCATGCAAGATCTGGGTGTAACTAAGATAAAAATCTATTTCATTACTCCATTATATAAAAGAAGAATAAAAGAATAAAAAAAATATTTAGACACTATGTTTTACTACAAATTCATTAGAGTTGCTTATTAAATTTGGTTTGCACTAAACCCTAACCCTCATTTTGGGTTAATTACAAGTTAGAATTTAGGCTTTACTCCTATTTTATAAAGCTTTATAGAGAGTAATTACACAGATTATAACGAGTGTCCAACAATATTACTTGGTGCCTCTTTCTATCTTTGTTAGATGTATTTTTTTTTTATCTTCGTTTGAATGGCATTACGAACAATTCGCTCACATGGATATAAATATAGACCATTCACGTCATGGTTATATATTATAAATAAAATTTGGAGATTATTTTCTCTTATTAATAAAACCTTAAAAAATATTTGTTTATTTCTAAAATCCTACATCACTGCCAACATTTGGTCCTTGGAACCGGATTGAACGGACCGATTGTTATGTAAGAACGTGTTTTGGTCACCTTTACATTTACGGCATTTAAAAGTGCTTGTGCAATCTTTGGAGGAGTGCGAATGCGGTAAAATAAGCGTGGTCCTTCGAACCGGATCTGAGCCAATGACCTAGGCACTGTTCGATTATAAATCCTTATTTACTTCTTATTTTGATATAATAAAACCAACAAATCGAATTTAAATGTGCTTGTGCATTCTTTTGATGAGTACGAATGTGGTAAGCAACGCGTGGTCCTTCGAACCAGATCTGAGACAGTGACCTAGGCACTGTTCGATTATAAATCTTCATTAACTTCCTATTGTGATAAATTTATACTAACAATTCGAGTTAGAGATTTGAATTTGCACCATCTAGTGATTAAGTTTTAAATTGAACAAAATTAATAATAATTTAAAATAATTAAAATTTTTAGTGTAACTTTAGGCCGAAATATATTTTTTATAATTCCTTACAAAAATTAATAAAAAAAATATTAATATTATAATATTATTACACACAATGTGATTAAAATTAAAAAATTAACATAACAATTAAAAAAAACATAGTTTTTCATCAAATCAAAGTAGAAACAAAAAAGAAAATTATAGTCCGTCTAGACCATACTCTACACCATGTGTTTGGGAACCCTATATCATAGGTCCAAATAATTGGATATAAAAAATAAGCATAAACAAGAATTGAGACATTGTTATTATTTTTTTGCCGTCGCATATGAAAAAGTTCATATCGGATGCCATATTTATAATGGGACTAGAAAATTTGTATTGAAAATAATAGAAAATTTTATTATTTTAATTGCATCCCTTACAAAAATCTGTAATTTTTTACATTAAATAATAAATTTCAAATTTTGCAGTCAACATATAAACTCAAAACAAGATGTATTAAAAATAAATGTAAAAAATTTTAAATTTCATCAGTTTTTGTTTCACGGGAAATTTGTGTTCAATAAATACTGAATTTATTTCTTTAAATAATCTTTCAAACGATATAAAAAACGTGGATACGTTTTTTTTTGTTTCGCTAATTTTGTGTATAACGGGAATAGAATCACAGATTCAATATTTTGGCTTGCGCTAGCTCACATTCTTATTTTTTAGACAAGGAAATCTTCCTTTTAAGTACCTTTAAAGTGATTAATTCAAAACAAAAGTTTTTACTTTAAATTTAAAATAAAAATTTAATTTTCTTTATCAGGGCTCTAATTCTCGGAGTCGATAGCGATCGAAATTCTACTCGAACGTGCGAATTTTTTTCTTTTGGGATGCCCTCAGCCGTTATCTAGTAAAAAGTATCGAAATTTCGAATGATGTTACTCGATAACGAGCGAGTACTCAAACGCAACCGTACGACAGTTTAGCGATAGCAAATTATCTTTCGAGTTGGTAAATAATTTTAGGTCAAAAATAACAAAAATAAATTCAACGCAAAAGCAGGCACTTATTGAGTTTATGGCAGAGCACTCGGACTTGGCCAAAGGTATTTTACCAAATTGCGCACAGGGCAAAGCAACAGCCAACAGACTTTGGGAGAAGTTGACGACCAAGTTAAATTTTTCTGGGCCTCCATCTAAAGACTCCAAATCGTGGAATCACGAATTTTCTTTCTAATTTTATTCAAATCTTGCTCTTCGTCAGAGTCGGGTGATGAGGAATGAAAAAAAACTTGAGTCCATTTTTTTTTTCTAAATTAGTTTTTAAAATATTTTCCACTTTGAAAATTTGTTTGTGGTTGTTGAAAAATTAAACATATGTTTTTGTTTGCCTTTTTTTCATTAGTCCTTTACATTTTTACAGTATTGTGTAACTTCTTAAGATTTTTTTTTTAACGAGTGCCATCATCAGAATTTTCGCACTATCGAAATTAATTCCGATACGAAATTATTTCGATCACGACTGCGGGAATTAGAGCCCAGATCTTTTTTTTTAATGATTTTGTGTTCACTTCGATGAATTGTAAAATATGTGACTTTGTAGAATTTATAACTATAAATTAGTTTAAAAAAAATCTCTTTAAATATAAGTAAACTAGAGAATTGCTTAATTTGAAAGATATCCTTCCAATTAATTTGAAAATTTTATACATTTCTTAAAGCTTAAAGTTTATAAAAAAAAAGAAAATTAACTTGCCACAATAACCATTATATGGTTTGGGTATAATAACTTTGTGCTGCTGTTTGTGACTAACAAAAACATTTAACCTTTTTCATATCTGCAGCCAAAAAAAATAATAAAAATCCCACTCAAATTTTGTTTATGCTTATTTTCTATGTCCAGTTAGTTGGGTCTAAGAGATAGGGTCCTTTAACGCATGGTATAGGGTATCGTATAGTCGGTCTAGACCGACTATAATTTTCTTACTTGTTTTCTTTCTTTTTTTTTTAGAGATGCTTGTTGCACTATTTTGTTTTTCCCCGATGGCATAACTTTACATTCTTTCCATTCATCTTATATGTTAAAAAAATTTATGAAAACTAAACTAAAGTCAGTCCATCTGGCCATTCTATCCAGCCAATTTCCTTCAGTTTTTTTTTTTTTTATGAAAGGTACTTAGATACAGATATGTCATCAACCAATGAAATTTACTCAACTCCTTAGTTATACTCAAACGCAATTCTTCCCTGTACATTTCTTATGGGACACATTCACTCAAGCAATTCGAATTCTCATAACTCCTCTTCTCACGAATGGATCTTTACGGTTTCACCCTCAGAACACTCAGTGGATCAAGCTCTTTTTTTGAGCTATTAACTACTTAAATTCGTTGAGTTTGAGGAAAGTTATGCGTGCAGAATCAACTTTACATTATGCAACACGAAAGTTAACGTACAGATTTCACTACAATAATTGCATAACACATACCCTGTGTTCAACAGATATTTATAATGAAATAAACTTAATGAATTAAATAGACTAAAACACATTGAGGGAAATAAATTGAATGATAAAATAAAATTTCTTAGAATTTGCACTCGAATTTCAAGGGCTGGGCTCTGCTAGTTACATATTAAATTTGATTCCATTTTTAAACAATAATCACATCCCAATTTCTGATTGCAGGAAAATAGGCCATTGCATTCCAACAACTTGGTAAATTGTTGGTGTCGTTTTGGGAACTCGAAATCTCTAATATTTGTTGCTGTAAAGCTAATGAACCTACTTCTATCGCTAGTGTGAACGACCTGCTTTCATCAGTTACTGATGTTTCTTCTCTTAATTTTTTTGAAAAATATTTAGTTAATGTATTTTGTCTCTTCATCTTCGAAAAATAAAATTGGGATGAAAATAAATTATGTAAGGTAAAACATGAGATTGGTTAATTGAACTCACCTTGGGCAATTTTTTAAAAATTTCCGGTTTTATTTGAAAAATAATTAACAAATGTATAAGCGAACTAATCAAAAAACTAATAACTGACAAAGGAAATAGTTTAAACTTTTACTGATAATCAAAATTGACTGTGTTTGACAAAACAACTAATCTTTTAGAACTACAATAAATAAATGGGACTTTCTTTTTGCAGTTTACTACGATAAATTACAATCACAATGAAAGCTAGATACAATTGTAAAATTGTATATAAAGATTTGCACTTAATATATTTCGAAACTAATTTTTTTCAAGTTTACTACCAAAAAATTACAATTGCAATGAAAACTAGATAAAATTTTAAAATTGTAAATAAAAATTTGCACTAAATATATTTCGAAACTAATTTTTTTTCTGAGTAATATCCGGTTCGCACGAACCATATCATTCACATTAAATGGTATGCGCGAACCCCTGCGAACCTTAGGAAAGCATTCCTGGTTTCAACCCATGCACAAATGTACAAATTTAATTTAGTTTAAATTTAAAAAAAAAAACATAATTTAATTTTGTTTTTGTTAAACTGACGCAGTAACAAAAGCAAAAAACCATTTCAACCATACTGACATATAAAAAAAAAAAAAAAGTATAATTGATTATAATTGACATATAAAATCAGTTTTCGACAAATGCAAATGAGTGCAAAAATTCATCAATTAAAATTAGGTTATAATTGTATTTTACATTTATTATTATTGTCTTTTTATTTATGTCTATGGTTATGAATAAATAACAAAACACATATGTACAAGCATATAAAAGCATGTGTGTGTGTATGTAATAAGAATTAATGAAACTCTATGGGGCTACAGCTGAAGGGGTTAATTTTTAAATGGCTGCAAACAAAGCAAGGCCACACAAATATACATACAAATAAATATCTATGAATGTTTATATTAATGTACATGTATGAAACGTATGTATGGATGTATGTATGTAAGTATGATTACACAAACATAAACAATAATAAAAAAAAAAATTATATTAAAATAATTAAATTACCGCAAATTTTCAACCATGGTTACAAAAACATGCTGCTTCTATAACGCGGTCTTTCTGGCCATTGTTGCTAATGTAAAATTTATAATTAAACACACACACACATACACTTATATACAAACATAGATTCACAGAAATATAAAGATGTGTGTGTAATGTCCTTTCTGTTTGTTTTGCAACGCTCTTTTTACCGAAAACACAAATTAATTATTATGTTTGAATGTATATGTCGGTTTTAAATATAACATTTTGGTTTTGCCACAGCCGCCAGAGTAATTCTGATTTAATAATATATTGCATTTTATGAAATAATTGCATAAAAATATTATAAAGGACATTCAATACACACAAACTTACCTACGCTCACATGTTAACTCAATCAATTTAAAAATCAAATAAACCATATTGCTGTGGATCACATAAACAATAAGTTACTTTTTACATTTCAATTGATTTTCAATAAAAAAAAAACAAAATTTGATCAACCATAACGAAATGATTGTTTACATCAGGTTTCGTCTTTAAAGAATTTATAAAAGTCTGATCTGAGTTTCAAAACTAAAGTTTCGTTTCACTAAACCAGATATTTCAACTGACAACAATAAAAAAAATTTAAAAACCAGCTTATTAATTACACAGTACAACACATGATTTTGGGACTCAATTCTGACAAATGCACCTGAAAGTAGCCCCAAAAATAAAAACTTTCGCATCATTCGTTTTGTCAAGTTGGCTGCCATTATAATTTAATGGCCATACGAATTATTTTGCTCTAGGTGAATTTGTATCACTTTTTGTATAACCATGTTACAATATAAATGATAAAAATCCACCTTGGGCAAAAAAAAAAAAAAAATCGTATGGCCATTAAATTATAATGGCAGCCAACTTGACAAAACGAATAATGCAGAAATTCTTAATTTTCGGGCTACTTTCAGTTGCAATTCTCATAATTGAGTCCCAAATCAATGATTTGAAAAATGGTGTACTGTGTTATGAGTGATAAAATGAAACTTAAGAAAAATTAAAACGTAAATGACCTATAATAATAAAGACCTATAATTTTTATATATAAAAGTTACATTTAATGGAAGTATAGCAATTACGTATATCACATTCTATTATGGGTATGATCTGAGCATTTGTGGAACTCGTTATCATAAATATATAAAATGGAATAGCTATGAACTTTTAAGACATTTTCTTCATTAAATAGTTCATGTCTTATATTAGTTCGTTAAAAATTTCTTTTAAACCGTCTGTAAACCTTCAGTTTTTACAAAATAATTTCCTACAAAATTAAATTTGTTAAAATTAATTGCTTTAATTTGGCCGATTAATTTTGAAACAAGTTTTAACCTGCTGATTTGCATCTTCCAGCTGTGTTCATTTATGGAATGCTTTGTTTAGATAATTCGATTAATACTAAATTAGAGAGTATAACTATGTTTTTTTTTTTAGATGTTACAAGTATTACGAGACTTGTATTCAGCATTATTCTTTTGTGGAGGGTATCTATAAGATTAATAGGCAAGGCGATTTCTTGTGACGGACGTAAGTTTCAAAGTTTTACCCCGATTTTGACAAAAAGTTTCTCATTTGAATGGTATTTCTTTTTAGCTGTTATCCAGAATTATGATCGCTTAAAGTTGCTACTAATACATACATGAAATTATACAATGATATGTGTGTGTTTATTAAATTTAATTTGTTTGTGTTCATGTGTTGAATTTGTTTTCTTCATTTAAAATGAGTTGAATTGTGAAGCATACCTTTAGGGTCTTTATTAAATTAAAAAATAAAATTTCCTAGAATATGCGCTCAAATTTCGAGGGCTGGAATCTGCTATTATAAATAATACCGCTTGTCGTTATATCATACAAATTGACAAAGGAATTTTTTCATGTCATATATGTACACTTGTAAAAATTGAGGTTAAAAAATTTACTTCATATAATTTTATCTTTTTAAGAAGACACGAAAGCAATGGGCTATTTTTTTTTTTATATGTAATAAACAAACTAGTTTTGATGTATAAACATCTATACGCGCACGGGAGTAAATTTCTATTTCACAATACAATCACAAAAACAGCGTAACAGCCGTAAGACACAATCGGTGTGACTAATGATTGTATTGGTAATAACCTGTTTGAAAATGAAAAATAAAAAATTAAAAACAAAAAATGAAAAATCAAATTAATGAAAAATTAAAAACTTGAAATGAAAAATAAAAAATGAAAAAGAAAAATTAAAAATTAAAAATATATAATGAAAATATAAATGAAAAAAGAAAATTGAATAACGAAAAATTGAAAATAAAAAATGAAAATAAAAAATGAAAAATAAAAAATTAAAAATGAAAAAAAAAAAATGAAAAATTAAAAATTAAAAAAATTAAATATGAAAATAAAAAATATAAAATGAAACATGAAAAACCAAAAATGAAAAATAAAAAACGAATAATTAAAAATTTAAAATAGATAATTAAACATGAAAATTTAAAAATTTAAAATGAAAAATAAAAAATGAAAAATAAAAAAATTAAAAAAAAATTAAAAAAATTATTAATTAAAGATTTAAAATGAAAAACTAAAAATGAAAAATTAAAAATGAAAAATATATATAATGAAAAAAAAAAAAAAAAAATAAAAAAAGAAAATTGGAAAATGAAAAATTGAAAATAAAACATGAAAAATAAAAATTAAAAATTAAAAATGAAAAATGAAAAAAATTAAAGATGAAAAATAAAAAATATAAAAAGAAAACTGAAAAATGAAAAATAAAAAAAGAAAAAATAGAAATAAACCGGTTGAAATAATAAATAATAATAAATATTTTTATATTACCAGAGTCCCTGCAGTCGATTGCTAAGAGCTATAGGGAAGTTTTCCAAAAAAAAAAAACACATAAAATTCAGAAAAATGCATGAAATCTTTATTTGAATCGATGGTGCGGTCCATATAATTTAATGTTTGAAGATTATTTCATGCAAATGTTGACCGTGACTGCACCTCAAATGGTTCATCCGCTTAGTCCAATTTTGGCATACCCTTTCCAACATTTCGGCCGGTATCTCACGAATAAATGCTTCAATGCTGTCTTCCAATACGTCAATTGAAGCGGGATTGTCTGTATAGACATGAGCTTAAACATAGCCCCACAAAAAATAGTCTAAAGGCGTTAAATCGCACGATCTAGGCAGCCAATTGACCGGTCCCGAACGTGAAATAAAATGTTCACCGAACTCGCCTCTCAAGAAGTCCATTGTTGCGCATGCTGTGTGGCATGTGGCACCGTCTTGTTGAATCCACATGTCTTGCAAGTCAAGCTCTTGCATTTTGGGCAAAAAAAAAGTTGGATATCATCTCTCGGTAGCGCTCACCATTCACAGTTACGTTACGATTCGCATCATCTTTGAAGAAGTACGGTCCAATGATGCCACCTGCCCATAAACCGCACCAAACTGTGACTTTTTCTGGATGCATTGGTACCTCTTCCAAAGCTTCTGGCTGATATTCACTCCAAAATCGACAATTCTGCTTATTTACGTACCCATTGAGCCAAAAATGAGCTTCGTCGCTAAACACAATTTTTCGGTAAAAAAGTGGATCTTCGGCCAACTTTCCAAGAGTCCATTCACCAAAAATTCTACGTTGCGGTAGGTCGTTCGGCTTCAATTCTTGCTTCACACCTAAATCCTTCTGCAAAATTTTCCACGTTGTTGAGCAACAGAGGCCGAATTGCTGCGAACGGCGACGAATCGATAATTGATGGTCATCATTAACACTGGCCGATACAGCTGCGATATTTTCTTCAGTTCGCACTCTACGTAAGCGTGTTGGTGGTTTAATGTCCAACAATGTAAATTTGGTGCGAAATTTAGTCACAATAGCCCGAATAGCCGCTTCAGTGGGTCGATTAAACTGACCATAAAATGGAAGAAGCGCGCGATGAACTTTCTTAACAGAGCACGCATTTTGATAATAAAATTCAATAACTTGCAAGCATTGTTCGTTTGTAAGACGATTCATGGTAAAATTATAAACCAAACTGAAGATGTTTGACAATGAAACAAAACACGAAACGTGCGTCAGCTGTTTAAACCAGTGTTGCCAAAAAGATAATAGCTAAAAAATCACCCTTAATAAGTGATACATAGAAGACGCTTTCCGTTTGATTTTTAAAAAAGTGCCATAAAAAATCATTAATTACTAGATGTTTACACATCTCCCCAGTGGTCGAGCGCACATGATTTTTATAAAAGTAATAATACATATAATATTTCAGTCTAATCAGTGTTAATGGGTTAACCATGTGGTAGCTAATAAGTATGAGATTTGGTATTGAAAAGTGAACATTTGACCAAAGATTTGATTACTTAAAAATATTTGGCTTTTCTGCTTCAAATTAAAAATATCTTAAATATTCTCAGTTCTCTCAATAATTTTTTAGCAGTTGTATTATCCAGTGAAGTGAAACAGCTGTTATTATTAGGATTTATCAATGAATTTTACCTGGACTTGTTATAGGGTGAAAATTATCATTTATGATTTCTGTGAAGCGCTTAGGATGTTGCCATGATTCACTTCTTTTAAACGAGTGTTTTTAAGAATCATTTTTATAAATTTCTGTTTCATTTTAATCAATCTATGATATTAATAGTCTATGCGATTTCTTCTGACTGATCTTTTGTTCTACCGTTTTATACCCACTTCGACCAAACGTATATTATTTGAAAGATATTTGTTTTTAGCCGTTTTGCAGATTTACAGATTTTTAAATTTTTTCCTTTATTTTGAGTAAATTGCATTTAAAGTTGCTACTAACACACACATAAAATTATACAATGCTATGTGTGTGTTTATTAAATTTGTTAATATGTTTGTAATAAAAATGATTTTGTTTTTTGTGTTGATTTGTGAATCGGCTATAACTGATTAGCATACTTTTAGGATCTTTATTTAATGAAAAACTGAATCTTCCTAGAATTTGCGCTCGAATTTCGAGGGATAGAATCTTCTAGTATCAATTGTCCTTTTATTTAACTTTTTTGTTACTAACATTTGCGAGTATGATCATCCATCACTGAATCACTGACTGGCTCTGTAATGTTGTATAAAAAAATAGAATTAAAAAAATGTCTTTACTTAAAAAACTACATTTTCTTAAAAGTACCTTCTCTGAAAATAGTACAATTTCATCAAACAAGAAAATTTTCCTAAAAAGTACGTTTTATCAAAAAATTCGTTTTTCAAATTGCATTTCCTTAATAATCTAACCCATAAAAACAAAGTTTTTATTAAAAATCTTTCTTTCCTTATGCATACGAGTTTTGAATCTCTCCGTGACTGTGCGTGACTTTGCGTGACTATTTTAAAATTAATCTTTGGTCACAACAAGTCTGTGGACAAACTTTGAGATCGATCGGATGAGGGGAAGTGAGGTTTTAATCTCTCCGTGACTGTGCGGGACTATGTCAAAGTTAATCTTTTTCACGGAAAGTCTATCGACCAAGTTTCAAAACGATCGGATAAGGGGAATGGGTTTTAAAGCACTCCATGACTGTGCGTGACTAATCTATAGTTACAGCAAGACTATGGGCCAAGTTTCAGATCAATTGTATGAGCTGGAATGGGATTGCTCCATGGCCGACTGACAGACAGACAGAGAGTATGAGTTAAAAGAAAGAGTTTAAAAGGCACCTCTTCTTAAAAGAGGAATTTTCTTAGGAAGCACGTTTTCTTAAAATAATACATTTTCCTAAAAACCGCCTTTTGTTAAAAATTACCCTTTTTTAAATAAAGGTACATATTCCTCAAAATGTACGTTTTCTTTAAAAAGTAAATTTTCTAAAAAATTAAATTCCTAAAAAGTACCTTTTCTGAAAGAAGTAAATTTTCATTAAAAAAAATCTATTATCTTAATAAAGTACACTTTCTTACAATAGAATCCTTACTTACAAAAGTACCTTTTCTTAATAAAGTACCCTTTAATGAAAAAGTACCTTTTCTCAAAACAGTACTTTTTCATAAAAAATAAATAGTGCTAACTAAAAAAAAAAAGTACGTTTTCTTAAGTAAGTTGTTTTTTTTACAAAAGTTCCCCTTCTTAAAAAAGTACTTTATCTTAAATAAATAAATTTAAAAAAAAAAAAGTATATTTTGTTAAAAAAAATTACATTTTGTTAAAAAAAAAGTACCTTTTCTTAAGTAAGTTCCTTTTCTTACAAAAGTGCCCCTTCTTAAAAAAGTAAAGGGTTTTTCAATAAGAGCGCTACAACAGTTTTTTTAAATAAAACAAAAACGGTTTCGGATATCAATGAAATTCTTTATTCCTGTGAAAATACGTTCGATGCCATTATGTATGGAAATCGATCCCTTTTGCATGGCCACCACGGGTGCGCTTGCAGAAGTCCAGACGCTGAACCCAATTTTCGACGGTTTTAAAGCATAAATCGGCCGATACTGCTGCAATTTCACGTTCGATATTCGTACGAAGTTCATCAATCGTCGCTGGCTTGTTGGTATAGACCATAGACTTGACGTAGCCCCACAGGAAATAGTCCAACGGCGTCAAATCGCACGACCGAGGCGGCCAATCGACTGGACCATTTCGTGAGATAACACGTTCTCCAAACTTGGTTTCCAATAAAGTGATTGTGACATTCGCTGTGTCGCTTGTGTCGCCGTCCTGTCCATATCATCCAATTGGGGCCAAAAATATTCGTTTATCATTGAACGGTAGCGATTCCCATTCACAGAAACGTGCCGGTCTTGATCATCACGGAAGAAGTACGGTCCAATAACGCCGCCGGACCATAAACCGCACCAAACCGTAATTTTTCGGGATGCAATGATGACTCATGGAGTACGTGTGGATTGCTGTCTGACCAATAACGCATATTTTGTTTATTGACGAAGCCATTCAGCCAGAAATGAGCCTCATCGCTGAAGATGATTTTTCGATGAAAATCCGAATCAGTTTCAAGCCCAATTCATGAACATACGATGTTTCTGGTGGTCAAGCGGTTTCAGTAGTTGCGTCAATTTGATCTTGTAAGGATGTAGACCAAGATCTTTTCCCAAAATTCGCCACAACGACGTCACAGAAATGCCCAACGCTTGAGAACGACGTGTGAGAGACACATTTGGGCTTTCTTCAACTGAAGCCTCAGCGGCAGCAATATTCTCGACACTACGGGCACTTCTTTGTCTCACTGCACGGGAACATTTTGTACTGTGCCTGTGGATTCAAATTGTTGATCTGCTAGCACGATTATGACGACCATTAATTGGACGTAGCGCTCTTAACGTTGAGGCCACTGACTCCGAATTTCGGTAGTAAATTTTAATAATTTCGACTCGTTGTTGGCTCCTATATCTTTCCATCATGAAATGGCAAACATTACTGAAGAGAAATGTCAAAAGAGCGGTAAGAAATATGGCGTCGTTTGCTGTCCCTGTTTTTCTACTTTTGTAGCGTCCCTGTTGAAAAACCCATTTACTTTTTCTTTAAAAAGTAATTTTGCTAAAAAAAAAAGTACGTTTTCTTAAGTAAGTTGCTTTTCTTATAAAAGTTCCCCTTCTTAAAAAGTAGTTTGTCTAAATTAAGTAAATTTTTTTAAAAAAAGTACACTTTGTTAAAAAAATTTTAATTTTTTAAAAAAAAAGTACCTTTTCTTAAGTAAGTTCCTTTTCTTACAAATTCCCCTTCTTAAAAAGTACTTTTTCTTTAAAAAGTAATTTTGCTAAAAAAAAAAGTACGTTTTCTTAAGTAAGTTGCTTTTCTTATAAAAGTTTCCCTTCTTAAAAAGTACTTTATCTAAAAATAGTACATCTTGTTAAAAAAAAGTACATTTTGTTAAAAAAATTTACATTTATTTCAAAAAAAAAATACCTTTTCTTAAGTAAGTTCCTTTTGTTACAAAAGTACCCCTTCTTAAAAAGTACATTTTCTTAAACAAGTATAATATCTTAAAAAAATATAAGTTCTTAAAGAAATTATTTTTTTTTTACAAAAAGTTCTTTTTCTTAAAAAAAGTATCTTTTCTCAATATAGTAGATTTTCTTTAAAAGGAAATTTACTAAAATATATATTTTTACCCAAAAATTTATATTTTCTTAATAAAGAACCCTTTCTGGAAATCCCTTTTTCTTAAAAACGTACCTGAACTTAAAATACTACCTTTTCCACAAAGTAAATTTTCTTAAAAAATCGCATTTTCTGAAAAAAGTACCTATTCTAAAAAAAGTACTCTATCTTAAAAGGCACCGTTTCTGAAAATAGTAAAATTTCTTTAAATATGTACATATTCCTAAATAGGTATATATACAAGAAATATTATATTTTTTGAATAAAGTATGTTTTCTTAAAAAGTACATACTATTAAAAAAAGCACTTTTGTAAAAAAATTATATAAAAGTACTTTTCGATAACACCATGCAATTTCCAACTTTAGAATTTTAATTTAATCTAGCAGATTCCAGCGCTCGCAATTCGAGTGCAATTTCTAGACAGCTTTATTTTTCAACTTAGCCAATTCACAAACCAACATTACAAGAAATCGCCTAGCCTATTAATATTATAAATAATTTTTATTGGTATCATTTCAAAGAAAAATGTATAAAAATATGACAGTAGTGTATTAGATGTATTTTTGAATATTTTTAAAGCCCCTATTATTCCAGTAAGAATGGAAAAGTGTAATTAAGTAATTTTACAAATAAAGGCTGTGTCATGTGTGTCACATTACAAAATACTAATTTCTGCTATAATTTATTTTAGAATTTATGTTTTTTTTATGCTTTATTAATAAACTAGCTCTTATATTATAAACAACTGATTCTTATTTGTTATACAAATATTTTCATAACTTTTCTGTGTTTTAGAAGTATCCTCTAAAATCATGCCTGTTTGTTGTCATCTCTGTCACAACTGCTTTATGCCCTACATTATTAATAATAATAATAGTTTCTCACTTTTTCTGATGGTAAACATGTTGGTCAGGTCCGTCTGCATATTTTTATGAACAGTGAAAAGCTTTTACTGTATAATATTGAATTAGAAAGATCATTGAATGTCAATGTCAATGTGAAAAGCTTTTACTGTATAATATTGAATTAGAAAGATCACTGAATGTCATGTCTGTCACAATGGAATTAGTGCTTTTCTTAAAAAGTATCTTTTCTTAAAAACTTGTTTTTTATATACTAACTTTTCTTAAAGAGTACCATTTTTTAAATAAGTTAATTTAATAAATAAATTTTTTTTAAATGCCTTTAAAGACAAAGTATTTTTTTTTCAAAAAAATTAGATTCTCAAACACTATATTATCTTAAGAAGTATCTTATCCTAAAAAAGTATTTTCAACGGACGACTTAATTAATTTGATTTTCAATTTGATATTGTGTTGATCTGAGAGTGTAAAACACATTATATTGACATATTTAGAAGTAGTTTTGAGCCACATTCCACAAAATTGTTCCTTTGAAAGCAATTCACTTTTCTTTTGCTGGGTGTTTACTTATACTGAAATTCAGCCTTTGGAAGAAGAAGCTATTGTATTAAACTTCGACTTTTATAGTAAAATATATCAAAAAATTTAGATTTTTTTTTCTACGAAGAAGTCATAATTTTCCAATTTAATGTCTTTATTATTTGATAAGTAAATCTTATAACGCACAATTAATCTTCTGCCCCACAAATTTTTTCACTGGAAAAAAAAATGGATTTTATGACGTTTCTTTTTAATTACACAACTTAATTTTGTAATAAGAAATTTGTTTCGTTAACTTTCTGTAAGTGTATTTATTCATCGTACATACTCGTATTAATAAAAAACTGAAATTAAATTAAAACACATTTCTATAGTGACATCTTGTGACCATAATTATATTAAAAAAATTTTGGTTTTTAATTGAAAAACTTTAGTTAAAATGAATTATTTTCATTTATATATAAACATTTTACTGATGCAGCCAGCACACCGAACTTTTCATTAATGATGAATATATTTAAAAAAAAAAAAAAAACCGCATAATATAGAGATTAAATTAAAGTAGAACTATGAAATGAAGTGTGAACGAGCACTTGAAAATCACTTGAACCACAACTTCAAAGAACAATTATTCACACAACAAAACAAATTAACATAATCTTTAAATACTGAACACAGATATTGACAATGGAGACTGACGGCAGACGACAAAAGACATCAATGTTTTTCGTATATTCGTACACTGCCTGGCCAATGTGGCCAGAAAAAGTTTAATAGCAACTTCATTAGCATTTTAAACTAGCAAAATTGTATAGAAAATTTGGCACAGAAAGTTCAACAAAAGTTTTCGTACTCATTCCGTAATATTTTCAATGAAATTTGTAATCTTAACAAAGACCTTAGATTTACATTTGTCGAATAGAATGATGATGAATATATTTGTTTTTGAATGCAGCTTATAATAAATGCAAAAATTACTGTTTGTTTGAAAATAAAATAATAATAAAAAAAAAAATCTCACTTAACGTCTTAAAGTATGTACGAAGAGTAAGAATGTACTAAAAAATGAATGGGCATTACTTTGCAAAATAACAAAAAAAAAAAAAACAAAAAATATATGGAAACGAATTACTACAAATTTTCTAAGGAAAGATTCTAATGAAACGTTGTGTTGATGTAATATTTAACAGATATTTAGAATTTTTTGAGTCGTATTTGTGCCAGCCAGCAACAACGAACTAACAACCTTTGCCTTGCTTGTGTCCCTTGTTTGTGTTGCTGTCGCTATTGAACAAGCAGTTATAAAGAATCATTGTAGCAACTCTACAGTTGCTGATATTGCGTGTCATTAAAGCATTGATTGTTGTACTCTGTGCAAATAAAAACTAAAGTAATTCCATTTACCCTCTAAATATCTCGTAAGTACATATTCCAAACAAAGCTACAGCCAGAACTAAAAAAGAGTTTTTAAATATTTCATCGAATAATTTTAATATTCAAATCGGAAAATATTTTACTGAGAAAGTATCTATAACAACAATAGGTAAGGCGATTTCTTGTGACCGAGGATTTGTTAAACAGTTTTCTCCCGATTTTGACCAAACTTACCTTATTTGAAAGAGATTTCTTTCTAGCTGTCTACCAGATTTACAGATTTGCAAAGAAATTTCAAAAACAAGTGCAAATGTCACTAAACAAATGTCAACAAATATGTAAACTTCTATTTTGGGAAAGCACACAATATGCAAGCATCTCTTTTGGGGGAAGTTCTGCATTACATTGTAGTTACCTTATAGTTGGGTCATAAAAGTTAAATAAAAGTGTGTTTTTTCGTAGTCGACTACCAATTTTCTTATAGGGATGCTATGTATGGGTTTATTAAATTTGTTAATGTGTTTGCAAAACAAAAAAATAATAATAATGAGTTTGTTTTCTTCATTCACAATAATAATTCTGTTGATTTGAAAAATAATTTTGGACATAAACCACTCACAATAATACTTGTGTTGAATTGAAAAACAATTTCGGAAATAAACCAATAACGCCATCGATATTTAAAAAGTGTTGAGTTGTGAATTGTCTTATAAAATAATTTTCTAAATTAAAAAAAATAAACTCTCTTAGAAATTGCACTCGAATTTCGAAGGCTGGAATCTGCTAGTAAAAATTAATTCCCATATTCAATGTTTTCCTTCCTTAAATTCAATATCAAATCAAGCTGTGATTTTTTAAATATATATAATATTTAAATATAAATTAAATTAAATTTGATAAAAATAAAAATTTGTTCTTAATTTTATTTTCTATTTAATTTGAATCAATTTCATCCGCAATGTTGCGTAGAAGGAAACTTAGACACTATCAGTCGAATTCGTAATCAAATTTTAGCAGCCGCAGTCGTTTATTCATAACCAATTTTATTCTGTCAACTAAAAGTTAAAATATCAACTCTGAATTTTGTGACGTCATTTATTTTTATGCAAATAGATTAGCATTTCATCTCATGTTTAGCAAGTGTTTTAAAGTTCTTTAGAATGAGTTTAACAAGTGCATTATAAATTACACACCTGCTAAGAGACTGCTAAATATGAATTCGGCTGTATAACTTTAGTATTATTAATTCAAATCAGTCTGCATTTAAAAATTTTTTCTTAGTTCATTTTCATCATAGGTATTTTATAAAAATGTTTAAAAATAGAAAAGCTTTTGCTCAATAGTGAGATGTATTTAATTTCACTTTGAAATATTAAGTAGCATTAGAGCTTGAGGCAATCGACACTTCAAAATTTCCTGTTGAAGGCCAATAACAAAAGAAAAAAACCCAATTCATGGTATTTTTCTAGCTGGAATATTTTTGAGGTCTTTATTGGGGGCGGGTGAGAAACTCAAAGTCAGGGTGAAAGTACTACACCAGTAAAGTAAAATCTCCAAAGGGTTTGGCGTTCTCATGTTTCAGCTACATATAAGTCAAGAACCATTGATGATTTCTCATTTCATTCTTCAGCAAAATTGTAAGTAAAGCTTAAATAAATAATTTTTATTAATACTAGCAGAGCCCAGCCCTCGAAATTCGAGTGCAAATTCTAGAAAATTTTATTTTTTCATTCAATTTATTTCTTTCAATGTTCTATATCACATAAAGTTATTCATTTCGACATAGGACGTCTGATATGCAATTATTACAATGAAATCTGATTACGTTGTTATAACGTAATACAGGCTTTTCATATAGAATAATTGTAAACAGATTAACACATTGTATAATAGTATGTATATGTTAGTAACAACTTAAATGCATTTTACTCCAGAAAAAAATTTCAAAATATAAAAACCTGTAAATCTGGTGGACACTTAAAAAGAAATATCTTTCAAATGAGGTATGTTTGGTCAAAGTCGGGTTAAAACTGACACAGTAACAGCGGTCACAAGAAATCGCCCTGCCTATTAATATTACAGATATTCATGTAAATACTGGAATAAAAAATACTGCTGTATGTTTGTTTTGATGTTAAAAATTTCACTTATAACGGGTGATTTTTTTGAGGTTAGGATTTTCATGCATTAGTATTTGACAGATCACGTGGGATTTCAGACATGGTGTCAAAGAGAAAGATGCTCAGTATGCTTTGACATTTCATCATGAATAGACTTACTAACGAGCAACGCTTGCAAATCATTGAATTTTATTACCAAAATCAGTGTTCGGTTCGAAATGTGTTTCGCGCTTTACGTCCGATTTATGGTCTACATAATCGACCAAGTGAGCAAACAATTAATGCGATTGTGACCAAGTTTCGCACTCAGTTTACTTTATTGGACATTAAACCAACCACACGAATGCGTACAGTGCGTACAGAAGAGAATATTGCGTCTGTTTCTGAGAGTGTTACTGAAGACCGTGAAATGTCGATTCGTCGCCGTTCGCAGCAATTGGGTTTGTGTTATTCGACCACATGGAAGATTTTACGCAAAGATCTTGGTGTAAAACCGTATAAAATACAGCTCGTGCAAGAACTGAAGCCGAACGATCTGCCACAACGTCTAATTTTCAGTGAATGGGCCCTAGAAAAGTTGGCAGAAAATCCGCTTTTTTATCGACAAATTTTGTTCAGCGATGAGGCTCATTTCTGGTTGAATGGCTTCGTAAATAAGCAAAATTGCCGTATTTGGAGTGAAGAGCAACCAGAAGCCGTTCAAGAACTGCCCATGCATCCCGAAAAATGCACTGTTTGGTGTGGTTTGTACGCTGGTGGAATCATTGGACCGTATTTTTTCAAAGATGCTGTTGGACGCAACGTTACGGTGAATGGCGATCGCTATCGTTCGATGCTAACAAACTTTTTGTTGCCAAAAATGGAAGAACTGAACTTGGTTGACATGTGGTTTCAACAAGTTGGCGCTACATGCCACACAGCTCGCGATTCTATGGCCATTTTGAGGGAAAACTTCGGAGAACAATTCATCTCAAGAAATGGACCGGTAAGTTGGCCACCAAGATCATGCGATTTGACGCCTTTAGACTATTTTTTGTGGGGCTACGTCAAGTCTAAAGTCTACAGAAATAAGCCAGCAACTATTCCAGCTTTGGAAGACAACATTTCCGAAGAAATTCGGGCTATTCCGGCCGAAATGCTCGAAAAAGTTGCCCAAAATTGGACTTTCCGAATGGACCACCTAAGACGCAGCCGCGGTCAACATTTAAATGAAATTATCTTCAAAAAGTAAATGTCATGGACCAATCTAACGTTTCAAATAAAGAACCGATGAGATTTTGCAAATTTTATGCGTTTTTTTTTTAAAAAAAAGTTATCAAGCTCTTAAAAAATCACCCGTTACATATAAATCTCTTCCACTCTACAAATAAATAATAATCATAAAATTATTAAAAAAAAGGGGGAAAAATTTAAACTTTTCGTAAGATTTCATTCTACAAATTTAGCCCAACCTGATTTGCTGCAGCTATTTATTGAAGAACGAAATGAGAAATCATCAATGATTCGTGAGTTATAGTTGAAAAACTAAACAAATAAACATCAACATAACAAAATATATCAGAAAAAAAATTGGGTCTGTCAAATATTCACCAGAAAACTATTTTCTATACCCTACACCTCAGTGGCAGAGGGTATACATAGGCTTGTCATTCCGTTTGTAACCCATCGAAAAACTAATTTCCGACCCCATAAAGTATACATATTCTTTATCCTTATCACAGCTCGAGTCGATATAGCGATGACCGTCTATCCGTCAGTCTGTTTAAATCACGCTCATTCACAAAAACAAAACATTTTGCTGAGTAAAGTTATAATAGTATCATTTGCCGTAATTCCCAGCAGACTGGTATTAAAAATGGGCTAACTCGGCCGACATTGTTCTTAGATACGATCAAAAAAATGTAGACGCCTCTAAAAAAAACATAAAACCCAGTGTGTTTGTTGTAATATTTTAGTGGTTGAACAAAATAGTGGTACAACAACATTCGCAGTTCCAAAAAAAGCCGCAAAAAATTATGCAATCATACCAACAAACACAACTACCGTGAACGATGTTAGTGGTATTGCGACATATTTTTTTTTATCGTTATCACGATATAATAAAAAAAATCGCCAATATGAAAGACAAAATGAAAACGAAAAATGGAAAATGGAAAATGGAATATGAAAAATGGAAAATGAGAAAAAGAAAATGAGAAATGTAAAATGAAAAATGGAAAATGGAAAATGAAAAATGAAAAATGAAAAATGGAAAATGGAAAATGGAATATGAAAAACGGAAATTGAAAAATGGAGAATGAAACACGAAAAATTAAAAATAGAAAATGAAAATTGAAAAATGGAAAATAGAAAATGAAAAATGGAGAATGGAAAATGGAAAATAAAAAATATAAAACGAGAAATGGAGAATGGAAAATGGAAAACGAAAAATGGAAAATGAAAAACGGAAAATGAAAAATGGAAAAAAGAAAATGAAAAATGGAGAATGGAAAACGAAAAATTAAAAATGGAAAATGAAAATTGAAAAATGGAAAATAGAAAATGAAAATTGGAGAATGGAAAATGGAAAATGAAAAATGAAAAATGAAAAATGAAAAATGAAAAATGAAAAAATAAAAATGGAAAATAGAAAATGAAAAATGGAGAATGGAAAACGAAAACTGGAAAATAAAAAATGGAAAATAAAAACTGAAAATTGAAAAATTAAGAATGAAAAATTAAAAACGGAAAATGAAAGATGGAAAAAAAAATGGAAAATGAACAATGGAAAATGGAAAATGAAATATAAAAAAGAAAAATGGAAATTAAAAATGGAAAATTAAAAATGAAAATTGAAAAATGGAAAATGAAAAATGAAAATTGAAATTAAAAAAGGGAGAATGGAAAATGAAAAATGGAGAATGGAAAATGAAAAATGGAGAATGGAAAATGGAAAATGGAAAATGGAAATGGAAAATGAAAAATGAAAAATGAAAAATGGAAAATGGAAAATAGAAAATGAAAAATGGAGAACGGAAAACGAAAACTGGAAAATAAAAAATGGAAAATAAAAACTGAAAATTGAAAAATTAAGAATGAAAAATTAAAAATGGAAAATGAAAGATGGAAAAAGAAAAATTGAAAATGAACAATGGAAAATGGAAAATGAAATATAAAAAAGAAAAATGGAAATTAAAAATGGAAAATTAAAAATGAAAATTGAAATTAAAAAAAAGGGAGAATGGAAAATGAAAAATGGAGAATGGAAAATGGAAAATGGAAAACGGAAAATTATAAAAGAAAAATTAAAAATGAAAAATGAAAAATGGAAAATGGAAATTGAAAAATGAAAAATGACCCCTATGAATTCGACTTAAATTGTCATAAAATCCAAATTATCTTATAGATCTCATTCAAAAAGTTCAAAAATAAACCCCATGGGACATTTCTTAGTCATAGCCCCATATAAAACAAAAATATTGCACAGATTTGGTATTTATACCTTATACCTTCTTACTTAATATATATTGAGATTCGTAATTCCGTTTTCAATTATGCTTCTTTTTAAATTTCTGCATTTTCGAAACAAATTGAGAAATAAATATTTTTCTTAAAGACATAATTATGAGTTGACTGAATACTATAGATATTGTTGAACAATGGCTTGGATAGTAAGTCACCTGTGGGAAATCGTTGAGTCCCTCCAGCTGTGTCTTAAATTCGGTGTTATAACCATTTTAATACAGTTCTAACACCATTTAATTTTTTTTCTGACCGGTTCTTATTATTTATATATTAATAAGGAGAAGTGCAGAATTTTGAAATTTATGTGTAACATGTATTTAAAATAAATTAAATTAAATTAAATATTTATAATAAATAATTTTATAAGAGCCAAAGGTCCCAGGAAAAATTTCGTAATAGCAGCTCATTGATTTTTGCATTACCAATAATGACCTACACCTGCCCACTGCATTACTGTCAAAGTGAAAATAAGGCGTTACTAATAATGTATTATACAGCTACTTATATTTCATGCTAACTCCTTACATACTGCATTACTTGTAAAGTGAAAATAATGAGTTCCTAAGGAACTAGCTACCTCCAATGACATCCCCATGTTAATATAATGATCTTATCAGGCAAACTTCAACCAGTTACTTCTCTTTCTAAAACCCATTATTTAGTAATGTTTTTTTATAATTGTATATCAGACGTCCTGTGTTGAATTATGAATTGCCTAAAATTGATTAGCATACTTTTATGCTCTTATAAAATTATTTAATATCATAAATTTTTTATATAAAAATCATTGAAAGAAAAAATTTAAAGAAAAAATAAAATTTCCAAGACTTTGCACTCGAATTTCGAGTGCTGGGTTATGCTAGCAACATTTTCTTATTTTATTTCTAATGAAAGAATAAACTTCTTGCTGAAAGTAGCCATTATTTTTCTGTTATTAGAGTAGGCTTTCCATCACGCGTAAACGAGTAAAGAAATCTGCTTTACCCTGCTACAATTATTAGAGTCATTTTTTATTTCAATGCTTGAATAAAAATACATTTTTTCTTAGCGCCGATGGCGACGCAAAGCCTCCTTTAAGTTGCATGACTTGGACTTCGTAAACGTGCAGTATAACCATACATACACACCTATTAGGCAAATAATAAAACCACAATGACCACAACAACAACAACAATTGAAGCTACCACACGCCAATTAAAAAATTTTGAATAACAACGATAACTTATTTTACTTTTCAATAGATGTCTCAGGACCTGTTGAATCGATTTTTATAATTTTAGGTAACAACCTGCTCAGGATGCCACTGAAAAATTCTCACTTACATTGAGCTACCTAACTGAACTAGTGTGAGACGGACACCGCTATATCGATTTCCCTTTTTATGTGGAACAGATTTTTTTTCATTACCCTCCACACCAGTGCTGCAAATAATTTAGGCACAAAATTGTGATATTTTCTACCTAAAATTTTGTTTTGTCAACCGAGTTTTTTTACGTTTTCGATATATTTCCTATATAAATTTTTTATTTATTAATTTTTTAAATTCTACTTTGTAACAAAAGTTTTTTTAATAAAAACAAAAATAATTTAAATCTTTAAATTTTCCCATTAAAGTGAAATTTCAACCGAAAAATATTCCAACTCAAATATTCGATAGAAAACAAAATTTTTTGTTTCTTTAAATTTCTTCACAGTTTTTTTTAGATATTAAGTTTGTCATTGTTTTTATTACTCTGCTTCTTATAAATTTTCCACATTTTCCAAACATTTTTAGATATAATTTTCTTAAGAACATAATTATAAGTTGGACAATGTAATAAATAAGTCACAATTCAGCACAGTGATTTAATTTAAAAAATTAGTTAAAATATTTTTGTTGTCCATTATTAAATTCTTTTTCATTTCTGAGGAATTCTAACGAAAGTAAATCAATTTAAAAAACTCTGTTCTGTTCTACAGCTACAACTTTAGGTAAATATATAGTGGAGTAGAGTTAGAGTAGAAGAGGAAGAAGTGAAGAGTTTGTTGAACAAACAATATTTTGCAAATGGGTGGAGTTGAATACCATTATAGAAATTTTTTTGCTTTATACAATTTAACCAGAAGCACAAAAACGTTTTACAAAAAAAAAAAAAAAAAAAAAAATGGGGCTGTCATCGATAAGAATTATAGGAATTTACTTTGAAATGTTGTAAGTAATTGTGGCAGAATTTTTCCACAAAAAAAGAGTATAATTGACGATTACAAGAGAAATGTTTTTGTGTAGCAAAAGCTTGTTGCAAAAAAGTTATCAAGTGATTCAAATATGTCAATGTACATATTTTAAATATATAGATTTAACGATTACCCCGGCAACCATTTACATAAAAAAAAATATCGACTACCATTTTATATTCTATGTAAATAGTGTAATTATTTCGCTTTATATTGGTATTCGTAAAAAAATATATAATATTAAGAAATTTAGGTGATCCATTTAAGTGATAAAACTGAAAGCACAATTGCATGACTACCTCTGAAGTTGAATAATAAATCAACCTGTAAATGAGCGGTTGGTTGTTTGTAGGTTATTTTTGAATGTAGATGCAATTGTGATTGCCAACACTTCATACAATGGCAGTGATTGCTTGTCATAGATACTTGTGAGTTTTCGCGTTCAGGAGCGTAGAATATGCTGTGATCTCAAAATTCAATGGAATTAACAAAATTTGAAAAACTATTTTTCAAACTATTTTTCAATGAAATAATTTTAACAACTCATTTTTATAAGATGTTTTGAATTATATCAAAAGTTCAATTGATCAATGTTCATTTCATTAGCCAACTTAGATCACAATTTTGGAAATTATACAGTGAGTAGTTTGTAAGGAATGATATAACGGCAAGTGAGAGCGTATATTTTTAGATCTCCAGAACTCTAACTTAGCATTACTATCATTTGTCCCGATCCTGTTAGTAGTAATATACATACATACTTGTAAGCTAGGGAGGATCAATATTTAAAATGCCTATACGAAACTGATTAGTTCTAAAGCGCCAAAGTTGCCCTTTGAAAAATCACGAAAATACTTCTTTAAGGAAATGTACTTTTTAAGAGAAGGTACATTTCAATACAAATTTACTTTTGTAATAAAAGCGACTTCATACGTTTATAACAAAATTTACTTTTTTTCGAAAACCGACTTTTTAAGAAAAGGTACCTTTCAAGAAAAATTTGCTTTTATAAGAAAAGATACTTTTCTAAGATAAAGTAAATTTCTAAGGAAATGTACATTCTGAAGAGAAAATACGTTTTTATGAATAGGTGATCCTTTCAATAATCTAACCCTTAAGAACAGTTTTTATTAAAACTCTTTCTTTCCTTATGCATATGAGTTTTGATTGGTTGAAGGGGAAATGGAGTTTAAATCACTCTGTGACTTCGTGCGACTATGCTTTACTATCTTTAAGTTAATATTTGGTGACAAGAAGTCTGTGGACAAAGTTTCAGATCGCTCGGATGAGGGGAAGTGAGTTTTTATGTCTCCGTGACTGTGCGTGACTATGTCAAAGTTAATCTTTTCTCACAGCAAGTCTATCGCCAAGTTTCAGATCAATCGCATAAGGGGAAATCCGTTTTAAATCTCTCCGTGACGGTGCGTGACCATGCTTGAGTGTGCGTAACTATTTTAAAGTCAATTTTTTTTCACAAAAAGTCTATCGACCAAATTTCAGATCGATCTGAAGTGGGTTTTAAATCACCCCGTGACTGTGCGTGACTATGCCCAACTGTGCGTGACTACTCCAAAATCAATCTATAGTCACAACAAGAATATGGCTCAAGTTTCAGAACAATTGGATGAGGGGGAATGAGGTTTCCCCACGGCAGACTGGCAGACAGAGAGTATGAGTTAAAGGAAAGAGTTTAAAACAGTACTTTTTTTGGAAAATTAAATTTAAAAAAAGTTTTTTGATGTCTAAACATCTATACGCGCGGGGGGGGTAAATTTCTATTTCACAATACAATCACAAAAGCAGCGTAACATGTGAGCCGTACGACAAAATCGGTGTAACTTATGATGGTATTGGCGAAAAAATTATGATAAGTAATAACCTGTTTAAAAATGCAGAACGAAAAATGAAAAATAAAAATGAAAAATGAAAAATAAAAAATTAAAAATGAAAAATTAAAGATGAAAAATTAAAAATAAAAAACCTAATATGAAAGATAAAAATGAAGAATTATATATAAAAAATGAAAAATAAAAAAGTCAAAAAGGAAATAAAAAAATGAGATATGAAAAATGAAAAATAAAAAATTTAAAATGGAAATTTAAAAATGAAAAATTAAAAAAAAATTGAAAAATTAAAAATAAAAAATTAAAAACAAAAAACGAAAAATTAAAAATAAAAATAAAAATGAAAAATGAAAAATTAAAAATAAAAAATTAAATATAAAAAATGAAAAATAATAAATAATAAATGAAAAACTAAAAATGGACAAAAAAATAAAATTTTAAAAATGAAAAAAGAAAAATGAATAATAAAAAATAAAAAATTAAAAATGAAATATAAAAACATAAAAATAAAAAATGAAATATAAACTCGTTTTTTATGAAAAATCAACAAATTGTAAATGAAAAATAAAAAATTAATAATCAAAAATTTTAAATGAAAAATAAAAATAAAAAGTTAAAAATAAAAATGAAAAAGAAAAAATAAAAAAATAAAAATGAAATATAAAAAATGAAAATTAAAAAATAAATATCAAAGATGGGAAATGAAAGGTTAAAAATTAAAAATTAAAAATGAAAATTTAAAAATAAGAAATTAAAAATAAAAAATGGAAAACAAAGAATGAAAAATAAAAATAAGAAATTATAATAAAAATTAAAAATAAAAAATAAAAACAAAAAATTAAAAATGGAAAATGAAAAATAAAAAATGTAAATTGAAAAATAAACAAGTAAGAAAATTATAGTTGGTCTAGACTGACTATATCATACCCTATACCATATTTTAAAGACACTATCTCTTCGGTCCAACTAAGTGGGTATAAAAAATAAGCATAAAGCAAATTTGAGTGTCATTGTTATTTATTTTTTTGGCTGCAGATAGGAAAAAGTTTATATCGGATGCTATATTTATATGGGGCCTAGGTCGAAAAATGTACCGATCCTGACCATGTTTGGTAAAGTCACTTATATTTTGAAAAAATATATACAAACCAAATCTAAGAAAAATCTGTGGAATATTTTTGTGTTGCGATAGATTTAAGTGAAAATCGGGAAGCGGCGTTATAAGGGGGCTATGACAAAGAATTGCCACATGGGGTTTATTGTTGAACAACTGATAAAGGGATGTAATAAACACATACAAACCCAATTTGACCGAGATCTATATGATAATTTGCATTTCATGGCAATTTAAGTCGATTTCATAGGGGTCATTTGTATGGGGACTAGGTCTGAACATGGACCGAATTTCACCGAATTCAATAGCGTTCAGCATATGGCCGATAAAACTTATATACTAAATTTCGTTAAAATATATTCATATTTGCGATCTGTAGTTTGATTACAAGGTTTACATGGACACGCAGACGGACGGACGGACGGACATCGCTAAATCGACTTAGAAAGTGATTCTGAGCCGATCGGTATAATAAAAGATGGGTCTAGGTCAAATATTTTTGGTAGTTACAAACAGCAGCACAAAGTCATTATACCCAAACCACATAGTGGTATAGTTTATAAAAATTAAAAATAAAAATGAAAAATGAAATATAAAAAATGAAAAATAAAAAATGAAAAATAAAAACTAAAAAATTAAATATAAAAAATGATAAATGAAAAATTAAAAATTAAAAATGAAAAATGAAAAACGAAAAATGAAAAATTAAAAATGAAAAATTAAAAATTAAAAATTAAAAATTAAAAATTAAAAATTAAAAATTAAAAATTAAAAATTAAAAATGAAAAATGAAAAATTAAAAATGAAAAATGAAAAATGGAAAATGAAAAATGAAAAATGAAAAATGAAAAACAAAACACGAAAAATTAATAAGTAAAAAATTAAAAATAGAAATGAAAAATGAATTATAAAAAAAGAGGAATGAAAAACGAAAAATGAGATATGAAAATAAAAATAAAAAGGGAAAAATTAAAAATAAAAAATTAAAATTAAAAATTGAAAAATGAAAAATGAAAAACGAAAACCGAAAAATAGAGAGAGAAAAATAAAAAATTAATAATGAAAAATAAAAAATGAAATATGAAAAATAAAAAATTAAAAATAAAACATTAAAAAAAAAAAATGAAAAACTAAAAATTAAATATAAAAAATGAAAAAATTAAGAACGAAAAATAAAAAACGAAAGAAGAAAAATTTAAAATTAACCGGTTGAAATAAAAAAATAGTATATATTTTTTTAATAGCAGAGCGCCTGCACTTAATTGCTAAAAGTGATACATAAATAGATTACGCTTTCTGTTTGATTTTAAGAAAGTGTCATAAAAAAATATTTGATTACTAGATGTTTACACATCACCCCTGCGATCGGACTCACATAATTTTTTTTTACTTTTTTTTTAAAGAAAATTTACCTTGTTCCGAAATGCCACTTTTTAAGAGAAGGTTCCTTTTGAAGAAAACACCATTTTAAGAAATGGTACATTTGAAGAAAAGAAATCTGTTAATAAAAGGTTCTTTTAAGAAAATTTGATTTTTTAAGAATATTTAATTTTTTAACTTTGTTTCCAATGTACGACATGTCGATAGTATTGTGCCAAATTTTCAAATAACTCGGAGCAAAACTAACGAAGATACAGCATTTCAAGCGACCGACCCTCATAAGGTATATGGTTCATGTTAAACACTTTAATTCGATTTTCTCGCAAACAATATTTTTGAAGTCCGTGAACATCACAACTCAAAATCTACTTGTACGATACTTTTGAAATTTTACAAACTATTTCTACACATAAATCACCAGCTAATCACGTGAAGTTTTTTTTATCATTTTTTTCCCATTTTTTAACAACAAATTCGCCGAAATTTTATACCAGAAATCGTTTTTCACTTCAAAATGAAAAAAAAAAAAAAAAAAAAATAACAAATATTGATTACCTGATTACTTCGGCAAATATATCACCTTTAAAACGCATTTCGATTTTTTATTTCACATTATCCGGTAACGAGTTATGATGTATGTAATGAAGTAAAAAATCCAACAATATTCATATCTTCTAAAGACAATTAAGAAAATAAGCCTTATTGCGCCTTTGAAACCTTAGCCCTACTTCCTTAAGAAAATAAACTTTTTTAAGATGTTCCTTTTTAAGAAAAGGAGAGGAGGTTACTTTTTAAGAAAAGGACTTTTTAAATAAATTTAATCCGTTAAGAAAAGATATTCTTTTAAGGAAAGAAACTTTTATTGGATAAGGTACGTTTGTAAGAAAATCTGCTTTTTGAGAACAGATATTTTTTAAGAAAAGGTTGTTTTTTCAAGAAAATTCATTTTTTTTTAAAGAAAATATGATTTTATCAGAAAGTTCATTTATTTTTAACGAAAATATGATTTTATAAGAAAGTTCATTTATTTTTTTAAGAAAATGTACTTTTTTAAGGAATCAGCTTTTTTAAGTAAATTAATAAGAAAAGGTACTGTTTTAAGAAAAAGCGCTTGTAAGGAATAGGTTCCTTTTAAAGGAATTGTGTTTTTTTTTTTTAAAGGGTAATTTTTTAAGAAAGTGTACTTCCTTAAAAAAGGTTTTTTTTTTTAAAGTTACTTTTTAAGAAAATGGGCTTTTAGAAGAAAATGTACTTTTTGAACAAAGGTACTCTTTTAAAGAAAATTTACTTTTTTTAGAAAAAGTACGGTAGGTGATCGATCCTAAAAACCATTTTCCAATGCCTCGCTACAAGATATGAATTCTTAGCCGTATGAGAGATAATGTTATGACATTATATATTAACCATACAGCTTAATATCATGTTATTAAAATTCCTTAGTAAAAGCTTATTTCAAATAGAAGAACTGGAATCTATTGCAAAATATCTAGGGGGTTTCCAAGGAAAATATTATTTCATTACATAAATATTTGCAATTCTGGGTGGACCCAAATTTAATTTAAAAATATATATATGCCCAAGCCAATTCACTCCATTTTAGCAAATATTTATTGTTGTTATTATTGATATTTTTATTATTATTCAACAACGTTTAGTATATGGTGAATTTGCAATATCTTTAGAATTATTTATTTGGGGTTTATTTCTTCCATGCGACCATCAGCATTCTTGCTTCCTTTCAATAACGTTTGCAAATTGTGCCCTTAAAATTTGAATGAGCAAGAAATATATGGCTCACTACAGCAGCCAGCTTGGTTGTCATTTCTACAGGCTAAAATATAATTAAAATTTCTAGAAAATATTTAAAAAAATTTTCCAACTTTTAGCTTCTCAGTTGTTTTGTTATAAGAAAGAAAAACAACTTTTTACAAACAACTTTTTTTTTTGTTAACAACTTAATTTTGTGAGAACAAGTTTTCTAAAACTCATTAGCAACAAAATAGTTCAATAATTTTTCAGAAAAAATTGCTAAGTGAAAAATCGGTAACATGAGTTTGATTTTATTAATATTAAATTAATTCGTATTCAATTTTATATTTGAGAAAATAGCATAAATGGGAATAATGCAAATATGTATTTCTAAAAATAGAAATTTAACAATAGCTATGTTGTTAGTGTTGGATGGAAATTCTTCTAAAATTATTACAAAGTAAAGCTGTACGTTAGAAAAACTGATTATGAAGCTACAAATTATAAATGTGTTCCAAACGTGTTAAATTACGTGACTAAAAAGCTGCATTTACAATTGTACAAGTGTGGGTATGTGTGATTGATTGATCTCATGACCGCCCATAATACAAATTTAATGTAAAAACAATCTACCCAATAAGAATTTTTACAATCACTGAAGAAGACTTAAAGCCACAAAAACCGCTCATTATATATATTCGAAGACTAGTAAATGATTTTTAAAAAATAAATGCTGTCTTCTTTGCTGCTACACAATGTTAAACTACTTTTTATGTAAATATCCAAAACTGAATGAATTCCAACGGCGATGCTACTCTTATCTTGATTCAAGTGCCATTCACATTCTGATTTTATCGTTGTAGTGTATTGATGTATATTTGAATTATTGTTAAACTTTAATTTAAAGGGAAATTTCAACAACAAAATTTTGTGTTTTATTTTTATTAAAACTTCAACTGTTTTGGTTTCGGTATACAACTTCCCGAAAAATTCATCTAATATTTTGCAAGAGCAGCAGAATATTATTTATAAAAATATATAGAGTTTATTTGTTATTTTTTTGTTATTGTTTGTATTTGTGTTTGTGTTTACTTTCTGTGGAATATTTATTGATTATTAATAAAAAATGAATTTGTTTAAGGATTCATGTTGGGGTTATAAACGTTATTTATCCCAGCCGGATATGATGGAGATTTTTATATAAAAATAAAATTAAAAAAAAAAATATATATAGTTCGGAAATTGTATATTGTGAGCATTTGTAACATATTTAAAAGGTTTTTAAATAAAAAGGGTCGGATCATATGTTTTTATACACGTTCATCTGTACATGTTTATATATTTATTAAAATTTATGAAAAAAAAAAAAAATAACATAAACCATTTTTAGTTCTGATTTATGTGTTGAATATCAAAAACATAACTACCCAACAGTCAATTTGTGGTACAGTTTTTAATGAGACCATGATTTTGCACACGTTGCGTTAACCTAGTTAGAGCTTTATTAATTTTTAGTAGTTAAGTATTTGTATCCATTAGTTTATTATCTGCAGTTTATGAGTGATTGTTTCTGTATATCTAAACACGAACATCAAAAAGCATGAAAAGCAACTATCTGTTATCCTTTAATGTTTACTAAAATGTTTACTAAATGCAAAAAATCAATATGATTCCGATCAGAGGGGAGATGTGTAATTAACGATTTTTTATAGCAATTTTTTAGAATAAAATAGAAAGCGTCATCTATGTATCACTTGTAGCAAAAACTGCAGGGGCTAATTTCGCCTGGTTAATTTTTTATTTTCCATTTTTCGTGTTTTTTTTTAAATTTTTCTATTTCATTTTTTATTTTTATTTTTCATTTTTTATTTCTCATTTTTTATTTTCCATTGTTTATTTTTCATTTTTTATTTTCCATTGTTTATTTTTCATTTTTTACTTTCCATTTTTTATTTTCAATTTTATATATTTCATTTTTCACTTTTTATTCCTCATTTTTTATTTCTCATTTTTAATTTTTTATTTTTAATTTTTCGTTTCTTATTTTAAATTATTCATCTTATATTTTTCATTTTTCATTTTTTATTTTTCACTTTTCATTTTTTACTTTTAATTTTTATTTTTAATTTTTTACTTTTAATTTTTTATTTTTCATTTTCCATTTTTTCTTTTCCATAAAAAATATTTTTATTTTTCATTTTTATTCTTCATTTTTTATTTTTCGTTTTTTATTCTTCATTTTTTATTTTTAATTTTTAATTTTTTATTTTTAATTTGTCATCTTTTATTTTTCATTTTTATATTTAATTTTTTATTTTTAGTTTTTATTTTTAGTTTTTATTTTTATTTTTCATATAATTTTTCATATTTATTTTTCATATAATATTTTTAATTTTTTATTTTTCATTTTTTATTTCTCATTTTTTATTTCTAATTTTTTACTTTTCATTTTCCAGTTTTTATTTTCAATTTTATATTTTGAATTTCTGACTTTTTATTCTTCTTATTTTATTTCTCATTTTTAATTTTTCATTTCTTATTTTTCATTTTTCGCTTCTTATTTTTAATTTTTCATCTTTTATTTTTAATTTTTTATTTTTTATTTAAAATTTTTTATTTTTCACTTTTCATTTTTCATTTCTTATTCTTAATTTTTTGTTTTTAAGTTTAAATTTTTTGTTTTTCATTTTCCATTTTTTCTTTTCCATTATTTTATTTTTCATTTTTATTCTTCATTTTTAATTTTTAATTTTTCATCTTTTATTTTTAATTTTTTATTTTTAATTTTTTATTTTTCATTTTTAATTTTTCATTTCTTAAAACGTTTTTATACCGCTATTCGCTGCCTCATTTTATCCTAATGAAATCGTGCCTTCGTTTTATTTCCAAGCACTTCCTAACATTTTCATCAGTACAATCGTACCTTACACCGTTTTTGTCTAACTCTGTTTTTGTGATTGTATTGTAAAATAGATTTTTACCCCTGACCGCATAGATGTTTACACATCAAAAAAAAAAAAAAAAAAACAAAAAGGCAAAATTCGAAAAATCCAATTTAATCTGTATATTGAACTAGCTGAACCGAAAAACTTTGTTTTGCCATACATATCTTATTTCTATGCATCTCTGTATGGGAGGTGCCACGCCTACTGTTTTGATCGCGCCCATTTTTAACATAACTTCTCACACCCATTATTCGTGAACTTACACCTGGTTTTAAGACTGTCGGGTTTACAGTACTACAGATAATATTTTTTTCATGCGAGGTGCCACGCCCACTAACCCAATCCCGCCCATTTTTAGTACGACTACCCACATTAGCAACCGATTTCAATATTCTGGCCATCATAAAACTGTAGATATATTCTGGTATGTATTTACAATGTAAGGAAGGTGCCACGCCCACTGGTTCAATCCCGCCCATTTCTCAGATAACTTCTTACACCCATTATTCGTGAACTCACACCTGGTTTCAAGATTGTCGGGTTTGCAGTACTCCAGATAATATATTTTGTATGGGAGGTGCCACGCCCACTAACCCAATCCCGGCCATTTTTAGTACGACTACTCACATTAACAACCGATTTCAATATTCTGGCCATCATATTACTGTAGATTTATGCTGATATGTATTTACCATGTATGGAAGGTGCCACGCCCACTGATTTAATAACGCCCATTTTTAGCCTGACATCTAACATTATTAATTTATGTACTACTGTAAAGTTTCAGGACTCTTGCCATCATAGAGCTACAGATATTTGGTGTAAAAAATTTTTTATATATGGGAGGTGCCACGCCCACTTGAAGTATCCAGAAAAAATATAGCCTATTTTTTATTCCAGACATGCATTACCAACTATCAAAATTTCAAGACGATCGGTCCAGTGGCGTAGTCTCCTACAAACAAACATACTCGTACATACATACAAACATACAGCCATTTTTATATACTAGCAGATTCCAGCCCCCGAAATTCGAGTGCAAATTCTAGGAAATATTATTTTTTCATTAAATAAAGACCCTAAAGATATGCTAATCAATTATAGCCAATTCACATATCAACACAAAAAACAAACTCATTTTTATTACAAACACATTAAAAAATTTAATAAACACACACATGGCATTGTGTAATTTTATGTATGTGTTAGTAGCAACTTTAAATGGAAATTACCCAAAATAAAGGGAAAAATTTAAAAACCTGTAAATCTGCAACTCGGCTAAAAAGAATATACGTTTGGTCAAAATCGGGATAAAACGGTAGAACAAAACATCGCTCACAAGAAACCGCCTAGCCAATTAATATTATAGATAAGGTTTTAAGTTTTCTATATTTGAATCATTTTGTAGGAGTTTGGGTTTTAAAATGTTTGAAATTATTAATGATAAAATTCGAGCCTGTTGAACGAATATCTGAAAAAACTGTTATATATTCATAATAGCCAATTATTGTGTTATAATTTCCTGCATGATATTTTTTGAAAAAAGGTCCACTAAACCGGAATGTTCCGCGCATATGTTGTTCAGATATGTATTTCACTAAACTCAAAATTTACTTGCTTACTTGAAAATAAGCGCTCTGCTTTAAACAATGAACTAACCAAAATATTAAATAAAATATAAAGCGACATACATAAGGCATGGTACGAGCTGTTGTCATCAATACCAAAATGGTCCAAGGTGTTCAGACAGGCAGCGTACGATGTTACTATTAAATAGAACAACGTTACGAAATCTGAAATCCTGAAAAAGTGTGAAAAGTCTTTAAAGTCTTGAGGAAATACCCTAACAATTTTCAAAGAACTATTGCCTGAAAATATGGAGTTGCAAAAATTTTGATACTTCGTAAAAAAACGCAAAAACGCAAAAATAAAAAAATAATCAACATATAAAGCCCCCAAGGCTAAGTTTTCTGAACTTCCTGGACGACAATACACTAAGAAATAAATAATTCAGAAAATTAAAATCGGTCTAGACCGAATATTCAAGAGCCTCTTTCGAAATGCATGGCATGGGGTGTTAAATATTTTTATATGGCGACAAAAGCGGTGTGAAAATGAAAATAAAAATTAAAAATAAAAAATTAAAAATGAAAAATTAAAAATGAAAAATAAAAATGAAAAGCGAAAAATGAAAAACGATAAACGAAAAATGAAAAAGAAAAAATTAAAAATTAAAACTGAAACAAAAATAAAAAAAAAAATAAAAAATGAACTCTAAAAAATTAAAAATAAAAACGATAAACGAGAAATTAAAAATAAAAAATGAAAAATGAAAACTGAAAAAGAAAATATGAAAAATTAAAAATTAAAAATAAAAATTAAAAATGAAAAATAAAAAAATAAAAATAAAAAATGAAAAATAAAGAATGAAAAAAGAAAAATTTAAAAATAAAAAATTAAAAACGAGAAATAAAAGATGAAAAATGAAACATAAAAAATTAAAAATGAAAAACGATAAACGAGAAATGAAAAATAAAAAATGAAAAATGAAAACTGAAAAAGAAAATATGAAAAATTAAAAATGAAAAATAAAAAATTAAAAATAAAAAATTAAAAATAAAAAATTAAAAATAAAAAATGAAAAATAAAGAAAATGAAAAATTAGAAACGGAAAATGAAAAACGAAAACTGAAAAAAGAAAAATGAAATTTAAAAAATGAAAAATGAAAAATGAAAAATAAAAAATGAAAAATTAAAAATTAAAAATGAAAAATTAAAAATAAAAAACTAAAAACGAAAAATGAACAATAAAAAATAAAAAAATGAAAAATGAAAAATGAAAACTGAAAACTGAAAAATGAAAATAAAAAATGAAAAATTAAAAATGAAAAACGAAAAATTAAAAATCAACAGATTGAAATAGTAAATAATAAATATTTTTATATTAGTAGAGCCATGCAGTTGATTTTTATACATATGAGACATAGATGACGCTTTCTGTTTGATTTTTAAAAAGTGCCATAAAAAATATTTAATTACTAGATGTGTACACATCTCCCCTTTAATCGAACTCACATGATTTTTGTACCCTATACCACTATGTGGTTTGGGTATAATGACTTTGTGCTGCTGTTTGTAACAACCAAAAATATTTGACCTAGACCCATCTTTAATTATACCGATCGAATCAGAATCACTTTCTGAGTTGATTTAACAATGTCCGTCCGTCCGTCCGTCCGTCCGTCCGTCCGTCTGTGTGTCCATGTAAAGCTTGTAATCAAACTGCAGGTCGCAAATATGAATATATTTTGATGAAATTTGGTAAATAAGCTTTCATTGGCCATGGGATGAAAGCTATTGAAATTGGTCAGAATCGGTCCATGTTCAGACCTAGCCCCCATACAAATTACCCCTATGAAATACATAAATTGCCATAAGATCCAAATTGTCATATAGATCTTACTCAAATTGGGTTTTGTATGCGTTCATTACGTTCACTAATGAGTAGTCTAAAAATGATCCCTTTGGCCCCATATAGAGCTGCTTCCAGATCTTCACTTAAATCTATCAAAATAACAAAAATATTGCACTGATTCTTCTCAGATTTTGTTTGTATATATTTTTGCAAAATACAAGAGACTTTACCAAACATGATCAGGATCGGTCCATTTTCGGACCTAGTCCCCATATAGATATAGCATCCGATATGAACTTTTTCATATCTGCAGCCAAAAAAAATAATAAAAATCAGACTCAAATTTGGTGTTTGCTTATTTTCTATGTCCAGTTAGTTGGGCCTAAGAGATAGGACATGGTATAGGGTATCGTATAGTCGGTCTAGACCGACTATAATTTTCTTACTTGTTTTTTTATAATTTCGCTCATTGGAAAGGAACAGTTAACTTTTTTGGAAAACGTGAGTACGCTTAGAGAGAATATTTATAGTATAACAGTATTGCAGACATACATACTTTCAAATAATACGCACAAAATATTTTTTTTTTTTTTCGCTACCATGAACAAAGACTTGGTCATTGGTGATATTTTTGCCCGACACTGTACAAGGCTTGACATTATAAATTGTAGTAAAACCAAAATGCTCAGTTTCCGTCCTTTTTAAAATAAGGATGATGTGCACTTTTAATATTTTCGTAAACGGTGATAAAGTAGTTTAAAGTCAATCAATAAAGTTTTGGCGCATCAATTTACAATGTAATTTGTCACGGAGTCAACATATCAAGGAACTAAAATCAATAATATGACCTGTTACTAGTTTGCTATATAAGTTTAGAATCAACTTTAATACGAAGATGGTATAAATATTTTATCAGGCTTTAGTACAGAGTCATTGGAACTGTTTGCTATTTATTTATGGCTGTAAAAACCGTACTTAATCTACCTTTACTCTATTCAACATTATACTTTACCCAAGATATAGCGAAGAATATTTTACCGATAAGAGATTTATATTAACTACAATCATTAGTCTTTGTTTTCAAGTTGGTGAACAATATTGGTCACATTAGAACTGCTTTCCTAAGGAAACAAACTAGATTCAATACGAGAAACACAAAGAAAAAAAAAATTCAAAAGATAATATTCATATTTTATTATTGATAACTAATTTTAAGCAAACACCCCCCAATAATGCTATTTGATATTAAGGTAATATAAACAAATTTGTTAAACACAAAAAAAAAAATTAAATAATCTAAACCATAAATAATCTAACCATATTTTAAAATTAATCTATGGCCATAACAAATCCATGGAAAAAGTTTCAGGGGAAATGGGGCATAAATCACTCCGTGGCTGTGCGTGACCGTGCGTGACTACCCCAAAATTAATCTATAGTCACAACAAGTCTATGGACAAAGTTTCAGATCGATCAGAGTTTCAGAACATCGGAAAATGAGTTTTAAATCACTCCGTGATTGTGCGTGACTATGCGTGACTGTGCGTGACTACCCGAAAATTAATCTATAGTCACAACAATGGGCTAAGCTTCAGATTAATTGGATGAGGGGGAATAGGGTGGCCCCATGACAGACAGACAGACAGCCATAGAGTATGAGTTAAAAGAAATTAGTTTAAAAAACGAGTAAGAGTGTTTTGATAAACTTTATCTGGATTTTAAGTTTACATTAATATCTGGACTTATTTACAACATATATCAACAAAATAAACTTAAGTGATTACAACAACTACACCGAGTTTTTAAGAGGTGTCTACATATTTTAAGTCATGTCTTGGCACGATGATGCCCGATTTACCCTATTTTCATTAACAACAGACTTGAAATAATGGCAAAAATATTGGGCTAACTGCATTCAGGTAAATGGTTATTTTGTGAATTGAGCCCTTGATTTTGAAAGTGGTATAAGTCAAAAATTGTAAAAATCAAATTTTTCGGTTATTTCATATCAAATCCTAAAAAAATAACATAATCTAAAGTAATTCGCAGTATGTCATGAAAATTAACTCGATAAGTTGAATTTGTTTTTTAGTTGGTAAACAAAATACAGTCACTGTTTTTTTTTTTTTTTTGATAGTGGTATACGTCAGTCTGTTTAGAAAGTTTGGCAAAATAATTAGTAATTTTGTCATGTCTTCAGATAGCCGTTCAAGTATGATCAAGTAATCCTATTAATATAAAAACACACTATTTACAGTTAATTGTAGACATTATACGGCGAAGAAGTATAAGTTATGCTCCCAAGAAATGGAAATGAATAAGACTAATATCGTCTTCCGATGAATCAGCTCATACTTTAAAAGTGAATTCGGAATCATTACAAATGGAAGAAAGCAACATGAAATCAAGAAGGAGGACACGAAATCTACGTAATTATGCATAAAATATAAGAAAAATTAAGAGAAACAGTGGAAAAAAATATGAAACAAAAGAGCATAAGCATGCGAGTGGTAAAGTTTTCTAAAATAAAGATTGCCTTTGTTCCAAAAAAAATATAAATGGATCGGATATGAAGACAGGAAAGGTAATTTTGATTCTTTTTGGAAATTAGCAAATTTCTAAAAACAGAATTTGTTTTTGTATGGATTGGTTCGAAAACAATCAATAAAACAAAGACGACCCAGAAATTACGGAGGATATATGAGAAAATTAGTTTAAAATTGCATCTAAATGTACGGAATTCAGAAGTTTCTGTTTGCAAAACTTTTTTTTTGATACTTTCAAAATATCTAACGAAAGATTAAGCCGTGTCTTAAATGCTGAAGAACCTTGAAGGGATGGTGGTGGCAAAATGGCTGTTTCATCTAGAAAAACAGATGAAGATAATATTAAAGTTATACGAGAACATATTCTGAGTTTTCCAGCATGTGAGAGCCATTTCGCGAGATCACATGACACTTCAGGTCGAAAATATCCAAGTCAAGACTTAGATATTCGAACAATATTTGAGCTGTATGTGAAAAAATACGATGAAAATAATACATCACGTGTGAAGGAGTAGACTTACAGGAAAATATTCAATACGGATTTTAACTTAAATTTTCATACTCCTCGTAAAGACACCTGCCGAAAGTGTGATTCGCTAAAACTAAAAATTGAAGCATCCGGTAATGAAGACGAGAAGTTGCATCTTATGGAAATTCATGATTCCCATCTTAACAGTGCCGAACAGGCTAGAAAAAGTTTAACAGATGACATACAAAAAGCAAAAGATAACCCGAGTAAATATTACGAATTCACATTTAATCTACAAAAGGCACTTCCTTATCCAAAACTTTCTGGTAGCTTATTGTAAGCGCAACATGTATGTATACAATTTAGGGTTTCATAATTTCCACAATGAAAATGCGAAAATGTATGCATGGGATGAAAAAATCGCCTCAAGAGGATCACAGAAAATTGCATCCTGCACCTTAAGGCACATTCGGGACATTACCACTCAAAGTCATGTCATAGCTTACAGTGATGCCTGCTCAGGACAGAATCGTAACATTAACATAGCGCTAATATGGTTAAAAATTGTTCAGTCATCTGATAATATTGTTGAAACAGTTGATCATAAATATATGGTACCCAGCCTTTTTTTGCCAAATGATCGCGATTTTGGTTTGATAGAAATTGTTCAGGCGAGGAATGAATTTATTTCCGAATTTTAAAATGTGATATACTAATCTGCAAGAGTGTAATGGAGAGATGACTGTTTGACACTCACTCTCCAACACTTACTCTTACACTCAAGAAGAAAAATAATAATATCCGAATGCATATAGATCAGTTGCCATTATTACCACCAGAGAAAAGGTTGGTATACTGCCGATACAACAAAAGCTTACAACCCCCCATATATTAATTCATTTTGTTTCATTTTCTCACCCCGTGAATAAAATAACTGAGACCGTAACTCAACATTTTATGGTCCTTCGAACCGGATTTAGTTGTTAGAGATGACAATTGTGGCAGTTGCGGCGGATTTATGGAGGCCGTACTAACTATAATTGGTTTAGATGCCAATAAAGCGGCGGCATCAACGTCTTCAATAATATAGGCAAGTATTGTGCAACCCAATAATCATTCAAATTTAAAAGCAACCACATCGAATGCACAAGCAAACAATAATATCCAACAACAACAACAGCAGCAAATGCAGCAGCAACAATAGCAGACACAAAAGATCCACATTTATCCCATACAGAAACTAAAATTAAAAAATTGAATTACTTATACATCCCTGAGCATTATAATAATTTAATAGAATTATGTAAAAAGATAAATCCATTTTTGGTAAAACAAATGTCTCAGAAAGATTTCATTTCGACGAAACAGCTGAGAGAATCAACGACTAATAGAAAGAGAAACGCCAATGGAGAAGCTGTGTCTTGGCTAAAAATACAATGGATCAAATTTCTAAAAAATGCTCCATATAAGATATTTTATAAAACTTCTTTGGATGGCAATTCCGAATTCGAAGTGTTAGACCTTTCACCTAAAACAGGAAGGCCAAGAATATACGAAAATATTGATTTGCTTCCATTATACACAACCATTAGTCCAATTACAGAAGAAAAACGTAAAGATATGATGGATTTACTACCCTATATCCCACCAATTTTTCACAAACACTTTATTTTCCTGAATACTAAAAAATAAATTACTTCGTTACAATGTAATGAGTTTGAATAAAATGTTAGTTTCCAATAAAAATTTTTCTTTGATGGTTTAAGTCATTTATAAAGCCAAGCAGTTAAATTTGAAAATGGTATAAGTCATTTCAACCTTTCAAACCCACATTTCTTTTTAAAAATTGTTATAAATTTCATAATCATAATAAATACTTATTTGTTGGCACTATTTAATTGTCGAAATATCTTATTCCATAATACAAAAATATTTTTTAATCCTTTAAAATGCAAACCTCTTAATATCTCGAAACAAGGAATATAACAAGTGGTATACTTTCAAAATCAAGGGCTCAATTAGCGTGATATCAACAGACAGACAGAAAGACAGACAGACTGATTAACAGATGAACGGACGGAATCTCTATATTTTATAGGGTCACAAATTCATTTTCCATTTCATTTTCATTTTCATTTTTCTGTTGTGGAGGCTATAAAAATAAAATTCAAAACAAAAATATTGCGTTTTTTCTACCATAAGGATTCCACAGTAATTTAAAAATTTCATAAACTATTTCGCATCATATTTTTTTATGATTAACTTTAGTTTATATCTTCCCAGGTTTTTTTTTTATCTGCCGCATAATCTGTTGTCGTTTTTAATAACTAAGTGATTAAGTCCACGTAATTTTACTTTGGTTTTCGTTTCAAGTTTATAATTTTTTTGTAACAGAAAGTTTTACCTCATTCGCTGCCAGAAAATATAATATAAAAAAAATTTTAATAAAATAAATGTGTACTACACTAAAACCTAATTTAGAAAGCTATGTTTTATCGCCTATAAAAAAATTTTTATGGACCATAGATATTTAAATAGTATAGGAAACATATTAAAATAAAACTCATATTTTTTCGCACATTTTTTTAACGGCTAAATAAGTTAGAATTGTTTCATTTTTAAGAAATATGCAAAAATAAAACATTTTTGGCTTATAAATATTTGCCTTTTTATGTTTATTGGGTAGTGATGGGAAATTAATAAAATTAAATAAACTTGAATAAAATTTAATAACCTATAACAAAAATATGATTGTATGAATGAAGAAAAAAAAAAAAAACAGAAGACCTTAACATATTTAATGCCTTCTGGGAAATTTCAATTTGTGTATTTTGTTTAACCTGTTAGCCAGGATTTTCCTTATACAAAAAACAAGGTCTTACTTAATATTCCTTGCTCATACCTTGACATTATATACTTACGTACGTATATCTGTTTTTAACTCGAATGTAAGTGTATGTGGTTTAAGAAGGTTCATATAAATATTTAACCGGTTTTTTGTTGTATTGGTTATCCTCAGAAAAACTTGCTGTGTTTATTAAAAATGACCTGGCAAAAAATTTACAATGAATATCAATTTTAAATCAATTCTTACATTATATTATGAAAAAAAAGAAAAATTATTCAATATTATAAAATTTCGCAAGGTATTAAATTGTTCTTTTGAGCTGGCATCTAATTTAAAAATTAAACCCAAAGGTACTCTAATTATACAAACATGGAGCAAAAGTTTTTAATTTCCATTAGCTTCATTAATAGAAAATTTAGCTTTTGCAACTTTTAATGAAAACAAAAAAAAGTTTCTGACATTTTTCTCAATTAAATCAGCTCATGATTTAATATCAAGTAAACAAAAATACTGGTTGGCCAGGGTACAGCATTGATAAATTTAATATATTCTAGAAAAATATATGAATGAATTATCATATTTCTTCCTTCATTTAATATGTACGCGTAATAGATTTAAAATATGCTAACTAAAGTATTATAAATCTGTTCAGAGAAAGTATTTGATAAATTTATTAACTACTAAAATTATCTCAAGAGGCTTGACGTACTATTTTAAATGGAAAGAAAAAGTATCAGATTAGGGATCTGTTCATTCGGTTATTGTTCAAAATGCTTTTCATAAAACAATTACCATCAACTGATTCGTTAAGTAACTTTTACTGCTAACCCGGTCTTAAATAACAAAATTTTGTAATTAATGCAAAAATATCTTAAAATATTGAACTTGTCTGTCCTGCTCAACAACAATAAATAAAAACATGATTACACTAGGCAACACAAAATTAAGAAAAAAAAATCCTAAATGACAATAAAGAACATTTTTTGGACTAGTTTTTTATATCTTGACGTGGAAACAACAAATCTCGTTACTGAATCGAATATCATTGTATAATATCAAAAGAACAGAAATAATGTAAACATTGTTTTCATATCGAATTAGCATTTTAAGAGCAATGGGCAGATATATGAAAAATAGCTGTTTTTCAAGCAAAATCCAAATTTAAAAAAAGCGAAAAAAACAAGAAAAATTAAAATCAAAGTAAACCAAGCATTTTAAGAGCAATGGCAGTAACCTGATTTGTTGTTTCCAAATTTAAAAAAAGCGAAAAAAAAATCAAGAAAAATTAAAATCGAAGTAAACCAAGCATTTGTTTCAATCTCTACAAAGAATACAAGATATTAGATGTAAAAAAAAATCTATTGATACATTTTGAAATTATGAGTTGGGCCTACGGTCAAGTTCGAATACTCGAGCTGAGCGAGTGGCTCGAGTAGTAAAAACTGAAAGTTTTCATGTTTGAAAGCATGTTATAAGAAAAATATGAGTATATAGTAAAACAAATATATACTTTTTGGAATCGAGCAAGTACCAGGAACATCATCTCTAAGTTTCATTTTAATCGGACTGTCTAATACCGTGTGCTAACTGGTCGTCGGAAAGCTCGCAAACTGTTGCAAATATTTTAAATATAAAATAATAATAATAATAATAAAATCATATTGTGTAAATCGGTATATTATTTTATTTATAAAAAATTCGGCAATATTTTGTTTTAGAGAAAATATATATATTTTTTTTGTATTATTGCACTTCATTTTGCTTCTTAGTGTCACTATGCTACAGTAGGTGGCACCGCCAAATTTGTTCTAATTACATATTAACAATTCTCTAACTATAATTTATGAGTCGTATAGATAAAAATCTTTGCAATGTTTATTTCTATTTTAACATAACTGTCAACATTTTCAATTAGATATCAAAAACTATGTATTAAATATATGACAACAATGGTTAAAAAGTGCACAGGTTCGAGTAACGAAGTATCCGTGAGTGAGTTTTTTTTATGTGTAAACAATCACAAAAACAGCGCAACATTTAGCGCGTAAGACAAAATCGGTGTGACTTATGATTGCATTGGTAAATTATGATATATAATAACATGTTTGAAAATGAAAATGAAAATAAAAAATGAAAAATAAAAAAAGGAAAATCAAAAATAAAAAATGAAAAATGAAAAGTAATAAAAAATTAAAAACGAAATACGAAAAACGAAAAATGCAAACTAAAAAATAAAAAATGAAAAACGAAAAATGGAAAATTAAAAATGAAAAATAAAAAATGAAATATGAAAAATATAAAATGAAAAATATAAAATAAAAAAATAAAATGAAAAATTAAAAATCAAAAATATAAAATGATTATATTGGTGAAAAATTTAGATATGTAATAACCTGTTTGGAAATGAAAATGAAAAGTGAAAAATAATAAAAAAAATTAAAAACGAAAAACGAATAATGAATAACGAAAAATGAAAAATAAAAAATTAAAAGGGGAAATAAAAAAGAAAAATGAAAATAAAAAATCAAAATTTAAAAACGAAAACATAAAAAATTAAAAATAAAAAATAAAAAATGAAAAACGAAAAATGGCATATAAAAATTGAAAAAAAATTTTAAAATAAAAAATTTAAAATAATAAATGAAGAACGAAAAATAAATAATAAAAATTAAAAATGAAAAATAAAAAATGAAAAACGAAAAATTAATAATAAAAAATGAGAAAAAAAAGGAAAAATAAAAAATGAAATATGAAAAATAAAAAATAAAAAATAAAAAATAAAAAATAAAAAGTGAAAAATCAAAAATTAAAAATGAAAAAATTAAATTCAAAAATTAAAAATCAAAAATAAAAAAATTAAACACGAATCAAAAATAGTAAATGAAAAACGAAAAATTAAAAATAAAAAATAAAAAATCAAAAATAAAAAGTGAAAAATGAATAAGAAAAAATTAAAAATAAAAAATCAAAAATTAATAATGAAAAATTAAAAATTAAAAATTAAAAATTAAAAATTAAAAATTAAAAATTAAAAATTAAAAATTAAAAATTAAAAATTAAAAATTAAAAATTAAAAATTAAAAATTAAAAATTAAAAATTAAAAATTAAAAATTAAAAATTAAAAATTAAAAATTAAAAATTAAAAATTAAAAATTAAAAATTAAAAATTAAAAATTAAAAATTAAAAATTAAAAATTAAAAATTAAAAATTAAAAATTAAAAATTAAAAATTAAAAATTAAAAATTAAAAATTAAAAATTAAAAATTAAAAATTAAAAATTAAAAATTAAAAATTAAAAATTAAAAATTAAAAATTAAAAACTAAAAATTAAAAATTAAAAATTAAAAATTAAAAATTAAAAATTAAAAATTAAAAATTAAAAATTAAAAATTAAAAATACGTAATAATTTGTTTGAAAATGAAAATGGAAATGAAAAATGAAAAATAAAAAAATGAAAAGTGAAAAATAAAAAATGAAAAATAATAAAAAATTATACACGAAAAACGAAAAATAAAAAATGAAAAATTAAAAATAGAAAATAAAAAGTGAAAAAGGAAAAATAAAAAAATTAAAAATGAAAAATTAAGAATAAAAAATTAAAAATAAAAAATGAAAAATAAAAAATTATAAATATAATAACCTGTTTAAAAATGAAAATTAAGAAATGAAAAGTGAAAAATAAAAAATGAAAAGGGAAAAACAATAAAAAATTAAAAACGAAAAATGAAAAATAAAAAATGAAAAATAAATATGAAAAACGAAAAACAAAAAATAAAAAATGAAAAATGAAAAATGAAAAATGAAAAATAAAAAATGATAAATTAAAAATTATATATGAAAAATAAAAAATAAAAAATTACAAATGAAAAACAAAAAACCAAAAATTTAAATGAAAAATTAAAAATCAAAAATTAAAAATAAAAAATGAAAAATGAAAAATAAAAAATCAAAAATGATAAAAAACGAAAAATGAAAAATGAAAAATAAAAAATGAAAAATAAAAATTGAAATAACAAAAATTAATAAAAACTAGAGGACCCCTGCTGCTCCGCAGCATTATATTATATTATATTAATTTTTATAATATAATACCACAATTTGCCAAGAGGAGTTAACGTACAGTAATGCCAAAATATGCCAAGAGAAGTTAAGGTACAGTAAAAGTAAAGTTGATTGTCCACGCATAACTTTCCTTAAACCCAACGAATTTGCCAAGAGAAGTTGATTCTCCACTCATAACTTTCCTTCTCAAAAGAAGGAGCTTGATCCATTGAGTGTTCTTAGACCTATGTCAACAGCCTACGTTAATTAGAACTCTAGTTATAGATGTTTGAGAGAAGAAAAATATTGAAAAAAATCTTGAATGCAAAGCTTATTCATAAATTCTTTTAATATATAAGATTTTTATATTAGCAGAGCCCCTGCAGCTGATTGCTCTAAGTGATACATAGGTAACGCTTTCTGTTTGATTATAAAAAAAACTCCATAAAAAATCTTTAATTACTAGAAGTTTACGCATCTCCCCTGTGATCGGACTCACATGATTTTTTTTTTAAACGGTATACAATTATTATTCTGCTTTACCTACAAAATATTTGATTGGGATGACATATAAATTCTAAAAATCTTTTATAATTACTAAATCAATACAATTCACAAAACTACAAAATTGCATCTTTAAATTAAAATTCAAAATTTCCATTTAAATTTATGGAAATATCAATTCTAAAAATTGGAATTCAGATTTCCAAATAAAAGTTACTGGTTAAATTGAAATTCAAACACACCTAAATTCAACTGAAATTAAAAAAAAAAAAAAATTAATTCAGGAAATATTTGTAGCATTTCATGAAATATCAATTGCTCACAAGAAAACTTTTTAATTTATATCCAAAACTCTCAATTGACATTTAAAGATTGTGTACATAAAAATTGTAGCATAAGTTAAACGCAATACCCTTTAAATGAAAGAACAAATTTAATATTTTGCTTTTCTTCCGAAATTTTAAAATTGTTTTTAAAAATGGTGATATTTTCCAATCTTGTTCGGTAAACTTTTGTTTGGCAAAATTTTTCTTCATAAGCGGTTGTTTTATAAGTCCGTTTCGATTTTATAAACAATTCATATATATTTTTTCACGTACTTTTAATAAATAATTATTAAATATTATGATAATGTATATTTTGCAAAACTAACAGATAAAAAATGTAATAACTTTAATTATGTAAACTTTTACAAGTGATGACATATGTTATAATTTGGTGATACTTTTTGAAATAAAAAACTCTTAATTTCAAAAGAACATCATACTTTATCGATCTATATATTAATATGTGAAGGTAAATTTTTAGCTCCCTTTTTAAGCAATATGCGGGCAGGGAGGGGTGTGAAGACTGACATAGTTATAGTTCATATGGACGAGAAGCTGAGAATGATAAAATTAGTGTTAAATCGTCTTAAAAATATATTAAATAAAATAAAATAAAATATTTATAATAATTTGGTACACTTTGTTAATGCGAATGATTTAAATTATATATCAAGCGCTCTGAGTTGAATTTTGAATTGCTAAAATTGATTAACATACCTTTAGGCTCATTTAAATATTCATAAAATTGCTTAACATACCTTTAGGCTCATTTAAATATTCATAAATTTTTTATATTTATAGATTAAAAAAACATTGGAAGACAAAAATTGAATGAAAAATAATATTTCCTAGAATTTGCACTCGAATTTCGAGTGCTGGGCTATACTAGTATTGTTTAATCTTCACACCAGTGTACAGACGGTATATGTAAGTTCATCATTATATTTGTAACGCATCGAAAAAAAATTGTAACCCCTATATATCTGTTTGATCCTTGATCGAATGGATATAGCGATGTCCGTCCGTCCGTCCATCTGTCTGTCCGTTCATTCACACAATAAACCATTTACCTCGTTATTTCAAGCAAGTTGGTATTTCAAATGGGGTAAATCAGTTATTATTGTGCCAATAATATGGCGACAACTCTGAAAAATTCTGAATATTTTGTATGTTTGTTCCATTAATTAAGCCTTAAGTTTAGCAAATTATTAACATTTTCAAAATTTTTGTTTACATTTGTTATAAATAGTGCAATAAGCCTAGATATTAATGTAAACGTAAAATCCAGGTGGAGGGTATCAAAGATTCCGAATTTAACACTGCTACTTGTTTTCTTATTAATAGCAATTTTAAACATAATATTTTTACACTAAAGATCGCAAAACCAAAGCTGTTTACGTGAGCGTAAACACTGCATTTAACCGGTTTCTGACTAAAATGATTGTCACATGCAGAGTGCGCTGTATTAATTTAGGTCTTTCTTTTTAGAGGACATTTCCTTATCAATTTGTTGTAAAACCTATGTTTTGTAACCGCGAAATTGTAGCCGTTTTTCTGTTAAATTTAAAGGTTTTTTGTAATCACATCTATAATATTAATAGGCAAGGGGATTTCTTGTCACCGATATAAAAACTGTAGTTAATAACCGATTTTGACCAAAAATATTTCATTTAAAAGGTATTTCGTTTTAGCTTCCACGGGATGTAGAGATTTGCATCGTCTGGAAGATTTTTTGGAGTAATGCTCATAAAACACATACGGCATGTGTGTTCATCATATATATCAAAACCCTCTGCGCTGAATTGTGAATTGGAGCCTTTAGGATACTTTAATATTATTTATTAACAAACCCATTTATATATCTTCTGTGCGTTTAACAAATATATATAATGAAATTTAATGGATTTTATTTAAATAGTGTTGTATGGTGAATTGGCTAAAATTGGCTCTTATAAAATTGTTTATTAAATGAAAAAATAAAATTTCCTAGAATTTGCACTCGAATTTCAAGTGCTGGGCTCTGTTAGTATGTATAAATTTACCGCCATCTTGGGTGATAAAATTAAAGGAAAATAATCTCGGAATTACTTAGAATTTTTTTTGAATTAGTGTTTTATTTTCTTTACTATATTTTGGTAGTTGTACTTGATTTTTGGTTCCACAATTCTTGGAAAACCAACCCCCCATTTCTTTGTTAAATATTTAAAAGCGAAGAATGTTTGTTGTCTAGTGTTCTTAGTTGAAAACAAATACAAAAATTTTATCTCCTTTGTACAAATCATTGTATATACTGGACACCGAAGCATGAGAAACCAACATTAAGACCAAAGACAAAAAAAAAATCAAACAAACAACTAATTGGACTGGCTCATACATATTAACTTAAAAATTCATTAAACTTTCTGAGAATTGGCTCTAACAAAAACAAAAAGTCATTACGGAAGAACTGAGTTATGAAAAAAAAAAACAAAAAACCAAAGCAAAATTACTTGCCACAAAGGCATTGTAACCCAGCCATCACTTTAATATAGAAAAACTGTAACTAAATCTTTTGAAAAACTTAAGAAGTGCTTAAAAACAAAATATAAAAAAAAAAGAATCAAGTAGTAAACACAATTGTACTTCAAATTAAAAAAAAAAAGTATAAAAATGATGAGCCATCAAGAGTTGTATGAGTGAGTGATTGAGTGACGGAGTGAGTGAAGAGTAAAGAAGCATTTTTAAAACTTCTTAAGCGATTTCGAACAAATTAAAATTTAAGCAGTTTTACAAATTAAAAAAAAAAAATTATAAGAATTGAAAAGAAGAATTAAAAACCAAGCTAACATTTAAGCAGTTCAAGTACATATTTTATTATTATTTTTTTTTTATTATTTTGTTGTTGGATTTTTTATGAACGGGACCGGAGACTTAACTTGAAATAGAAACCATAACAAAGTACTAAAGAACCAAAGAAGTAGAAGAAAAAACCAACCAGCCAAAATACTTAACAAAAACACAAACCACAAGAATTACAACAACATTTCCAAGAAGTAGTAGAGTGTAAAATTGAAATAACACAGCACAGCAACAACAATAACAATAATAACAACACTTATAACTACACATACTACATGTTGAACAATATAACATCAGAGCAATTACCAAAAAGTGCAAAGTAATTAAATATTGCCAAAAACAAAAACAAACGAACAAATAAATAAAAAAAAATATATAAAAATAAATATAAAACTAAAAATAAGAATAAACAAGTAAGAAAATTATAGTCGGTCTAGACCGACTATACGATACCCTATACCATGCGTTTAGAAACCCTATCTCTTAGGCCCAACTAACTGGACATTGAAAATAAGCAAAAACCAAATTTGAGTGGGATTTTTATTAATTTTTTTGGCTGCAGATATGAAAAAGTTCATATCGGATGCTATATCTATAAAGGGACTAGGTCCAAAAATGGACCGATCCTGATCATGTTTGGTAAAGTCTCTTGTATTTTGCAAAAATATGTACAAACAAAATTTGAGAAGAATCAGTGCAATATTTTTGTTTTTAAATAGATTTAAGTGAAGATCGGGAAGCAGCTCCATATGGGGTCAAAGGGATCATTTTTGGACTACTCATTAGTGAATGTAATGAACGCATACAAACCCAATTTGAGTAAGATCTATATGACAATTTGGATCTTATGGCAATTTATGTCGATTTCATATGGGTAATTTGTATGGGGGCTAGGTCTGAACATGGACCGATTCTCACCAATTTCAATAGCGTTCATCCCATGGCCGACAAAAGCTTATATACCAAATTTCATCAAAATATATTCATATTTGCGACCTGCAGTTTGATTACAAGCTTTACATGGACACACAGACGGACGGACGGACGGACGGACGGACGGACGGACGGACGGACGGACGGACGGACGGACATTGTTAAATCAACTCAGAAAGTGATTCTGATTCGATCGGTATAATTAAAGATGGGTCTAGGTCAAATATTTTTGGTTGTTACAAACAGCAGCACAAAGTCATTATACCCAAACCACATAGTGGTATAGGGTATAAAAAGATAACTGTGTATGACTATGATTGTACTCGTACTCTCTACAAGTACAAGTATCATGTAGTCAGATAGTGAAATATGACTATTACCCAGTTATAAGTAGAGTTACAAAAGTCAGAGCTTCCCAAATGCTGTGGTTACAGCTTGAAAACTACAAAATTAAATTAAAACAAGTAAAAGTGTTAAATTCGGCTGTGCCGAATCTTTGATACCCTCCACCTCGGTTTGAGTATTGATAATAAATGTAAACGAAATATTTGAAAAAGAAAACAATTTATTAAGCTTAAAACCAAATTATTTCAGCTTAACAGATGATTTTTGTTTATTTCAAGAGTTGGTCTATAAAGCTCTCTCACATTATTAATTCGCGCTCCAACGAGGAAAGATCGTTTTCGTCTTTTCGATTATTTGGGATAAAAGAAAACACGTTACGGTGTTTGCTTTTTGATCATCGTGGTTGCTGATCGGCATGCATTTAGGTTATATACCTATTTAGGTTATATACTTATATGCATGTTTTTCGGGTTATGTGACATAACTTCTCGTTTAATTTAGTTTAAGTTTTTACAAATTAAAAGGCAATGGTTGAGTAGGGTGGCTATACGCGTTAAATCGTGCTAATTGGAGATGGCTGTATAGTTTCTTTTAACTGGCCAAATAATTCTTTATTGCGGCCGTATAGGTCGGATGAAGTAACAAAATAATGACCAAAAAAATAAAAAGCTCTCTCATTTTTTTTGTTAAAATATTGCCACTTTTGGAAAACATAGAGAATAAATTTTTTTTTACATATTAACACAAAATAACATAATTCAATACAAAATCTAACCCAGTGATGCCAACTTTTGATTTTGATTAAATTATTTTAATAAAATATATTTTCATTTATTGACTCCAAATACTTTTACCTGGGAATTATTATCGAATTTAAATTTTTTGGGTTTTACTTCGCCTATACCGTGAAATCAAATTTTGAAGTCATCATGAACACTGGTTCAAATTAGGGATGCCAAACACAAAAAACCAAATGTCCCAAAAACTTTAAATAAAATAATTTGTTATCTTTGTTTTCTGAATAACTTCAAATGTTCATCCAAAAAAATTGTGAAAAATTGTATATAAATAACATTCTCATAGAATTGCGCTTTATTTATGTAACAATATTTATGTTCGCAATTCTTAAATATCATTTGAGGTTTTCTAAACTTCATTGAATATAAATTAATGTTTTCTTATCCTGAAATGCTATTAATGTCTTCTGAATGGCAATATTTTTTTTAAATGTAAACACTTTCAAATGTAAACATATTTGGTGTTTTCTGAATTTTAATTTGTGTTTAAAGAATAAATTTTATATTTTAAAAACTCAATTGATGTCTTCTAAATTTCAGGTTATTATTTCCGACGTTTTAATATGATTTTCTGCAATTCAATTGACATTTTCGAATTTATAATTGGAAATCTGAATTCCAGTTTTTACAATTGATATTTTCTTACATTTCATTAGAAAATTTAAAAGGTGCAATTTTGCATTTATGTGAATAATAATGCTTTAGTAATTATAAACAATTTTTAAAAATTAGATGTAATCACAATCAGATATTTTGTAGGTAAAGCAGAATAATAATTTTATATAACTATGTAGAACTGTTTTGAAAGCAAAAAACTCATTGCTTCTACTTTACTCGGCTCTGTGTATACTTTTAATATTGTTGTGTTTGATATCTAATTGAAAATGTTGACATTCATATTAATATAGAAATAACTATTGCAAAGCTAATTAGAACAAAAATTGTGGCGCCATCTGCTGTGGCATAGTCACACTGAGCAAAATGAAGTGACACTCTGTTTGTTAATGCAAAAGAAACGTATTTTCCCTAAAACAAAATATGGCCGAATTTTATATAAATAAAATAATATTCCGATTTATTCCTAACATGCGGTTATTATGGATATACATATATAGAATATATTATTATTAATATATGTATTTAATATATGTATGTATGTATATGTAATTATTACACACACAAAATACAACATCAAAACTTATTGTTGTGTTTTCTTTAAATAAATTAATCCATAAAATTTTTTTTCGGTAAATTTACATTGTTTTTTTTTATTAATAACAGGTAGCTTAGCATTATTTGCTTTAGATGTTGGTGAATTTTTATTCCCTTTATATTAACTCGTAGTGTCTGCTTGTAGTCAAAATTTTGGATCGATTTTTAACCCCTTTGCCCTGACCCAATCAATCTGAAACTTTACAGGCTGGTTCATGGCGATGACAAAAATGATCTAACAAACTTTTTTGTGATGCCAAAACAATGGAAACTTTAAAATTTTCCTACCAGAGTTGATAAAAAAAAATTTACAAAGGTTTGTTCTCATTATATTATTACCACAACGACCAGAAAAACAACAAGTCCAGCATTGACAACAATACAACATTTAGAATAACGCCCCGGTAGGTGAGTAGGTAGCGTGCTCGCCTATCATGCGGGGGTCGCGGGTTCGATTCCCACCAGAGGCTTTGGTCTGTCGCTGCAAAAAAAACTAGCCAAATTAGAATCTGCAGACAAGCCACTCGGCTTGGCGTCGCTAAGCTTAAAAAAACCAGAACTAGAACAATACAGAAACATATATTTTATTAAATTTTCTCTATTTCTTCAGTGATTTCTCGAGACCTATTACACCGATTTTCATGATTTTTGAAACAGAAACCTTTTCATGATTTCCTCACTCATCCTATTGAGGGCGTGATCGTGATAAGAACAACATAGACAAATCATATTTTTTCAAGACTTTTTTACTTCTTCATTTAATTCTGGGGACCTAATCAACCGATTTGGACGATTTTAAACAGCTAACTTCTCAGGATGTTAGTGAATCATTTTTTATGCCAAGAGCACCCTAGCTGCCCGATTGAAGCCGTCATCGTGATTTCCACAGACGGACAGACGGACACATGCACATCGCTATATCAACTCCGCTTGTTATAAGGATCACAAATATATAAATTTTATGGGGTCCAAAATTTTTTTTCTAATTATTACAAACGGAATGACAAACTTATATACACCGTCTTCCCACTGGGGTGGAGGGCATAAAAAAATAGTTTTTTTCCCTCTTACACTAGCCCGTAAAAACTTTTTCTATGTTTCACTAAATATTTTTTTTCTAATTTCTTGTTTATTTTTTCTCTTTTTAGGTAAATGTCCATTATCGAAATATAAGTTAAGCTGAGTGAGTAAAATATTTTAAAATAAATGCAAATTATAATTTACGATGAAAATTTCTTACACAGCATACACACACACACTGAAAACATTGTGGTAACCGAATTTACTGCCAACTGTACCGTACAAAAGGCAGCTGTTTTTTTTTTAAATAAATTTAATTATATAAGTTATCAAATTTATTTCATTCAATGCAATTTAGATTTTTAATTGGGTGTAATAATCACGTATCGGTATAAACCATGACTAAATTAAGATAACGGCAAATTTAGTTTCATACTTGCATTTCAAATTATTTTTTTTTTTAACGAGTAACAAACTAAAAAGAAACAAGTAAGAAATTTATAGTCGGTCAAGACCGACTATACGATACCCTATACCATGCGTTTAGAAACCCTATCTCTTAGGCCCAACTAACTGGACATAGAAAATAAGCAAAAACCAAATTTGAGCGGGATTTTTATTAATTTTTTTGGCTGCAGATATGAAAAAGTTCATATCGGAGGCTATATCTATATAGGGACTAGGTCCAAATATGGACCGATCCTGATTATGTTTGGTAAAGTCTCTTGTATTTTGCAAAAATATATACAAACAAAATTTGAGAAGAATCAGTGCAATATTTTTGTTTTTTAATAGATTTAAGTGAAGATCGGGAAGCAGCTCTATATGGGGCCTATGACTAAGAGTTGTCCAATGGGGACCATTTTTTGACTACTGATTAACGGATGTAATATATAGAGTACATACGAACCCAGTTTGACTAAGACTTGTATGATAATTTGGATCTTATGGCAATATATGTTAATTTCATAGGGGTCATTTGTATGGGGGCTAGGTCTGAACATGGACCGATTATCACCAATTTCAACAGAGTTCATCCCATGGCTGATAAAAGCTTATATTCCAAATTTCATCAAAATATATTCATATTTGCGACCTGCAGTTTGATTACAAGCTTTACATGGACACACAGACGGACGGACGGACGGACGGACAGACGGAAATTGTTAAATCAACTCAGAAAGTGATTCTGATTCGATCGGTATAATTAAAGATGGGTCTAGGTCAAATATTTTTTGTTGTTACAAACAGCAGCACAAAGTCATTATACCCAAACCACATAGTGGTATAGGGTATAAAAAGAAAGAAAATTATTCCCGGTCTAGACCGATAACCTACGATGCCGTATATCATGTTGTTAAACCAAATTTGAGTGGCATTGTTTTTAATTTGTTTCTTCTTTTTTTTTCCTACAAATATGAAAAATTTCATATCGGCTAATATATTCATGTGTCCAAAAAATGTAATGTATTTTGTAAAGCCACTTAATTTTTTACAAAATAGATTTGATATTGTATACCAGTGTCAGCAACAACTTAACACGGATGATGAAGAATTTAACTGTCTTTTCATTAAATTTAATATCAGCTACAAATCTTTAATTTCGGTTTCTCTATAGAAGCCCAAATCTGGATGGCCATCTATCTCTCCCTTAATAGGTTTGATGCCCTTACAGAGTCCATACCAAAAATCCTGGAGAATTGTCCCAACAGTGAAATCATTATTGCTGGTGATTTTAATGTTCACAATTCTTCCTGGATTCGCCATTCGAGTCATAAAACTACCGCGGGCCGTAACGATGAACTGTTTGCCGCGCATAATCATCCAATGCAACTAGTGAATGAGCCAACACATATTCAGTGTGTTGGAGGGCAGTTTCACAATACTCTCGACCTTTTCCCTACTTCGAACTCAGACAAGTACGAAGTAAAAAAAATATGCACCTCTCGGCTACTAATTGACCGATCCTGACTATGTTTGGTAACGTCTCTTGTATTTTGCAAAAATATATACAAACAAAATTTGAGAAGAATCAGTGCAATATTTTTGTTTTTTGATAGATTTAAGTGAAGATCGGGAAGCAGCTATATGTGGGGCCTATGACTAAGGGTTGTCCCATAGGGATCATATTTGGACTACTCATTAATGGATGTAATAAATGCATACAAACTCAATTTGAGTAAGATCTATATGATAATTTGGATCTTATGGCAATTTATGTCGATTTCATAGGGGTCATTTGTATGGGGGCTAGGTCTGAACATGGACCGATTCTCACCAATTTCAACAGCGTCCATCCTATGACCTATAAAAGCTTATATACCAAATTTCATCGAAATATGTTCATATTTGCGACCTGCAGTTTGATTACAAACTTTACATGGACACACAGACGGACGGACATCGTTAAATCAAATCAGATAGTGATTCTGATTCGATCGGTATAATAAAAGATGGGTCTAGGTCAAATATTTTTGGTAGTTACAAACAGCAGCACAAAGTCATTGTACCCAAACCACATAGTGGTATAGGATATACAAATACAAATATTGATCACCTACGCAAACAGGCGAGAACTGAATGTGCCAAAGTGCTTAGTCGTGAAAAGTTTATCTACGGACAGCGTCTTAGAACTAAAGTTCTTTCTGCTCCTAGGGGCAGTAAAACCTTCTGGTCATTCGTTAAAACACTAAAGGGCAATGCTAGTTCTTCCATTCCAACTTTTATAAAAAAAAACCTTATATTCACTGAGCCGGTTGGTGAAGCTAACCTTCTGGCTGAACATTTCGCAAGTAATTCTTTCTTGCCGGAAAGTCAACAATCATTGCCCAAACTCGAAAGAGTACATTATACGAGGGCGGATTGATATTGAAGCTACCTAAGTAGGAAAAAACTTTTTTTATTTTCAAAAACCATTTATTTCTCAACTTAGTCTCCTTTAACTTCGACACACTTAGTAAGACGATATTCCAACTTTTTTATACCATCTGAATAATACGATTTTGGGAACCCCTCAAAATAAGCGTTAATTTCGGTAATCACTTCTTCGTTTGAGATGAATCTTTTTCCTGCGAGTCATTTTTTCAAGTTTGGAAACAGGAAAAAGTCACTATGAGCTAAATCTGGACTATAGGGTGGATGTCAACCAATTCGAAGTGTATTTCGCGTAATTTTAGCATCGTATCTAATGCTGTGGGAAGCGGAGCGTTGCCTTGAAGAAAGATCACTTTTTTCTTCTTTAAATGTGGTCGTTTTTTCCTGATTGCATCAACCAATTGATCCAATAATGCACGATAATACTTTCTTGTGATTGTGGATCCTTTTTCAAGATAATCGATGAGCAATATTCCTTGAGCATCCCAAAATACAGTGGCCATAACCTTGCCAGCCGATTTCACTGCCTACCCCTTCCTCGAAGCACTTCCACCAGCTCCCACCCATTGTTTCCATTGATTTTTGGTTTCGGGTGTGTAGTGGTGGACCCACGTTTCATCAACAGTTATTAATCGATGCTAAAAATTGACAGTATTACGCTTTATCATGTCCAAACACCGCTGTGAAGTGGTCTGTCGAACTCGTTTTTGTTCGACACTGAGCAAACGCGGCACCCATCTTGCCGATAGTTTTTTCATGCAAATGTTCATGCAAAATGTTGAACACACGTTCAAATGATATGCTTACCATTTCGACAATCTTACGCAACTTAACTCGGCGATCATTCATAGCGATATCGAGGATTTTCTTGATATTTTCTTCAGTAACCACCTCTTTTGGCCTTCCTGTTGATGGTATTGTTGCAGTGCTTGTTCGGCCGCGTTTGAATCCAGCAATCCAATATTTTACCATGTAATCTGACGGAGGAGACTCACCGTAATGTTTATCGGGCTTTTCTTTTGTCTCTTTCGCCGTTTTCCCTTTCAAGTAATAATGTTTAATCACTGCACAAAATTCGCTTTTTTCCATGTTTCAAGAAATACAAAAGTTGCTTACTTCAAACGACTACAACAGATAAACTAATCGATGAAATTGGGTGACATGAGGCAATATATGAATGAAACACTCAATCAAGACCTTTTGACAATCTCTGAGAGGGGTGGAGTGAACAGGACCGATTTTAATGCTCGTAAGACCCAGTGCTTTTAACCCATAGACGGATTATGTAGTCATCAATGCCGTCTGTATCCATGGGTGGTATAGATATTGACGATCAGACGCTCTTGATATTGTGGGCATGTTGGAATAAACACATTTTTCAATTGTCCAAAGAACATTTAAGTGCCCAGGTTTCCAAAATCGGTGTAAGAAATACTTCATCCCATCTGATCTCCTTACTATTTATACCACCTTTATCCGACCAAAAAAGGAATACAAAGGAGGAAGTTGGTGCTTATCAATGACAGTTGGATAACCAACTCTATTGACAAATTGGAGCATCTTCGAAATGTGGGTTGTATTACACTGCATTATAGATATTAAAATGGGAAGTTTTTCACCACTGGCCCATCTAGTAGATCACATACATTTGCAGTCTATTGCCCAGTGGATCGCTCAATGCATTACTGCGAAATTTCGTTCATTTGCCACACAAACCGTATATGGAATAAACTACCCGCTGAGGTCTTTCCTTTCACTTACAATATAGATAAATTCAAATCAATTATCCATAAATATTACTTCCTCTTTCCCCCTAACCATAACATATTTTCTTGATATCAGCACAGTGCACTGCATTAATAGGGTTTGATGAATACAAAAACCAGAAAAATCAGTGCAACATTTTTGTTTCTTGATAGATTTAAGTGAAGATCGGGAAACAGCTTTTTATGGGGGCTAGTACTAAGAATTTTTCAACAAGGTTTATTTTTGGACTAGTGTTCAATATATGCAATAAACACCGAGATCTGCGAAATAATTTGGATCCTATGCCAATTTAAGTCGATCTCATAAGAGTCCTTTGTATGGAGGTACCTTCATTTTATTAGAATTCAGTTCGTAGTGCAGTTTATAAAGCAATTCCATTCAGTTTCAAAATCTTAAAAATTTTCTAATAATTGAATTCCGACTATGATGGGTCAAAGTCTGTTACGGACTCTAATCATTAGAGAGTCTCTGCTTCAAATGATAGAAGCTTTTGTTATTTTGTGTTATTAATATTTAATATTTTCCTTAAATATTCTTTAAGGTCAAAATTTACTCAAGCGCGTTAATGTATTGTGTATTGTTACATTTTAGTTCTGCTACCGGTTAAATAATAATTTCATAGTATAATATTTTATAACTTGTTTTAAAGCAATAAAATTATATGTTTAAAATATTATGAAATGTGTTAAGTTAGTTAATGATTTATGAAAAACATAATAATTGAAATACTAAAAACTAAATGTACAATTCAGCATACAAAATATTAAAACATTCAATGAAATATATTAAGTAAATAATTTAATGATGTTTGTTGTTAGAAAAAAAAACTAACTCAATGAAATACCAAATGATAACAGATATATTGCAGAGGTGGCCATAACGTGGCTCGCAGAATATTTAATAACCCAATAAGGCCCAGTTTTTGAGATGTCAGTTAAACTTAGTTTAGTTAAACCGAGAATTAATTTTTTCAGACATGTCCAAATTCATAAAGGAATTGATGAATAAATTCTGGGTTTAACAAAACTAGGTTTAACTGATATCTTAAAAACTGGGTCTAAGAAAAGTTTTTTTGTAGAATAAATAAACAAAAATTATTTTTTTTTATTAAATATTAAAAAAAAATTGTTTATGTGGTGGATTTCTTAAAAAAATATACTAATATGTGTTTTTTTTATTCAAATTGAAAGAAATTATAACTCAAACAAAGTAATAAAAAATTTAATTAAATTCAAATATTATATTATGTAAAAAGAAAAACAAAATTCTTTAATAGTTCAGTGCTTGTCAAACAATTATCATCTCCTTTAGTGTTTGAGTTCGATCCCACACTTATTACATTTCTTGTAACAAATTTAAGCAAAATTATACAATTTAATTTATTTTATTTATTTATTGAGTCTATGAATGCGGTACAATCCTTAGAGACTAGCAGCTTATTACTAAAAAATACAACAATTTATTTAAACAATTTTCAAAGTTATTGGTTCATTGCAAAAGTTATGAAATAATCTCATATATTTGGTTAGAGGTTCATTACGGCCATATTCAGTTCTATGAAACTCAATAAGAAAAAAATTATTCCTTCTCAACGAAATTTGAGGAACCAAAAATTTCTTGTTACAAAACAATTATAAGAGACTTATAGAAAATATTATATGAAAACTAGCTGTTTTTTCCCGGTCTTGCCCGGGATCCAAAGGGCTTTGATTTGAAAAATGGTACACTATGCTTACCAGGCGCTGAGTACTTAGTCCCCGATGAACCATTCCTCAAAAAAATTAACTTACTCCCAAAAAATTTGTATGGGATTAGGGAACTTGTTCATGGTGAAAAAATTCCCTATGTTCACGTTTTTTGGGGGAACAAATTCATGTTTTATTTCAATTTAAAATTTTGTGATTTTTTAATTTAGAACTTTTTTTATAAGACGCTTTGTTTTTTTTTTTGAATTTTATTTATTTTGTAAACATCAAATATAACGGAATCGTTTGCAAATTAAAGGAATCAGAATTTTTAAAAATTGAATTACTTTATTCAATAAGTGATCTTCATTGAGCAGAGACGTCAAAGAAAAACAGAAAAATGAATGCGACTTTTAAAATTGTGCCGCAATGTTGCTTTAAGCAACTGCTTATAGTATATGTATAATAATTATTGCACATACGAAGATAATATTTACCATAAGACTTTTCACTGAGCTGTGTCCCGCAAGCGAGTCGCGTCCGCGTCCACGCGTTTGGAAGCTAAACCGTGCTGCCGCGCAGTTGTCAACTTATTTTAATCGCCAAAATATATTTTTCAGATCATTGCAATATTTTAGCTGAGCTGTGTTCGCGAGCGCGTCGCGTCCGCGTCCGCGCGCCGCTTTCGCGTATCGAAATTATGCTATTGAAAAGAATACAGATTTTAAATACGTTTATTGAGAGCAGTATGGAGATTTTGTTCATTTCTTTTGGGGACCTTTATTTAAAAATTTGGGGAATTTGTGCATTGGGGGCTAAGTGCTGAGCGCATGCTTACCACTACAATTTAGCATGGATTATTTTGAGTGTATTATGTCTAAAAGTTACGAATTTTAGTTATTCTAGAGCTTGGGGATATACAGCAATTCTGGTTTTTCCTTCTGGTGCATATACGAAAAGCTTGTGCTGGCTCCCAACTCTGGAGCAGGCGACAAATAATTGTCTATGAGAAAAACAGGAAGATTCTAAGTTGATACCTGCTACCGTAAGAGATGGTCCTCTTATATACGTTATGTTAGGATTAACTTTTTGTACCATCTCTTGCAATGAAAAACCAACAAAAGTCTTCTGGTAGGGATATTACAGTCGTTTGAAGAGTTTCACATTCCCTGGAGTTAGCTTGTCATTGTTGAGTCGTTTCCGGAGTTTCAGATTCCCTCGACTAAGCTTGGCTTAGCTACTGGATTTCTAGCCGCACTGGAGTAGATTCAGGCATTTCCGCTTCTCTTAAAATGCGTGTCATGATCTTTGGGCTTCAAGACGTTATTGGGTTTGCTTAGGTGTTTCAGCATTTCACGACTCAGATTGTCTAACTCGTTGAGACTCGATACGAATTTGGGTCTGATCAGGTTCTCTAGAGTTCTGTTTTGTTTAAGCTTTTTTGCATTTGAGGTAGTACGGCCTATATACTATGCTTTCATGTGCAAGGCACAATTGCAAATAGTTATTTTTTCACCTTTACAACTCATTTATATAGTGAAAAACATGAAATGGAAATATTTGTAATAGGTTGCTTTCCAATGTAGCCAAAAGGCAAGATGGAAGTAAATGTAATATTTTGTTTTCCATTGTATTTAAAAAGGCGAGATGCAAATATTTATAATCGGAATAATCCTGTAGCGGTAGTCAACCTATGAAATGAATCTGCACTAATTTTGGGGTGTTGCAACTCATATAGTAAAAAAGATAAGACGGGAAAATTTGTAATAGGTTGATTTAAAATCTTCATTTCATAATGGTGTAAACTCAAGAGTAGTAAGTAAAGAGATTCATGTACAAAATTTTTAGGAAATCCATTGAAAAATTAAAATATGAACAAACACTAAAAGCGTATATAGAAAATTAAAAAAAGTGGGCGTGACCGATAAAAGTATATGACGACCTTACCTGGGATTTGAGAATAATGTGCACTAAATTCGAGCGAAACCCATAAAAAATTAAAAAAGTGGTCGCAAAAGTAGGCGTGGCTGATAAGAAGCACATGGTGACTTTCCCTGTGGTACAGAGATCATGTGTACCAAATTTCAGAGGAAATCGTTAACAAATAAATATGAATTGTATAAAAAGTGGGCGTAATAGTAGGCGTGGCCGATAATACGTACATGGTGACCTTAGCTGGAGTACAGGGATCGTGTGTACCGAATTTCAGAGAAATCCGTTAACAAATAAAAATTTGTATAGTGAACAAACATGAATAAAACAGAAAAGGAATTTTACATAAAAAGTGGGCGTAAAAGAAGGCGTGGTCGATAAGAAGCATATGGTGACCTTAGCTGGAGTACAGGGATCGTGTGTACCGAATCTCAAAGAAATCCGTTAAAAAATAAAAATTTGTATAGCGAACAAATATACCAAAAAGCAGAAAATGATTTGTATATAAAAAGTGGGCGTAGTAGTAGGCGTGGCCGATAATACATATATGGTGACCTTAGCTGGAGTACAGGGATCGTGTGTACCGAATTTCAGAGAAATCCGTTAACAAATAAAAATTTGTATAGTGAACAAACATGAATAAAACAGAAAAGGAATTTTACATAAAAAAAGGGCGTAAGAGATCGTGGGGTATAGAGATCGTGTGTACAAAATTTCAGGGAAATCCGTTGAAAAATAAAAATTTGTAGAGCGGTCAAACAAACAAACAAACAAACAAACAGAAAATGAATTTTATATATATAGATGTTTAGATATTCGATTTGTTGTTGATACTTTACGGGTATTATTCATAATAGCAGTTAGCCGCTTAAAGTTTGCTTGATGATCTACTATGACAGTTTCCACCAGCTGAGTTAAAACAGACCGATACTTATTTTTAAACTCTTTCTTTTAAGTCATACTCTCTGTCTGTCTGTCTGTTTGCCAAGGGGCAACACCATTCCCCCTCATCCAATCGATCTGAAACTTGGCCCATAGTCTTGCTGAGACTATAGACTAATTTTGGGATAGTCACGCACAGTCTTGCATGGTCACGCACAGTTGCGAAGTGGTTTAAAACCCATTTCCAATTATCCGATCGATCTGAAACTTGGTCGATGAACTTGTTGTGACCAAAGATTAATTTTAAAATAGGTACGCAAAGTCACGCACAATCATGGAGAGATTTAAAACTCATGTTCAACCCTTCATCGTCTTGGAGCTTCAGTAGCTCTTATTCTACAGCTGCTATATCCGAAGTAATTGGTAGTCGTATAGGACAACCATTCTTCAAAATGTCAACAAAGGATTTTCCAAAATATATAATTGATGGCTTAAGTGCTGCTTAATAACGGAATTTATCGATTAATCTGTAACTATTATGACCAATCCGGGTAAAGTTTGTAAAATTTTACTGATGCATATGAAGTGCATCAATTAATCAGTTAATTTTTTTTTAAATTTATTTTCGGATTTATTCCTTTAACAAGTTTGAAATATAAATTAAAAAAAAAAAAAAAAACATAATTTACATTACTTAGTTTAGTAATTTTTAGGATATCCTTTGTCAGCCGATTTGGTATCGACTTATTCAACAATAAATTATCATCTTTGCTTATCTTATCCCACTTATCCAAAATTGCGCTCTTTATCATTTCTTTTTAGTTTTTTTTATTCTCCAGTAAGTCCCAGAAATGAATCATTATCCTGTTGTAAACACAAATCTTCTCCAAGGCATATTTGTTATGCGCTTTGTTTTAAAATGTTTATGTATCCAACTTGATCCATTATAGATTAAATTAATACGAGTTTACCAACACCGTTGCCTGCCTTTTTTTCATTTTTTAATGTGGTTCCACTTTTTCGGAATGAATGGTGTTCTACGTTCTACACGATAAACGGTATCTTCTGTCTTTGCCAAAGGATTCTTTGATTTTAAAACTAATTTGGGAAGCAGTAGTTCTTGGATTCTGTTTTGTGATGCCAAAATGGTTAGTTTTTCGTGCTCAGTGAATTTGGAGGGGCTATCAGAACGAGGTATTGACAGGATTTAATTGGTACTTTATTAAGTCGCGACGTACTGCATTGAGTAGTGAGTAATGCCTATGATCTGATCCATTTCACTAAAAGATTTGCCCTCATTTCCAAGCACTGGAATAATTTTTCTCTCGTCAGCACCGATTTCTTGCATTTTGGGGCTCATCTCAAAATATATTTTCCGAAAGAAATATAATTAAGTCAAATCAACTTCGTACAAACAAGTTTGTCTTCTACTGAAATAAAATCGATAAAACGGACCTGTACGTCGCACAGTGGCGCCTGTTGAACAAGTGAGGTTGCAATATTATTAATTTCAGGTGCGCCTTAAAAATTTTTGAATAAACGTATTTTCCAACGATTTCAAATATGCTATACTTACTACAATCAGATTTTTGGTTCAGAAGATATAGCCCTTCAGAGAAACCAGACCATTTTTAGGTAATTTGCTCCGTTTAAGATACAGTATCTCGAAATCTAGGTAACGGATCGTCATTATTTTCTTTGATAGACCTATTTATTAGGAAAAGAATAAAAAAAATTGTATTGTTTTCTTAGTGTTTGTCCAGGTAAATCGATATTTACCAACTATATATTTCTCAACTTTGATGTAAAATAAAAAAATAAAACTATAAATATCTTTATCTGTCATATCTTCAAAATAAGTTCTTTGATTATTCCTCTACCATGAAAAAATTTTAGGCTGCCCGTCCTTGCCCCATTTTTTGCTAGAGGCAAAACTTTTAAAAAAGACATGGTTTCAGCAATGTGTTGCATGCATTCTTGCGCAATTTCTGACATATAACCATGAAAGCCCATTCTTATTGCTATTACCCAAGTACGGATACGGAAACTCAAAAGATTGAAACACTTTGAGAAGATTTTTTGAAAATGATGAGAGTGCAACTCGAATCACTGGAATAAAAAATCAAATCGTTAAGAGATTGGGAACGATCTTGAATGTTTTCAACTGCAAGGAAAGAGTTGGTTCTGAAAAATGTGGAGAATATGCTTCAAAAAGTAAATCAATTTTAGCAGAATTATAGCCACAGAAAAAGTTGAACCCGACAATTCATAAAATATTGTTGCATGTAGTTGAATATCAGACTTTGCCAAATGAAGAGCTTTCTGAAGAAGCACAGTAGTCCCTAAACAAATGTTATAAAAAATATAAATTGCTGAACACTTTGAAATCATCAAGACAAAATGAGGACATTTTCAACATGTTAGCAGCATCTTCCGATCCACTTATTTCATCACTGTGGCATGTAAAGTCACGAAAAGAGTTCGAAAATAATTATAGTTCAGAATTATTAGTATTTTATATATACATTCTTTTACGGATTGTGAGCAATATTTTACAAAAAATTAAAAAAAAAATTAATTAATTAATTAAAAATTAATTAAATTAAGTTTTTTTTAAATCTTTTCCGGAATAATTTGAAATCATAAAAACCTTTAAAAAGAAACATAAAAAATCAGAAATTTTAAAAATTATTCCAATACAGATCAACAATACATAACAATAACATAAAACACATGAGGTACAATACATTTGTGTAATCTGTTAAGATTTCACATGCCATTACAGTTCCATCTAGAGGACAATGGCAAAAACAAAGAGCTGTTCACAATACAAGAATTGATCTGGCTATGTTAATGTAGAGAAAGCTAAAAATTGGAAGCAGCTCAGCTTGTTCATACAAACTCTCGTATAGAAAAAGAAAAACATTTCTCATGTTCTTTTCTTTCAAATGTTGAGTTAAATAGTTGATTAAGCATGAGTTGAAGTAATAGGCAGAAGGATGCTGACGATGAACAAGTCGCTTTGTTCGAAAGTGGCTACTCCATCTAGCGCTGTCTTCAAAATTTTTTTCTAATATTTCTCTTACATTACAAAAATTATTATCTTTCTTTCATTAGAAAAATATATACATGATCTTAAACCGAACAATAAATGACTAATTATTTTAAAAAATATTTTATTTTGCTTCCCATAAAATTGATTTTACCATAAATTTCAAGTTTGCTAATCCATAAGTACGCGCGTAAAAGGCGCAGAACCTTTTCCAAATTCTCATTTTATAGATCGATCAATTATCTCTCATATGGCTTTAAAATTTTTTGCTTTTGCTTATCTTATTCAAATGGCACCACTATGCGTCATGGCATAATTCGTTTGATTTCACTAATTGGAACATATAGTTGTCATACTACGTTTTTTGTGTTATAAACAAAACAATTTAAGTAAAAACGTTCCGTAAGTGAAAATTAATTATTTTTTATTATTATTTACTTATAAGTAAAATTGTCAAATTCACAGTGGTAAAAATTTCGTATTAATTATTAAAATTTGTGTTAGTATTTAAAATTTTCAGCTCCAAGTGTACGGGTACATTTTGTACCAAGTGTCTGGGTTTTTCGCAATTTTAAAATGCAAAAAATTAATTTTTTTATCTCTTGAAACGAGAAAAAGAAAAGTTAAATAATCTAGCCCATAAAAACAAAGTTTTTATTGAAAATTTTACCTGCCTTATGCATATGAGTTTTGAATCCCTCCGTGACTGTGCGTGACTATGCGTGACTATATCAGAATTAATTTTAGGCCATAACAAGTCTACGGACAAAGTTTCGTTCGGATGAGGGGAAGTGAGGTTTTAATCTCTCCGTGACTGTGCGTGACTATGTCGAAGTTAATCTTTCTTTATAGCAAATATGTCAACCAAGTTTCAGATTGATTTGATGAGGGAAAATCCGTTTTTAATCTCTCCGTGACCATGCGTGACTGTTTGTGACACGTCAAAGTTAATCTATTTTTCACAGCAAGTGTATGTAACAAGTTTCAGATCGATCGGATGAGGGGAAATGACATTTAGATCACTCCGTGACTATGCGTGACTGCGCGTGACTACCCCAAAATTAATCTAAAGTCACAACAAGAGCATGGGCCGAGTTTCAGACCAATTGGATAAGGGGTAATGGTGTTGACCCACGACAGACAGACAGACAGGCCTCAATTTAGGTGAGTGTGTTAAAGCTAACTACCAAAAAGTGCAGGCTAAAACTTTACGGTTCAAACCTTAAGTAGAAAAATTTCTTATGGAAACAATCTAGTCAATTGTAACAAAACAATTATTACAACTAGCAGATTCCAGCGCTCGAAATTCGAGTGCAAATTCTAGGAAATTTTATTTTTTGATTCAATAAAGACCCCAAAGGTATGCTTCACAATTCATCTCATTTGAAATGAAGAAAACAAACTCAACACATTAACACAAACACATTAACAAATTTAATAAACATACACATAGCATTGTATAATTTTATGTATGTGTTAGTAGCAACTTTAAACGATCATAACTCCAAAGAAATATTCCAGACGATGGAAATCTGTAAATCTGGGTAACAGCTACAAAGAAATACCTTTCAAAAAATTAATTTTTGTCAAAATCGGGGTAAAACTGTGAAACTTACATCGGTCACAAGAAATCGCCTAGCCTATTAATATTATACATGTTTAATACAATCATTGATGAAGGCTGAAATGCCAGAAACCGGTTTGATTAAAGGATAGAGAGTTTTAATGAATTTTAGAATTATATGTTCTCTTCTTCCCTAGTATGTACTTTTAAAAAGAAAATGTATAATTTTATTATTTGTTATAGGCTGTGATGGTCAGCTTATAAGTTTTAAATAAAATAAATTAAAATAAAATTTATATCATCTTCACTTTTCGATTCGTTGACGATTTTTCAACTTCATCAGGAGTGTACAAAAATGTTTTATCATTATTTATTATTTTTGATTAAGATTACCAGGCTATTTTTATTTAATAAATTTAAAGATAAACAAGTAAGAAAATTATTGTCGGTCTACCCTATACCCTATACCATGCGTTTAGGGACCCTATCTCATAGGCCCAACTAACTGGACATAGAAAATAAACATAAACCAAATTTGAGTGGGATTTTTATTAATTTTTTTTGGCTGCAGATATGAAAAAGTTCATATCGGATGCTATATATATATGGGCACTAGGCCCAAAAATGGACCGATCCTGACTATGTTTGGCAAAGTCTCTTGTATTTTGCAAAAATATATACAAACAAAATTTGAGAACAATCAGGGCAATATTTTTGTTTTTTGATAGATTTAAGTGAAGATCGGGAAGCAGCTCTATATGGCGAGTTTTCCCATAGGGATCATTTTTGGACTACTCAATAATGGATGTAATAAACGCATACAAACCCAATTTGAGTAGGATCTATATGACAATTTGGATCTTATGGCAATTTATGTCGATTTCATAGGGGTCATTTGTATGTGGGCTAGGTCTGATCATGGACCGATTCTCACCAATTTCAATAGCGTTCATCTTATGGTCGATAAAAGCTTATATACCAAATTTCATCAAAATATATTCATATTTGCGACCTGCAGTTTGATTACAAGGGTTACATGGGTACACAGACGGACGGACCGACGAACACCGTTAAATCGAATCAGTTAGTGATTCTGATTCGATCGGTATAATAAAAGATGGGTCTAGGTGAAATATTTTTGGTAGTTACAAACAGCAGCACAAAGTCATTATACCCAAACCACATAGTGGTATAGGGTATAAAAACTGGACATCACGAGACAAATTTAAGAAAGTTAAATAAATTAAAAAATAAACAAATAATAAATAAATAAAACAAAAATTAAAAAAATAATAAATATAAAACGACTAACATCACAGAATGTTATTGCAACTTTGGTTAATTCTGTGAGACCATAACCTGGTCGTTGAAATACACCATACGTTCACAGATACTCATCAGATTCAAAACTGTTCGTCCAATGTTAATAACAGAAGCACCCAGGAAATATGGGACTAACACAACACTAAAAGGAAAAATTTAATCTCAATAAATTAAATTAAATAAATATTAAAAAAGTGGAACCAAAAACTTTTAAAGCGAGCATTTTGTTATTAAATTCTGTTCAGGTCTTTTTATAATACATCAACTTAAATATTGGTACACTTGCTTTACAACTAAAATTAAAACTGTTATACAGCGAAATAAATAAGAAAAATTAACTTAGTGAAGTATTTTTTTTTTTTTAATTATAAATTATTAAGCCAGTTATTAGTTTTTATACCCTATACCACTATGTGGTTTGGGTATAATGACTTTGTGCTGCTGTTTGTAACAACCAAAAATATTTGACCTAGACCCATCTTTAATTATACCGATCGAATCAGAATCACTTTTTGAGTTGATTTAACAATGTCCGTCCGTCCGTCCGTCTGTGTGACCATGTAAACTTTGTAATCAAACTGCAGGTCGCAAATATGAATATATTTTGATGAAATTTGGCATATAACCTTTTATCGGCCATGGGATGAACGCTGTTGAAATTGGTGAGAATCGGTCCATGTTCAGACCCAGCCCCCATACAAATTACCCCTATGAAATCGACATAAATTGCCATAAGATCCAAATTGTCATATAGATCTTACTCAAATTGGGTTTGTATGCGTTCATTACATCCACTAATGAGTAATCCAATAATGATGCCTTTGGCCCCATATAGGGCTGCTTCCCGATCTTCACTTAAACCTATTAAAAAACAAAAATATTGCACTGATTCTTCTCAGATTTGGTTTGTATATATTTTTGCAAAATACAAGAGACTTTTCCAAACAAGATCGGGATCGGTCCATTTTTGGACCTAGTACCCATATAGATATAGCATCCGATATGAACTTTTTCATATCTGCAGCCAAAAAAATTAATAAAAATCCCACTCAAATTTGGTTTTTGCTTATTTTCTATGTCCAGTTAGTTGGGCATAAGAGATAGGGTTTCTAAACGCATGGTATAGGGTATCGTATAGTCGGTCTAGACCGACTATAATTTTCTTACTTGTTTTAAAATTTAGTTTAGGATTATTGACTTTAACTTTAATTCTATACTTGTAAAAAAACTTAAAAAAGAAAAAAATCATAAACTAAAGTATTCGTATCGACATTAAATTATCATCTTTACTTATTTTACCACATTCATCCAAAATGGCGCTTTTTATCACTTCTTTTGAGGTTATTTTAATCTAACGGAATCAACCTCGAGCGTCTGACAAATGCTCTATAGAATTAAGAGTAGGTGATTTTGGTGGATATTTTGTTAGGTATCTTTTGGATCATTATTCTGTTGCAACCAAAATATATTCATAATTGCGACCTGATAACAAGTTTGCATGGACACGCAGATGGTCGGACGAACGGATTGAAATAGCTAAGTCGACTTAAAAAGTGTTTCTAAGTCGATTGGTATAATAAAAGATGGGTCTAGAACAAATATAAGCACAAAGTCTTTATACGCCGTCCACATAGTGATATTTATAATATTAATAAGTAAGGCGATTTCTTGTAACCGATAATTTGTTCCACAGTTTTCAACCGATTTTCACCAAACGTATCTTATTTGCAAGGTATTTCTTTTGAGCTGTCCTCCAGGTTTACAGATTTTAAAATTTGTACATGTTTTTTGAAGTTCTGCTCATTTAAAGTTGCTACTAACACATACATAAAATTATACAATGCCATGTATGTGTTTATTAAATTTGTCAAATGTGAATGTAAAAAAAAAGAGTTGGTTTTATTCATTTACAATCATATTTGTGTTGAACTGAAAAATCATTTTTGACATAAACCAATATTTAAAAAGTGTGCAATTGTGAATTGGATAATATTAGTTAGCATACATTTAGGGTCTTCATGAAATGAAAAAATAAAATTTCCTAGAATTTGCACTCGAATTTCGAGGGCTGGGATCTGCTAGTAGGGTATCATTAACTTTAAAATTCGATTCTGTAGATCTTTTAAAACTGGGTACCTCTATTTACTTAGCTAGAAACATAGAAACTTTTCTAAGAGTTATGCTAAAAATTGGATCTGTAGTTCAAAAGAGCCTTGACACATTTAAATAACGCCCACGCCCCAAATGCAAACATATTTTATGTCCCTAATGGGGTTTGATGAACATCGGCAAGTAGATATTAATTAAGTAATAATTTTAATAACAACATTTTACACAAATAAACTAATTTCATGTGATATTATGAATAACAATATGGGCGTTACAAATGCGAAAGTAGTCTCATGTTCTATTCAGCGGTTTAAAGCCTGTTTAACTTGACTTTGTATTAAATATGATAGCTACTTTAAACAACGACTTTAATAAAATGTAATTAAGATGAATTATATAAAAAATTAAACAAATTATTGAAATAAAATTACCCATCAATTTGTATTAATAAACTGGTATTTTGCCATAATGAAATGTTGCATGCCCTTCACTTTTATTGTTAAATACTTATAATCCTTGAACCTAAACTTTGAAAATTTACTATAGAAAAGGATAAACGACAATGACAAATTTACATGCATACACCTTTAGCTTGGCTTACGGGGTCAAACAAAAAAAAAAAATAATAAATAAAATAGGTCACTTCGGATTAATTACTAACAACATGATAATAATTTTCACTAGCAAAGTAAATACTAAAACTTCATAAAAATTTATGCCATCATGCGTAAAACATTGTTAAATTAACTAGTACTTAATAATTAATAATATATCATTTTCCTGTTTGTTGTTTATTTGTGTGTGTACTTGTATGTAATAAATACCGTGTTATGATTAAATGTTGTAATTAATTATCGCATATTTACAATACAACCACAGAAGAGCCATCAACGATGATTCAACCAACAAAAACTTAACTCATCTACATGTGATAATAATAATGAAATTTGATTTTTTTAAAACCTCTTACGAACAGATAAATATTTAATTGTCGCTAAATCTAAAGGGAGGTTGAAAAACAAAAATAATTATTCATTGCAATACGCATAGAAATCAAATGCATACATACATAAAACACATTTGCAAATGTCAGTGAATTGTAAATGTTGTTGTTTTAAAGCAAATGGAATGGAAAATATTACCATTGACTTTGCATTAGATGTCTAATTAACCTTACTTGTCAATTTACGGAATTTTTTTTTTTTTGTTTTGTTACAAATTCATTAAAAAATTACACAATTTTAGTTTAAAGACTGTATAATCACAGTAGTTCTATTAGTCGTATTAAAGGAAAATTTTCTCTTTATTTAATAAAGCGTAGTTAGATATTCTGAACGGTGTATTGTTTCATGTTGACTCATTTAAATTATCATATAAAAATAAAGAAAAAAATTCCGCTAGAGATTCAAATAAAAATCTCAAATATTTCAAATAAGGAAACGTGAAATAATAAAATCAATGTGAGTCCGATCACAGGGGAGATGTGCAAACATCTACACCTTTTCCAATTGTATTTCAGAAAACATCAAATGTATTTCAGAAAACATCAAATGTATTTCAGAAAATATCAAATGTATTTCAGAAATGATCAAATGTATTTCAGAAAATATCAATTGAATTTCAGAAAATATCAATTGAAATTCAGAATTAAAAAGGAGTTTACCCTACAATACCGAAAAGTTATTGTTGTTTCTATTAGTGATTTGGAGTCGCAGAAAATGTTTAGCAATATTTCAACTTATTTGTTATGCACTGGAAACTAAACTTTCAACGGCGGCCTTTTAATCGAAAGAAGATGAGGACTTCATTTGTTTATCAGCTACAATACAAACAACAGGATAGAATTTTGACCGATTTTGAAGTCATTATTTTGAAAAAAAAACACGTTTATAACGTCAGCTAAAATGCAAAAGGCCGTAACTAACAAAAAGTTCAAAATTTACTTTTTTGTATTGTAGTTACGGCCTTTTACTTAAAAACTATAATTTAACCATTAATTGGTTTTCATAAATAAAAGTCCATCTTTATTTTTCAACTTGATTCTAAAATTTGGGCATCAAGTTTAAAGTAGTTTTTTTATGATGTTTTTTTGCTTCTCCTGTAAAAAAAATAAAAATATTAGTTACGTCGTTTTGAATTCTAGGTAACGATATTTAGTTTTCTGGAAATATTACAAACCCAGTGTAATGTGCTAAATAAAGTATATTTTTATATAACGTTCTGACTATTTTTCTGAGACTCAATTCATATTTTCTGAAATTCAATTCATATTTTCTGGAGTAAATTTAATAATTTCTGAAATACATTTGATGTTTTCTGAAATACATTTGATATTTTCTGAACTACATTTGATTATTTCTGAAACTCAATTGATATTTTCTGAAATTGAATTGATAATTTCTGAAATTCATTTGATAATTTCTGAAATACATTTGATGTTTTCTGAAATACTTTTAAAATTTTCTGAAATACATTTGATGGTTTCTGAAATACATTTGATATTTTCTGAAATACATTTGATAATTTCAGAAATACATTTTTTTATGTTTTCTGAAATATATTTATTTGATGTTTTCTGAAATACATTTAAAATTTTCTGAAATACATTTGATGGTTTCTGAAATACATTTGATAATTTCTGAAATACATTTGAAAATTTCTGAAATACATTTTATGTTTTCTGAAATACATTTGATGTTTTCTGAAATACTTTTAAAATTTTCTGAAATACATTTGATGGTTTCTGAAATACATTTGATATTTTCTGAACTACATTTGATTATTTCTGAAACTCAATTGATATTTTCTGAAATTCAATTGATAATTTCTGAAATTCATTTGATAATTTCTGAAATACATTTGATGTTTTCTGAAATACTTTTAAAATTTTCTGAAATACATTTGATGGTTTCTGAAATACACTTGATAATTTCTGAAATACATTTGATAATTTCTGAAATACATTTTATGTTTTCTGAAATACATTTGATGTTTTCTGAAATACTTTTAAAGTTTTCTGAAATACATTTGATGGTTTCTGAAATACATTTGATATTTTCTGAACTACATTTGATTATTTCTGAACTACATTTGATTATTTCTGAAACTCAATTGATATTTTCTGAAATTCAATTGATAATTTCTGAAATACATTTGATAATTTCTGAAATACATTTAAAATTTTCTGAAATACATTTTATGGTTTCTGAAATACATTTGATAATTTCTGAAATACATTTGATAATTTCAGATATACATTTTATGTTTTCTGAAATATATTTATTTGATGTTTACTGAAATACATTTAAAATTTTCTGAAATACATTTGATGGTTTCTGAAATACATTTGATATTTTCTGAACTACATTTGATTATTTCTGAAACTCAATTGATATTTTCTGAAATTGAGTTGATAATTTCTGAAATTCATTCGATAATTTCTGAAATAGATTTGATGTTTTCTGAAATACTTTTAAAATTTTCTGAAATACATTTGATGGTTTCTGAAATACATTTGATAAATTCTGAAATACATTTGATAATTTCAGATATACATTTTATGTTTTCTGAAATATATTTATTTGATGTTTACTGAAATACATTTAAAATTTTCTGAAATACATTTGATGGTTTCTGAAATACATTTGATAATTTCTGAGATACATTTGATAATTTCTGAAATACTTTTTATGTTTTCTGAAATACATTTGATGTTTTCTGAAATACTTTTAAAATTTTCTGAAACACATTTGATGGTTTCTGAAATACATTTGATATTTTCTGAACTACATTTGATTATTTCTGAAACTCAATTGATATTTTCTGAAATTCAATTGATATTTTCTGAAATACAAATGATACTTTCTGAAAACCAATTGATGCTTTCTGAAATACAATTGATACTTTCTGAAAGTCAATTGATGTTTTCTGAAATTTAATTGATAATTTCTGAAACACAATTCATATTTTCTGCTAATCAATTGATGTTTTCTGAAACAAAATTTATACTTTCTGAAATTCAATTGAAGTTTTCTGAAATACAATTGGAAAAGTTGTAGTAATTAAAAAAACATCTAAGTTTATTTTTGACTTCTTCAAAGTTTTCCTAGTATTTAGCTTTTTGAACTCACAGCACACCTAGCGGTTCTGCTTACTAAAAAAAGTTCTGTCAATAGCAAATATATACTTAAATATTAAAAAAAAAACAAATCTGTAAGTTTGTGATCATATAAAACTCACAGCACACCTAGCGGTCAATAGCTTGAATATTTGAAATTAACGAAAACGATTTGTGATTTTTTTAAACGGACAACGAACTCGGCGGTTCTGCTTACTAAATACACCAGTACACTTACATATACCTTTCCCTTACGCTGTTTTTGTGATTGTATTGTGAAATTGGATTTTACCCCCCCCCCCCGCCCCTCCCTAAGCACATAGATGTTTACACATCAAAAATAAACAAATACTTGGAATTATTTTGTGAGAATATCCAATGTTGCCATCATATCGAGTTATGAACGAAAAAGTAAAAGCCTACATTCAAATTTTACAGTGCAACGTTATTTTCGTGGCTCGATATTTTTGGTTCTATTTGTATATATAAAAATGACCCGGAAGAATTACATAAATAAGGATAAAGAAATTTTGGAAAGCTTACAAATTTTCAAGGTAACTTTAAAAAAAACAAAAAACAAATAGGAGTGTAAAATTAGGTTGTGCCGAAAATTTTATACCCTCCACCTGTGTCTAAAATTCAATATTATAAATAATATTGAGTGCGGTTACCATTTTAATATAGTATCCGATTCATAACCTCTAAGTTAATTTTATAATTGTTTTCCCTTTTTGATATCGAGTAAAATCAATCGAAATTCCATATTTTGGTGTAATACTTGAAGAAGACGGACAAACGCTCGACCATGATTCGCTTTTCTTCTTAATCAGAGGCCATAATTCATCAACTGTGAGAAAGAAAAATTATTCTTTACATTTTATTTTGGGAAACAAAAAAAGATTTCGATCGAAAAATATCGATAACGAATGCGGAGATTTGGCCCCAATATTTATTATAATTTTTTATTTGTTTTTTCATCGAAATAATTAACTTCTATATGAAAAAAATATTTTTTCCATTGCTGCTGGGTCATGCGTAAATGAGAAAATTTAAGTTGACTGAGCCATTTAAAGCTTTTGAGTTATTTTATTAGCAGTATTTTTATTTTCAATACATTTACTCTTGAAGCCGGCGACGGTGCCAAAATAGCTTTAAAGGCACGGCATGGACATATAGACACGTGCAGTATAACTATGCCTACACATTAGACTGGTCGCAGCTTGTATGGAATGTTTTTTACTTCCGACTATGTGCGTTGTCTAAAATATGAGGTTTCCTGTCATAATTGCGGTTTTAATTTTTTAGCTAGATCCGACGGTGCCTTCTGGTGTCTAGTGGGGCCCAAAGTACTCGAAGTATGTTTATATCGGGAAAATATGACTTTTTTCAGATTTTAGGAAAATTTCGTTTTACAGTTTATTTTTTTCAAAAAGTTGTTATATGAATCGATATCAGTGCTAAATTATCTTTTCAAAAAGCTATATAGCTTCAAACTTGAATAAAAACTCGCCAAGAAATTGAAAATACCCCAGACCACTTTTGTACCAAAAAACACTATGTCGTGATAGCAAATTTTTCAACTTTAAGAAATTTAATTAAAGCCATAATTTTTTGCCTCTTTACCAATAAATACTCAGACATAAGGTATTATTTTATTAGCACGTTGTTAACCTATTGCGCAATAAGACCAAAGATAGAAATTTGTTTGACACAATTTTCAAAACTCCTTTTTTTCAGTTTTAAAAATTTTCTTAAACAAAATTTTAAAAAAATGGATCTGGCACTTTAGGGTTTTGTTACATATATGTTAGTGATTAACTGTGTGAGTGTTTAAGTAACTTCCTATCCCATAATTTTTTTTATAAGGATTTTTCTTTTGCGATTTTTATGAAATCTCTAATAATAACAGGCTAAGCGATTTCTTGTTACCGATGTTTTGTTCTACCGTTTCAGGCCGATTTTGGCCAAATGAATATTATTTGAAAGGCTGTTCAACAGATTCACAGATTTTTAAATTTTTTCCTTTATTTTGAGTAAATTGCATTTAAAGTTGCCTCTAATACATACATAAAATTAGACATATGCTATGTGTGTGCTTATTAAATTTGTTAATGTGTTTCTTAATGAGTTTGTTATCTTCATTCACACTAATAATAAACTAAAAAAGTGTTGGTTTGTGAATTGACTAAGTTGAGAAATAAATTTCGAGCGCTGGAATCTACTAGTATTCTGTAAATGTACTCTTTCTAAATACTTTGTATCAAAAATTAATCACTTTTCTAATTTTAAATGTTATGTTATATCTAGCCTAGGGTTTCGGAAAAAAATAATATAACCCCATTAACCGTTTTGGACTTGGGGTCACATATGACCGCAAGCTAATAAAAGACAATATATAAAAAAATTCAAATATTTTGTAAGTGACAAAAAATATTATAAACAAATGTGTGGATGTTCCGTTCCCAAAATTTTGGGTAAATCCGAGAATGTTAACCCATTGTTTGTCAAGGCCATCTTTGAATTTTAAGATAGTTTTAAATAAGGCATAACGAAAACGAGTTTTTCTATTAAACTCGATTATGTAACTATATAGAATTTAAGAAATATAATTAGGTTAATTTTTCGATTAAGCCTTCAGTGCTCTTTGTATCCAAATAACCCATTGTGATATATCTGTGGTGCAATGGCTAGCGAATATAAATTAAAACTACTCTTAACCAATTTTATTATAATATTATTTTATTTTTAAAAACTATTCTAAATAAAATAAGAGCATTGTTAAACTATAACTCTCAACATTGTTAAATTTAACTTGACTTTGTACAGGAAGGATGCTGTTTTTTGTATAATTCTACTATCTGGAGTAAAAACTGATTTTCTATATTATTTGTCAACACTTTATAAAAATCTTTTATGAACTAAATGCTTCTCTCGGCAGTATCGTTGAATACAAATAATTCCGTACAATCTTCATTAAATTCCCATGTCTATGGAGGAAATAATAAAAATTATGCAGAAATACTGAAACAGCTGAAACAATTTTTAGTTTTCTGGGACCCAAAATCGCTTCAATCAATATTTATAAAATTTTCTGGGTGAATGAATTTTGTGGGAGCACATAAGGGTAAGTTTTCGTAATATGTAGCAGAATTTTATTTCCCAACCAATTATAAGGGTTTCGTCCAGTTTAGAACAATACATTATTTTTAAATGTGCCTAAATTCAAAGTTTGGCTTCGTCGAGGAATGTGTTAGCGTTGTTCGACTTATTCCAAATTTTTATCATGGGAGACTTGCATATTTGGTTATTATATTTTAAGCGCAACATCTAGAAATTCACTAGCACTAACAAAATATTTAAATTTTTTTAATAAATTGTCTTTTATTAGTTTGGAGTCATATGTGACCACAATTCTAAAAGTATTAATTGGATCATATTACATTTTTCAGAAACCCTACGCTATTAAGATAAAATGTAACATTTAAAAGTAGAAAAGTAATTAATTTTTGATAGAGAGTATTTAGAAGGATGTTCCTAATATTTCACAAAAATCGAATTTTTCTCAAAAACCGGAAAAAAAAATCCTTGCAGAGGAATTTACTTAAAAATTCACACAGTTAATATCTAACATGTTTTTACCCAGCAACAATTGGCGCCTTGGAGTCATGTAATTCGTGACATACGGCAACCCAAAAATTGGACGTCCAAGAACAGCCACGATGGCCATATGCCCGAAATCATTTTTTAATGTTAAAGCCATGTATTGATATTTCGAATAAAAAAATTTTTTCTTTTGATTAAAAATCAATTGTGATTTTTACAAATTCAAGTTCTATCGGGTTAAAAACACACCTTATGCAACATTTATGAGAATAATGAGAGTAAGAACAAATGAACTTTATAATTTATATCACAGGTTTTGTTATACATTTTTCAAATAACTTACTAGTCATCTGATAAAAATTTTAAATGACAACAATAATATAGAAACACCCTTAATGAGACTTTACCTGCTAAACTATTTTTAAAATACATTTGCAGATATTGTTGCCTTAAAAAAAATAATGTAATTACAAAAGTCATTTGTTAATGCTAAACGACACTAATTGTTGTAAAAGTTAAGTAATCCAAAACATAATGAAAGTTAAACAGAAAATAAAAAAAATAAAATAGCAACAACAAAATAGTTTCGATCCTAAAAATAACCATTTCTCTGGTTGGTTGGTCGGTTGGCAGAACAATGAAAATAACTAGAAATCAAAATCTGCAATCGATTGCAAAAATAATTGCCAAAAACTAAACCACAAACCATACTGTTATAGTTAATACGAGTACAATACAGAATTCATACCCGAACATTCCAAACCTACTGATGGCATACGAGAATATCCTGCAACAGCCCCACTTTCGCTGAAGAGGGTAGAGGCAAATAAAAACAGAGACGGAAACAAGAAAAAAACATTAATAAAGTTTTTGAATTAAAAATAGAAACTGTAGCGAACAATAGACATAAACTGATATTAAACAGATGCTACAAAGAGTTCTATATTCAGAAAAGAGGAATAACTTCAATAAAAAAATCAAATACGTGTAATTAAACAGAAGTTGATTTTGAATATATTTTTTTTTCGTTCGTTAGTATACAAAAAAAATTATGTGAGTCCGATCACAGGGGAGATGTGTAAACATCTAGTAATTAAAGATTTTTTATGGCACTTTTAAAATCGAACAGAAAGCGTCATCTATGTATCACTTATAATTTTTAATTTTTAATTTTTAATTTTTAATTTTTAATTTTTAATTTTTAATTTTTAATTTTTAATTTTTAATTTTTAATTTTTAATTTTTAATTTTTAATTTTTAATTTTTAATTTTTAATTTTTAATTTTTAATTTTTAATTTTTAATTTTTAATTTTTAATTTTTAATTTTTAATTTTTAATTTTTAATTTTTAATTTTTAATTTTTAATTTTTAATTTTTAATTTTTAATTTTTAATTTTTAATTTTTAATTTTTAATTTTTAATTTTTAATTTTTAATTTTTAATTTTTAATTTTTAATTTTTAATTTTTAATTTTTAATTTTTAATTTTTAATTTTTAATTTTTAACTTTTAATTTTTAATTTTTAATTTTTAATTTTAAATTTTTTATTTTTAATTTTTAATTTTTAATTTTTAATTTCTAATTTTTAATTTTTTATTTTTTATTTTTAATTTTTAATTTTTAATTTTTAATTTTTAATTTTCAATTTTTAATTTTTAATTTTTAATTTTTAATTTTTAATTTTTAGTTTTTAATTTTTAATTTTTAGTTTTTAATTTTTAATTTTTAATTTTTAATTTTTAATTTTTAATTTTTAATTTTTAATTTTTAATTTTTAATTTTTAATTTTTAATTTTTAATTTTTAATTTTTAATTTTTAATTTTTAATTTTTAATTTTTAATTTTTAATTTTTAATTTTTAATTTTTAATTTTTAATTTTTAATTTTTAATTTTTAATTTTTAATTTTTAATTTTTAATTTTTAATTTTTAATTTTTAATTTTTAATTTTTAATTTTTAATTTTTAATTTTTAATTTTTAATTTTTAATATTTAATTTTTAATTTTTAATTTTTAATTTTTAATTTTTAATTTTTAATTTTTAATTTTTAATTTTTAATTTTTTATTTTTAATTTTTAATTTTTAATTTTTAATTTTTAATATTTAATATTTAATATTTAATTTTTAATTTTTAATTTTTAATTTTTAATTTTTAATTTTTAATTTTAATTTTTAATTTTTAATTTTTAATTTTTAATTTTTAATTTTTTATTTTTAATTATTAATTTTTAATTTTTAATTTTTAATTTTTAATTTTTAATTTTTAATTTTTAATTTTTAATTTTTAATTTTTAATTTTTAATTTTTAATTTTTAATTTTTAATTTTTAATTTTTAATTTTTAATTTTTTATTTTTAATTTTTAATTTTTAATTTTTAATTTTTAATTTTTACTTTTTAATTTTTAATTTTTAATTTTTAATTTTTAATTTTTAATTTTTAATTTTTAATTTTTAATTTTTAATTTTTAATTTTTAATTTTTAATTTTTAATTTTTAATTTTTAATTTTTAATTTTTAATTTTTAATTTTTAATTAAAAATTTTTAATTTTTAATTTTTAATTTTTAATGTTTAATTTTTAATTTTTAATTTTTAATTTTTAATTTTTAATTTTTAATTTTTAATTTTTAATTTTTAATTTTTAATTTTTAATTTTTAATTTTTAATTTTTAATTTTTAATTTTTAATTTTTAATTTTTAATTTTTAATTTTTAATTTTTAATTTTTAATTTTAATTTATAATTTTTAATTTTTAATTTTTAATTTTTAATTTTTAATTTTAAATTTTTATTTTTTAGTTTTTAATTCCATTTTTCATTTATAATTTTTAATTTTAATTTTTCATTCATCAAAACTTTTTTATAACGCTATTCGCTCCCTCATTTTATCTCCAAACGCTTCCTAATGAAATCGAGCCTTTTATCTCCAAACACTACCTAAACTTTTCACCTATACAATCGTACCTCACATCGTTTTTGTCTTACTCTGTTTTTTGTGATTGTATTGTGAAAAAGATTTTTACCCCCCTAGGCGCATAGATGTTTACACATCAAAAAAAAAAAAAAATTGATTCTTTTAAGCATCTGCAACCAATGATATGGGTTCAATTGTCATCTATTTTTTTATGCAATTCTTGTCGCTCGTTCATTAGCAATTGTTGCTGGTTACTGTTACAGGCAAAGCTTAACAGGGCAGCAGCATATTTTGTATAGTTAATCGTTGCTCATACTCTATTGCTTCAATAGTGTAGTTTGGCCCTTAAATCAGCACATGCAATAAACTCTGTTGCTCTAGACAACGACTACAATTGAACCTCAATTCTCAATTCTTTTTTGTGGAATTTTTCTTTTTCTATATAATTTGTAGTTTTCATTTTTCTTCTTTAAATTCATATTATTGTATAAGAGTTTTTATATTATTTTTTTTTATGTCATTCTGTTTAATGTGAATTGTGTAAGCTCTTATTTTCAATTACTACCACTGAAAATATCTTTTTAAAAACCTCGTGTCAAGTAAGACTCGTAGTATTTATATGTACGAGTACATACTCGAGTATATATGAAACTACAAGTTAAGGGAATGAACAACTAAAAAAAGAAACTGCTGACGTTTTTGCTTAAATCCCAAGGAAAAACAAAGCCAACAAAGCCAAAAAAAAAAAGAACGAAAAACGAAAAAACTATATAAAAATAAAATGAATGAAAGATAAATGCATTAGTGAAATAGTAGTGGATCAGAACTACTCTACTTTCCAATGTTGATAATGCAGCTTTAGAAATTCGTTGGGCTACACAAAGTACAGCAAATCTAAGATTCAATATTATAGTTTATATTATTCTTACAAAAATACTTAGACGAAAAACGAAAAAAAATGATTTCCCAAAGAAATTGGACTAAATAGTTACGCTTAGAAATTTGTATGTAAGCGCATCTTAAGTAACGATTTTCTACTACTTAGGACACAACTAATACATTTTCTTACCCAAAACTAAAAACAAAACACAAACAAAGCAGAGTGAGCAAATATTTATAATGAAGAAGAAGAAGAAAAAAGAAAACTTGGTTAAGAATAACAAAAGGTACGACGACGACTACATTCAAAGATTATAAAAGATGAACAAGTTTTTCTTGTTTCAAATAAAGAAGAAAAGACTTTTAGCAAAAATAAACAATTCAGGTATTAGGATGCGATTAAAAGCACTTACATTGCCAATTAAAAGGGGTATTCAATTGTTAGAACAATAGTGTTGACAACTTTTTTGAAGAATCTTCTTTGTTGTTTTTTTGATAAACTATAATTAAAAAGCCTGTGAAAAAGAACATACTTTAAAATTTGTACAATATAATTTTGTTTTTTTAATTTTATGTATTTCCTAGCGTGAATTCTAAGAACTTAAAAATATTTTAGGAAATCTTTTTTTTGTAAGTACTAATTTTTCATCGCAACAAACCTAAAAACGAAAAGTTATCAGAAAACTTATTTCAAAAATTATTTTATATACATATATTTATATCCCTTTTTATGTAAGGGCTATTCAAGAGTTCAAGGATTTGTCAAAATATAAAATCAATATAAATTCGTTTAGAACCTTGGTGCTTTACAAATATTAATATAGATGTCTCTTTGAAATAAAGCAGAAATGTTTGGAATTAATTAATGTTAGCTGCTTTCGCAATATATGGTGCGAATGGGTGAATATCCAAACGTAACCATAATTTTTCTTTTACATATACTAGTCAATTATCGGCTATAAAAGCAAGCCTATAACATATAACAAACTATAAATTATCGTTTCTGTGAGTTTTTAGCGACATAGCTAAATGTCGAAATGAAAAAGTTGACCAGCTAGCCAAAAATTCTTCGAAAAATAATATATCTTCTGAATATTCATATCAAACTGTATATATATTAGACTGATGGAATTTTTTTTTTTTTGTAATTCTTAATATACATACATATGCATTATCTAATATATGAGATTTGCTGGCATAAATGCGGTTTTCATTTTTAGCTCAATCCGACGGTGCCTTCCGGTGCCTAGTGGGGCCCAAAATAACCGAAGTGTGTTTATATCAGATTTTACGAAAATTTCATCAAACATTTTAATTTTTTCAAAAAGTTGTTATATGAATCGATATCAATACTAAATTGTCTTTTCAAAAATGTATAAAGGTAAAAAACACTATGTGTTGAAATTTGACGGAAATTTTTTTAACTTTAAGAAATTAATTAAGGCCATCATTTCTTTGGTTACTATATCTAGAAGCTCGCAGACATGAATAATTGTTTTATTACCACGATTTTAACCTATTGCGAAATGAGACCAAAAATGAAAAATTTTTTTTATACAATTTTGAAAACTTCTGTTTTAAGTTTTAAAAAATTGTTTTTAACAAAATTTCAGAAAACGATCTGGCACTCTTAACTTATGTTAAATATATATTAGAGATTAACTTTGTGAATTTTTAAGTAAATTTATGTGCCAGAATTTTTTCCACAAGGATTTTTTTTTTTTGGGATTTCGACTAAAACGGAGATTTTTGTGAAATAATCAGTAAATGTGATCTTTCTGAATACTTTGTATCAAAAATTAATCACTTCTCTACTTTTAAATGTTATATTTTATCTCAATAGCCTGGGGTTTCAGAAAAAATATAATGATCCCATTAACCCTTTTGGACTTGGGGTCACATATGACCCCCAGCTAATATAAGACAATTTATTAAAAATTGACAAATATTTTGTAAGTGCTGTTGAATTTTTAAAAACGTTATTTAAAATATTATAACCAAAAGTGGAGATATTCAGTTCCCTACATTTCGGATAAATCCGAGAACGTTAGAACATTATTTGTCAAATACAGCTTCGGATTTTAAGTACGTTTTAAATAAAGAGTACCGAAAACGAGTTTTTCTATTAAACTCGATTATATCGCTATTTAGAATTTCAGAAATATAATTAGATTATTTTTTTTATTAACCCTTTAGTGCTCCTTGGATCAAAATAATCCACTGGGATATATTTTTGGTGCAATAGCTCGCGACTATAAATAAAAACAACTTTTTACCAATTTTATTATAATATTATTTTATTTTTTAAAAATATTTATATTTTTTCTAAATAAAATAGGAACATTGCTAAACTATAGCTCAACATAGTAAAATTAAACTTGACTTTGTACAGGAAGGATATTGTTTTTAGTATAATTCTACTATCTGGAGTAAAAACTGCTTTTCTTCTTCATTATTTGTTAAAACTTTATAAAAATCTTTTATGAATTTTAACGCCTCTACCGGCAGTATCGTTTACTACAAATAATATCTTGCAGAAATTGGAGCTCTTTTTAAAACATTCATTGGATTCCCATGTCGATGGAGGAAATAATAAAAATTCTGCAGAAATACTAAAAGAGCTGAAACAATTTTTAGTTTAAGGGGAGCTTAAATCGCTTAAATCAATATATATAAAATTTTTTGCATATGTTTTCAAAAAATATAGCCGAATTTTATTTCCCAACCAATAATAAGGGTTTCGTCTAGTTTAGTAGTAGTTTAGTACATTATTTTTAGGTATTTACTTTTTTAAATATGCCAAAATTCAAAGTTTAGCTTTGGCAAGGAATGGGTTAATGTTGTTCGATTTATTCAAAATTTTTAGCATGGAAGACTTGCACATTTGTTTATTATATTTTAAGCGTAACATCTGAAACTTCAACAGCACTAACAAAATATTTGAATTTTTTATAAATTGTATTTTATTAGTGGGATCCGAAACTCTAGGCTATTGTGATCAAATGAAACATTTAAAAGTGGAGAAGTGATTAATTTTGATGGAGAGTATTTAAAAAGAGTAGATTTTCTTAATATTTCACAAAAGTCGCATTTTGTCTAAATCCGCAAAAAAAAAAATCCTTGTAAAAAAAATTCTGGCGGAGGAATTTACTAATAATGTAACAAACCCTTAAAGTGCCAGATCCATTTTCTTAAATTCTGTTTAAAAAAATTTTTTAAACTTGATAACTGAGCTTCAAAACTTTATCAATAAAATTACACATTTTCGGTCTCACTGCGCAATAGGTTAACAACGTGGTAATAAAATAATAATTCGCTTTAATCTAATTCTCAAAGTTGAAAAAAGTGCTATCCAATTGCATGACCTAGTGTCTGGGGCATTTGCTATTTCTTGGCGAAATTTTATTTGAATTTATAGTTATATAGCTTTTTCAAAAGAAAATTTAGTACTGAAAGCAACAATCTGTCTGAAAAATTGTACTATAGAACAAAATTTTCGTAAAATCTGAGAAAAGTAATTTTTTCCCCATATGAACACATTTTGGGTACTTTGAGCCCCATTAGGCACCAGAAGGCAGAAAGGAAGAAAGTCTGTTTAAGTAAACTAGCAGATTCCAGCACTCGAAAGTCGAGTGCGAATTCTAGGAAATTTTCTTTTTTCATTTAATAAAGACCGTAAAGGTATGCTTCACAATTCATCTCATTTGAAATGAAGAAAACAAACTCAACACATTAACACAAACTTCAACAAATTTAATAAACACACACATAGCATTGTATAACTTTATGTATGTTTTAGTAGCAACTTTAAACGATCATAACTCCAAAAAAATATCCCAGGCCATGAAAAGCTGTAAATCTGGGTAACAGCAAATGATAAATTTTTTGTCAAAATCGGGGTAAAACTGTGAAACTTACATCGGCCACAAGAAATCGCTTTGCCTATTATTATTATAGATGTATTGTTTATAGTAAAAAAAATGGGAAAAAGTTCTATTATATAATGCATCAAATATTTTTTTTGGAGAAAATCTTTTTTGTTTAAAAAAAAAATCACCGTAAAAAAATCAAAAAATCTTCGAGATGAAAATCCATTTTTTTTCCAAATTTATAAATATTTTAAAATTATTTGAAACACATATTTTACGAAATTTAATATTGTAGTTATTATTATACCCTCCACACCTCAGTGTTAGAGGGTAAATATAGGTTAGTCATTCCGTTTGTAACGCATCGAAATAAATTCCTGAGACCCCAAAAAGATATATTTTCTTGATCCTTATAACAAGGGAAGTTGATTTACCGATGACCGTCTGTCCGTCTGTCTGTGGAAATCACGATCACGCCGTCAATATCTAAGCTAGACCGTTCGTTTCTGTACAAAATCGTTTATTAACATCCCAAAGGAGTTGATATTTAAAATCGTTAAAATCGGTAAAAAAGGGTTCACGAGCTATGAATGAAACTTTGAAAAAACTCTTGAAAAAATAAAATTTTTCAGTGTGTTTGTTGTTTTTCTTAATGTTGTATATGTTGTAATTTTTCGTATTGTTGAAGTCATTACAGTTGTGTGTATATTAATACTGCACGTGTCACATTGGCCGAAGCAAGTTTAACCACATATTTTTTTTTATCATTAAAATTTAATATTAAAAATTAAACATTTATAAAAATAAAAAATGGAAAATGAAAAATGGAAAACGGAAAATGAAAAATGGAAAATGAAAAATGAAAAATGAAAAATGGAAAATGGAAAATGAAAAATGAAAAATGAAAAATCGAAAATCGAAAATGAAAATGAAAATGAAAATTGAAAAATGGAAAATGGAAAATGGAACATGAAAAATGAAAAATGAAAAATGAAAATTGAAAAATGGAAAATGGAAAATGAAAAATGAAAAATGAAAAATGAAAAATGAAAAATCGAAAATCGAAAATGAAAATGAAAAATTAAAAATGGAAAATGGAAAATGGAACATGAAAAATGAAAAATGAAAATTGAAAAATGGAAAATGGAAAATGAAAAATGAAAAATTAAAATTGAAAAATGGAAAATGAAAAATTAAAATTGAAAAATGGAAAATGAAAAATGAAAAATGGAAAACGGAAAACGAAAAATTAATAATGGAAAATGGAAAAATAAAAATGAAAATTGGAAAATGGAAAATGATAAATGGAAAATGGAAAACGAAAAATGGAAAGTGAAAAATGAAAAATGAAAAATGGAAAATGAAAAATTAAAAATGGAAAATAAACATGAAAAATGAAAAATGGAACATGAAAAATGAAAAATGGAAAATGAAAAATGAAAAATCGAAAATGGAAAATGAAAAGTGGAAAACGAAAAATGGAAAATGAGAAATTAAAAATGAAAAACGAAAAATGAAAAACGAAAGATGAAAATTGAAAAGTGAAAAATGGAGAATGGGTAAAAAAAATGAAAATTGAAAATGAAAAAGGTGGAGGGTATCAAAGATTCGGCCCAGCCGAATTTAACACTCTTACTTGTTTTTAAGTTTATACACCGTCTGTCTATGAGCCCTTGCCGCTATTAAGTCGTACACCAAATATCATTTTGACTGCGTAACAGTGTTAAATACACCAACAAGTATATACTCATCTGGTAGGTTATTTCGGTTGAAGTTTTTTTTCTAGAAATGCATTAAAAAATGTTTGCAGATATTATCAAAAATATTTTTAAAAACTCAATTTATTTGTTATCTATAATATTAATTGGAAAGGCGATTTCTTGTGATCCATTTAATTTTCACAGTTTTATCCCGATTTTGACAAAAAAATTTATCATTTGAAAGGCTAAAAGGAAATGCCTGTTACCCAGATTTACAGATTTTCATAGGCTGGAACATTTTTTTGGAGTTATGATCGTTTAAATTTGCTACTAACATATACATAAAATTATACAATGCTATGTGTGTGTTTATAAAATTTGTTAATGCGTTTGTGTTAATGTGTTGAGTTTGTTTTCTTCATTTAAAATGAGTTGAATTATAAAGCATACCTTTGGGGTCTTTATTAAATGAAAAAATAAAATTTCCTATAATTTGCACACGAATTTCGGGTGCTGGAGTCTGCTAGTATTTTATATTTCGGTTTAGAAAAACTCTAAACTTTAATATATTAGTCCGTCATTAGAATATACAACTAATTATTATATAACACAGGGTAAGCTAATACTTATATTGATCCTAATAATAGAATGACAAATCATCTCCTGATTTATTTTATTAAACATACGAGTTTTTATCAACATAAATGACATTGGGTGCAAATTGTTACAAAACCTCTGGAACAATGTTCGCGCATGACCTCTTCGAGCTAAATATGGACATTTTCTAAATATCTATTACCAAAAACTATATATCTAATGGATAAATAAATATTGTCGTTAACCTTAATTTCACATTATAAAAAAAAGTTAATCTACTTAACAATAAATTTACAACATTAACGTAGTTTTCCCACAAACACTATAAAGCTTCATTGATGCCAATATTAATTTGATTAAAGTGTTAGTTTAACCCAAGGGGGTTTTCAGTTTAACTACGAATGCTAATTTATAGAGATGATCCTAAACATTGATGTTTAAATACCAATATAATTTTTGTTCTATTACTTTCAATAAAAACTAATTTATTTATATCGTTTATTGGATTTTTCATCATCCCTATCAGCATGATTTGAAAAACCATCTGTTTTATTAACATTCAAAAAATGCACCGAACCAATTTTATATACCTTTTCATCTATTACTGCAATATCAGCAACAACAATTGTTATAGGTTTATTGCAACAAAATGAAAAAACAAAAAAACAAAAAAATATTAAATTAAAAAAATTTATTTTATACGAGTAGTATGTAATATATATATTTGTAGCACTTTGGTTGAGTTTATTTGTTTGGAGTGCAGGTGGATTGTTGTGAAAAATAGAAAAATCGCCAATTATTTATGGTTGAGAAAATTTTCAAATATTTTTTTCTGGTGCAATATTTTCCACAAATTTAATTTCACAAGCAACCAAACCTTAACTATGTGGTATGTGCATCGTGTTATATGCATATTGGCATGTGTAATGCTGAAAGTGGAGTTGATCAGAGGTTTGAGGTCGTTATTATATGGAATAGTTGAAGAATAATTATAAGAGAATAAAGTTTATTTATAACCTACCAAACGCGACATGTCCGTCTGTATATTAAACTTGTGATGATTTTTTCTTATCGTTCAATTTTAAATCATGATTATAATAAGAGTAAAATATACTAAAAAACCGTAATTCTTTTATGTGATAAATGGCTTCTTCTTTGCTGCTATTTTCTAAGAAGTAACAATTAACTTTTAAAATTCTTATTCAATCAATCGACTTGAAATAATTTAAATTATTGAAAAAGTTTGTGAATCCCTGGCCTAAAGCATAAATTTCTAAATATATATAGCTGCAGGTGAACATAACTAACTATAGTTTATTTGTTTTATGTACGAGTATGCAAGTGAATATTTGTGTTATAAAAAAGACAGCAGCCAGAAGCCAGTATGAACGAGTATGCAATTTGCAATATATGTGAATTTTGTGCATAGAAGTGGTAAATGAATTGGACATTGGAGAATATGTTGCCGATAAAAATATATCAATATAAATTTTTTTCATATAATATTTATGAAAATGCATAAATTAAACACCCAGGCAGATAGATGCAGAAAGCGGTAAAAAAAAGTAAAATTTACCTTTTTTTGCTTTGTTTGAAATTTAATTTGAAGTTGTTTTACTTTTTTTTTTAACAAGAACTATTTTCTTATTACCCTAAATTTTACGGAGAACATCATAATTTTGTTACTTTTTATAATAAAAAATATATATATTTAATTTTTTTCCTATTTCACTAAGATTTATTTAAAAAAAAAAATATTTACTAAATAAATATTGCGATTGTTTTGAACAATTAAGGTGTGTTTTTAGAAAATCAACTTTGTTTTCTTACATGTTGTTCATTAACAGTATTTAACTTTTCGAAAAACTTATGGTTATTGCAAATGTTCATTAGTATTGCTATTCATTCATTCATTCATTCATTCGTTTAACTAACTTGTCCAAGTTAAATATTGGTTAAATGAAAAGACAACAGAAGCAACAATACCCCAAACCCATACAGTACTTAGTGTGTTTGTTTTTTAAATCAGAAAAAATATAAATAATATTTCTTAATTCCGTTCTAGCAATAGCAAATGAAATCCTCACAATGGATTTGTAAATAAAATATAAATAAAATTTAAATTTTAAGATTCCTTAAATATTAAAAGAAATTACAAAATATACTTATAAATACTAGCACATTCCAACCCTCGAAATTCGAGCGCAAATTCTAGGAAATTTTTGTTTTTCATTAAATAATGACCCTAAAATATGCTAATCAACTCATTTTTATTACAAACTCATTAAAAATTTAATAAACACACACATAGCATTGTATAATTTTATTTATGTGTTAGTAGCAAATTTACTCAAAATAAAGGATAAATTTAAAAATTTGTAAATCTGTTGAACAGCTAAAAAGAAGTACCTTTCAAATAATATACGTTTGGTCAAAATCGGGATAAGATGGTAGAACAAAACATCAGTCACAAGAAATCGCCTAGCCTATTAATATTATAGATATACTAAGGTTTCAAACAACTCCCAAAAAATTTTATTTAAAGTAACACTTTCAAGTATTAAATTGAAAACAAGCATATCTGTAACTTAAAGACAAGTAAGAAATTTCTAGACGATCTAGACCAACTATACGATACCTTATACGATGCGTTTAGAGATCATAACTCTCAGGTTCATCAAATTATATATAAAAAGTACCAAATTTGAGTGGATTTGTTATTAATTTTTGTGAATACGGATATGAAAAAATTCATTTCGGATGCTATATTTATATGGGGACTAGGTCGAAAAAGGGCCGATGCCAGACCATAATTGGTAAGGTTACTTAATTTTTCCAAAAAAAATATTTTTGTTTTTTTGCTAGATTTAAGTGAAGATCGGAAATTAGATTCATATGGGGGCTATGCATAAGAATTGTCCTACAGCGTTTACGTTTCGACTACTGATAAGTGGATGTAGTAAACATACACTTACCATTTGCCCGAGATATATATTATAATTTGGATATTATGGCAATTTAAGTAGATCTCATAGCGGTCATTTGTATGGGGACTAGGTCTGAAAATGAATCAATTCTCACCAATTTCAATTGCCGATAGAAGCTTATGCACTAAACTTAATCAAACTATATTCATATTTGCGACCTGAAGTTCGATTACAAAGTTTACATGGACACACAGATGCACGGATGGACATCGCTAAATGGACTCAGAAAGTGTTTTCGAATAGTTTTGGCGGTTACAAACATCAGTACAAAGTCATTATGACCTGCACGCATAGTGGTATAGGGTATAACTAAAAAGATATCGCACCTGAACCTCTAAAGTGAGTCAACTCAAAATTTGTCAATTTTCACTTTTGGCAAAAAAACGATACACAGTGGTCATATCTATCCACTGTAAAAACCTTACACCGATTTTTCCAGTATTACGCAAAAAAATATAGTAGTAACCCTCTTTGTGTTATAAAAGTAGTTTCATTAGAATCCACTAAAAACACATATTTTGAGTTGCACCCAAAAACGTTTTTATTTCAGATTTCAAATCTTTACTATGAAACAACTGTTTTTAAATTTTATAGTAAATATTAAAAAAAAACCGTTTTTTGCCTCTACTGAAAATTTGTAAATTTTGAGCTGACTCACTTTAGAGGTACAGGTGCGATATGAAAAAAATTATATTGGAAATGGTTGGTTGTTATAAACTTTATTTTGAACAAGTAGGAGTGTTAAATTCGGTAGTGCCGAAACTTTGATACCCTCCACCTCAGCTTGAGTATTGATAATAAATGTAAACAAAATATTTGAAAAAGTAAACAATTTATTAAACTTAAAACCAAATTATTTCAGCAAATTCGTTGGGTTGATCCGCTATGATTTTTGTTTATTTCAGGAGTTGGTCTATAAAGCTCTCTCACGTTATTAATTTGCGTTCCAACGAGGAAAGATCGTTTTTGTCTTTTCTATTATTTCGGATAAAAGAAAACACGTTTCGGTGGTAGATTTTTGGTCATCGTGGTTGCTGGACGGCATGCATTTAAGTTGTATACAATATACCTATATGAATGCGTTTTCTGTAATATGACATAACCTCTCGATTAATTTAGTTTAAGTTTTTACAAATTGAATAGCTCACCCTAACCTCCATTGCAATGGTAATGATTGTGTAGGGTTGCTATACGCATTAAATCGTGCTAATTGGAGATGGCTGTATAGTTCCTTTTAACTGGCCAATTAATTCTTCATTGCGGCCGTATAAGTCGGATGAAGTTACAAAATAATAACCAAAGAAAAACCTTTCTCAATTTTTTTGTTAAAATATTGCCACATTTGGGAAACATAGAGAATATATTTTGTTTACATATTAAAAGGGAGTTTTCAATATTAGATTTTGTGGTAACACAAAATAACACAATACAATACAAAATCTTACCCAGTGATGCCAACTTTTGATTTTGAATTAAATTATGTTAATAAAATATGTTTTCATTTATTGACTCCAAATACTACTATTTGCCTACACCATGAAGTCAAATTTTGAAGTCATCATGAACGCTGGATCAAATTAGTGATGCCAAACGCAAAAAACCAAATAACCCAAAAATTTTAAATAAAATAATTTTTCTTTATTTTCTGAATAACTTGAAATTTTCGTCCAAAAAAATTAAAAAAAATAATATATAATAACATTCTCATCAAATTGCGCTTTATTTATTTAAATATCATTGGAGGCTTTCCAAATTTCATTGAATTTAAATTAATGTTTTCTTATCCTGAAATGTTATTAATGTCTTCTGAATGGCAATATTTTTTTTTAAATATAAACATTTTTAAATGTATTTGATGTTTTTTGAATCTCAATTTGTGTTTAAAGAATAAAATTTATTTTGTTTGATTTACCGTCATTTTTCAGACATATTGCAATTACTACTGTAATTAATATCCAATTTTTAATTTTGTTTAAATGGTGCGTGGTAAAGAAGAAGAAAGTGCAGTTATGAATTTTTGAAATATATGCTTTCTTCTTCTTTACCACGCACCATTTGAATAAAATTTATATTTTAAAAATTCAGTTGATGTTTTCTAAATTTCAAATTATTATTTCCGATTCTTAATATGATTTTCTGAAATTCAATTAATATTTACTAATTTATAATTGGAAATCTGAACTCCAGTTTTTAGAATTGATATTTTCTAAAATTTAGATGAAAATTTAAAAGGTGCAATTTTGCATTTATGTGAATAATAATGCTTTAGTTATTATAAACTATTTTTAAAAATTATATATAATCGCAATGAGATATTTTGTAGATAAAGTAGAATAATAATTTCATATAAATATGTAGAACTGTTTCTAAAGCAAAAAAAAAAACATTGCTTCTTCTTTACTCAGCTCTGTGTATACTTTTAACATTGTTGTGTTTCATATCTAATTGAAAATGTTGACATTTATGTTAAAATAGAAGTAACTATTGCAAAGCTAATTAGAACAAAAATTGTGGCGCCATCTACTGCGGCATAGTCACACTGAGCAAAATGAAGTGACACTCTATTAATGCAAAAGAAATGTATTTTCCCTAAAACAAAATATTGCAGAATTTTATATAAATAAAATAATATACCGATATATTTCTAACATGCGGTTATTATGGATATAGATACATACATATATAGAATATATGTATATTATTTTATTATTTACTATATGTATGTAAATGTATATGTAAATGTCACACACAAAAAATATAACATCAAAAGTTATTGTTGTGTTTTCTTTAAATAAATTAATCCATAAAATTTTTTTTCGGTAAATTTACATTGTTTTTTTTTATTAATAACAGGTAGCTTAGCATTATTTGCTTTAGATGTTGGTGAATTTTTATTCCCTTTATATTAACTCGTAGTGTCTGCTTGTAGTAAAAATTTTGGATGGATTTTTAACCCCTTTACCGTGACCCAATCTATCTGAAACTTTGCAGGCGGGCTCGTGCCGATGACAAAAATGATCTAACAAACTTTTATTGTGATGCCAAAACAATGGAAACTTTAAACTTTTTCTACCAGAGTTGATAAAAAAATGTACAATGGTTTAATTTTTATTATATTATTACCACAATGACCAGAAAAACAACAAGTCCAGGTATGATAACAATACAACATTTAGAATAACAAAAAGAATAATGCAGAAACACATATTTTTTTAAATTTTTTTGTACTTCGTCAGTGATTTCTCCCGACCTATTAAACTGATTTTCGTGATTTTTGAAACAGAAACCTTCTCATGACGGCAGTCAATCATCCTCACTAAAAACGAATGCCCCAGTTATTATATTGAGGGCGTGATCGTGACAAGAACAACAGACATATTTTTTCAAGACTTTTTTTACTGCTTCATTCAATCCTCGGGACCTAGTTAATCAACCGATTTAGATGATTTTAAACAGCAAACTTCTTAGGATGTCAGTGAATCATTTTTTATACCAACGAGCACCGTAGCTGCTCGATTAAAGCCGCCATCGTGATTTAAGCAGACGGACAGACGGACACATGGACATCGCTATATCAACTTCGCTTGTTATAAGGATCACAAATGTATAAATTGTATGGGGTCCAAAAATTTTTTTTCTAATTATTACAAACGAAATGACAAACTTATATATACCATCTGGGGTGGAGGGTATAAAAATATGTATTTAGAAGAAGTGATGATATTCTACATATTAAATCTCTAGTGAAAATATATTTCACGTAAAGCGGCTGTTATTTTGTGATGATTACACTTTTCATCACATGTGGATCACAAGCTTAGCATCCATTTCACGTTTTGTAAGCACTTTTTATACCAATCAGTGTGCAGGGGGTATAAATTTATAAGTCCGTTTGTGTTAATTGTAAAAAAAATCATGTGTTTTCAGCTGCGATAGCAATGCATGGAAAAATCATTCTCAGTATGATCCACCAATTAGCATTGCCATTTGATTTAAAGTAATAAAGATTAATTCTAAGTGTTTAAATATTTCTGACATTCTTGTCTTCAGATAGAGTGGAAAGGGTTCTCCGCATGCCGCAATGGCAGAAAATTTCTGGCCCACAAAAAATATGTTTGAAGCCGCAGATTTCGGAAAATGGACAAAGCAGAGGGAAGTTGATGGCGAAGAACAGGAAGCTCAAGGCCGCTATGAACTATCATTAATGGAGCATTACGAGGATTCACGTTATGGTTACAGATATGACTATGGCGAATAGTTTCATATGTCTAGTAATCTTCATGATGAAAATTAAAAGTCCCAAAAATGCTTTAACCCTTTCAGGATTTAGAAAAAAGAAAGTAGACTTTGCTAAAAAGAATTTTTATATTGATGGTTTAGCAGTGGCTACAATCGTTTTATTACTCAGGTCTGAAAGGATTCAATATACCAAATAAATAGCATAATACAGCACAACATAATTCAAAAGTGTGCACTTGATTGTTTTCTTGTTTTCTAAAAAAAATTATTGTTTTAGCGTCAGCAAATAGTGAAAACTATAATTTTGAAGGTACAAAGTGGTCTTTATAAGCAAATTGTGTTGATGTTTTCGCAAAAATTTGTTCAGCTTTAACATGGCTATAATTTTGTTAAATATCGTTAATGAGAAACTGGGTCTCCCTGTAAGTTATGCTAGAAAAAATAAAAAAATACATATAATTTTTTCCTACATTTTTTCAAAAAAAGTGCACGAAGTTTTATTTTTTTCAAGTAAACATGTTCATAAAATTTGTTCAACGGATTATTAGCTACGTTATTGAAGCGGTCTCATCAAGTCTGAATTAACTGTTGAACAAAAACTGATGATATTTTTTTTTTGAGGGCCCCACTGAATTTCAGAATCATGTGAGGTCCATAAAAAGAAATTTGTCACCAATCTCGACTGAGCATTTGTTAGTAGCATCGAACCTTCGAACCTATACCATCAAATCCGAGTATTTTGTCACTGTTGCACTGTGATATTCAACAGTTAATATTCACTCGGTTTGTCGCCATTTTCCTTTGATTATTTTGATATTTCCTTCTTGTGGAAAAAAAAAAACAAACCAACTACTACTCAAGTGGAAGTCATGCTCTAAATGCTCCATTTTGTTAATTAAGTTTAATAACAATATTATTTACTGACATCAAACTAACAATTTTACATACACGTATTTGTTAAGCAAACAAAGTTTGTTTGTATTTAAAAAGTTTTATTATTTGTATTGGCCAGAATATGTTATAATATATTTAAATATGTATTTTTGTGGCCACAAAAATTCTCATATCAATGTAATAAGTATTTATATGGAAAACATTTAAAATTTACCGTATTCAAAAACGATTGGTGAGTGTAACATTTTTGGAAATGAAAAACTATTTTTCGGTTGAAATTTATATTTAAAATGAAAGCGCTAAGTGAGATGAAAAATTTATTTTGTTGTTCTATAACTATTCTATATGAGAAAAAATATTTTTGTTTCATGAATTTTATTGGTCTCTTCATACGTTCACTACTAATATATATTTTCTATACCACTTCTCTTTAAAATATTAAATTTATAGGTTAAAATAAATTTTTGGAGCTGGCTATTTAATAAAAGTTATTCAGTATTTTCTTATTTTCTACAATTTGTGCGATAGTAAAGTTAAAAGTTTAATCTTTAGCAACATACTGAGTTATATTGTTAACCGAGATATATTGTGATCAAGAAAAAGACATTAGAATTGAGAAAAAAGAAAGAATCAGCGATAAAGAATCAGCGATTCCAACTTTAAAAAAAAAAAAGCGTAAAACAAATACTTAAGTTTCAATTTTTATCTAGTTAAATAAATTATGAATAATTGATATAAAAATTTGAATAACAATAATTTATTTCGTACACTTTTGACATAACATAGATACCATTGTGCGATTACCATTCTGTAACAACTCTTGAAAAATGTAAACAATAAAATGTGTAAAAACGATTGAAATAAATCGAGTGTATATTGCCAAAAATCGCCAGATTTTCCACTAATAGCTAATTAAATAATAAAATAATATTTTTTTCCAAATAAATGTATTTAAAAATCATTAGATTTGAAGAAAAATAGCTAAGTTAGCAATAGTTGGCATGAATTAGAAATTCTGTATACGTTTTCTAATTGTTTAGAGTTATGAACCTTTATTGCAAATTTAGATTTATACACCAAAAGACTTTTCGTACCCACCACCCTACCATGTGGTTATCATTTTTTATGTAACTTATCGAAAAAAAATCGGGAGACCCCATTAACTATATACTAGTAGATTCCAGCGCACTAAATTCGACTGCAATTTCTGGGCAACTTTATTTTTCAACTTAACCAGTTCACAAACCAACACTTTTATGGTTTATTATTATTGTGAATGAAGAGAACAAACTCATCAACAAACACATTAACAAATTTAATAAAAACACACTTAGCATATGTAAAACTTTATGTATGTGTTAGTAGCTAAATTAAATGTATTTTACTCAAAATAAAAGAAAAAATTTAAAAATCTGTAAATCTGCAAAACGGCTAAAAAGAAATGCCTTTAAATAATATACGTTTGGTCAAAATTTGTAGAACAAAACATCGGTCACAAAAAATCGCCTAGCCTATTAATATTATAGATGAGGGTTTTTAGACGGTGCATTTCCACGCAGCGGGGTAGAAAAAAGTCAAATTTTTTTGTTTTTAAAGTTTTTTTTGCTATTTCTTTCTACACTCTTTCGTTTTCTTGATACGCTGTTTCGTTCTTATTCTAGTCTGTACAAAGTGACAAGTGATTTTATAAACCGCCAGTAAAAATACACTTACCAAGATTTTGTCAACCGCTATTTAAATTGAAAAAATCAAATAAATAAAATTAAATAAACAAATAATCCAATCCATAAAAACATAGTTTTTGTTAAAACTCTTTCTTTCCTTATGCATATGAGTTTTGAATCTCTCCATGACTGTGCGTGACTATGCGTGACTTTGCGTGACTGTGCGTGACTAAGTCAAAGTTAATCTTTTTTTGACAGTAAGTGTATGTACCATGTATTAGATCGATCGAATGAGGGGAAATGACATTTAGATTACTCCGTGACTGTGGGTGACCATGCGCGACTTGTCGTGGCTACCCCGAAATTAATATTTTTTCACAAAAAGACTATGGGCCAAGTTTCAGATCAATAGGATAAGGGGGAATGGGGTTGACCCACGACAGACAGACAGACAGACAGAGAGTATAAGTTAAAAGAAAGAGTTAAAAAAAATAATAACAATTTTCCATAATTTTTTCACGTAATTAAAAACACAAAATGGTTCTTAAGTTTTTTATTTGTTGCGAATGAACTACGGCAAAAAAAAATTAATTAAAAATAGTTGCAAACAAAAACGCACAATGTTAATGCACGGGGATTTACGTAGCATCTTCAAAGGAGAATTGAAGAAAAAGCCAGCCTAAAAAGCACCCGTCTAAATCCCCTTCCTAATACTGATTTTTTCTAAAAGAAGGTGATGTGGGTCTGTCTGTCTGCCTATTGAAAACTTTATTCTGTCGGCAATAGGTCCAGTCGCACTACTAAGACTTTGTTGATAATCTAAAATAGTTTGGTATTGAATTTGGAGCCTTTACGACCAATAATCATGGAATTGTGTGCGAATATGTAAAGATGATAAAATTTTATACAAAAATCTGAAAATAGTGAAAAATATGTACACTTGTGCTCACATAATTAAGTCATGGGTATGCAATGAAATGTTTTTGTAGTTTTTCTCTTAAACCTCTTTCTTCCGCTTCTAACCTTACTATATTGGGGAACCCTGCTATGCTAGCAGTTGTTTACATTGATTGAAGCAAAATTAAAAATTTGAATATTCCCCGAAAAATGTGGAAAACTTCAAAAAGGTCATATGCGCTGTGCTCACATAATTAAGTCACCACGAGTGTCGTGAGCACATTAGTGTTTTGAAGATTTTTTTTGCGGTTAAAATAGTAAATAAATTAAAAACGAATAAATTAAAAACAAATAACATCAGCTGAAACGCTATGTGTAAACAAAAAAAATTCGAATTCGGCTGAACGGAAAATAATATGGGATTGTTTCCAAAGATACAATAATAGTGCAAAAGTAGTGGATATTTTGAACATTCCTCGTGGTAAAATTACAAATGCCATTACGCATTACAAAAAATATGAAACTTTTGAAAATATTCCGCGCCAAAAACCGAGAAAAACGAATTTAAATGATGACAGATGCATTGCAAACCTGACTAAAACTGATCCTTTTTTAACTTCGTCGCAAATCAGAGCTAAAATGGAAACGGATTATGGCGTAAATGTTTCGTCGCAAACCATAAGACGACGTTTGCAAGAAAACAATTCGCACGTACGAATGGCCAGGAAGAAACCGTTGGTTTCCTTGAAGAACACTACCAAGCGGCTCCGATTTGCGAGTGACAATCTTGCTAAAGGTCTTCATTTTTGGAAGTTAATTGTTTGGAGCGACGAATCCAAGTTTAATGTTTTTGGAAATGATGTTAGACCATATGTGCGACGTCGTCCACTTAGGGAATTGGATCCAAAATACATAAAAAAAACTGTGAAGCACGGTGGCTCATCAGTCATGGTGTGGGGTTGCTTTACCGCATTCGGTGTGGGTCCTATAGTCAAGATTGACGGTATAATGAATGGCGAAATGTATAAGAATATACTAAAGGAAAATTTGGCCACCGAATAGGCTGACAATTTGCCGCTTGCGTGGATTTTCCAACACGACAATGACCCGAAGCATTGTTCGAAACTGGTTAAGTCGTGGTTGGCAACACAGTCCATCAAGCTTCTGAAATGGCCGCAGCAGAGTCCGGACTTAAACCCTATCGAGAACTTGTGGGGCATAATAAAACGAGCCATTGCAGCACGAAAACTGGCAAATAAGGATATGTTATGGAAAGTTATCCCAGAGGATTGGCACAAAATCACTCCAGGCCATTTCGCTTCTCTTGTAGCCAGCATACCAAAGCGATGCTCTACAATATTGAAGCAAAAGGGTTATCCTACTCAATATTTAGGTAAGCTAGTGAAAAAATGGGACTCTCGACAAAATTTATTGCTTATTTCTACAATTTCAACCATTTTTTTTTTCAGATGACTTAATTATGTGAGCAGCTCTTTTTGGCTAATTTCCAATTTTTTAATTTTTTTGAAAAGAACCAAAATTTTGTAATTTTTAATTTCACTGTAAATTGATTGATAACATATAAGAATAATAAAAAAAGATTATATTAGAATTAAAAAAAAAAGGGTTTACGTATTTTTGACAATAATGTCGAGTAGCATACTAGTGACTTAATTATGTGAGCACAAGTGTATGCGTAACAGAAACATGTGCATAAAAATATGTATCAGCAAGCTATACAGAATTTTGTCGGCTTGTTGTTTTTATTTTTTTGCATACATGTAAACGAATGGTTTGTCGATGAGAGTAAGAGAACAACTAAAATGGTTATGCTCCTCCTATTTTTAAACAATTAAAACTTTAATTGTATGTATTTTACTGAAAGCTAGACATACGTACATGTATGGAAAAGCGTAATACTTTTTTATGATTCTCATTTAGTTTATAATTTTATTTTTTAAATAGAATAATTTTGTACACACAAGTTTTTATTAAGTAAGGTAAAATATATATAATCTATAATATTAATAGGCTAGGCGATTTCTTGTGACCGATGTTTTGTTCTACCGTTTTATACCGACTTTGACCAAACATATATTATTCGAAAGGTATTTCTTTTTAGCCGTATTGCAGATTTACAGATTTTTAAATTTTTTCCTTTATTTTGAGTAAATTGCATTTAAAGTTGCTACTAACACATACATAAAATTATACAATGCTATGTGTGTGTTTATTAAATTTGTTAATGTGTTTGTAATAAAAATTAGTTTTTATTTGTGCTGATTTGAGAATTGGCTATAATTGATTAGCATACCTTTAGGGTCATTATTTAAGGAAAAATAAAATTTCCTTGAATCTGCACTCGAATTTCGAGGGCTGGAATCTGTTAGTAAATATAAAACTGTTCCCGATATAAAATAATGTCATAGCAGTGCTGTCAGAGCGTTAAATTCGTCTGGGCCGAATATTTGATACCCTCCATCTGTTTGCGAAATACAATATTATAAAAAAGGTTGTCAACATTAAGACACAAAATGGATAGATTCCAAATTATAATGGCTACATTTTTTAAAATTATAAAATAATTAACAAAAATTTTATATATATTCATGCTTTTTGAAATTGAAAGCAATTACTTAATCCAATGAACATACTTATATGTAACTACATACTACTACATTTTTGTACACACATTTTTTCTTGCTTGTTGTTGTTGTGATTGGTCACATGTACAAAAGAAAAAGAGAAAAATTTGTATGCATTGCTGGTACATATCTCTAAGCACATGTTCTATTACAAATAAATATTTTTCACTATTTTTAGTTTTTTGTATGAATTTATACCGGCGTATCTTTACATTTTCATAGGTCATTCCTAACCTATTTGGTCTGGAGGCTCCAAATTGAATACGAGAATACTGCAGGTTATGACCAACAATTTAAGCTTATGTAGTGCAATTTCGACATATTGCGGGCAGGATGTTTCCAATAAACAGAAAGACAGACAGACATGCACGCGGATATCGCCATAGACTTCTCCTTTTATAAGCATCAGACTTATATACAGTTTACAGGGTTTTTGCAGTTTACTTCGATCAGTTACAAACGATTTTTATGAATTGATAAGTACCTTCTGCACAGTGGTGTGAAGGGTATAAAAACGCTATTTATACCCTATACCACTATGTGGTTTGGGTATAATGACTTTGTGCTGCTGTTTGTAACAACCAAAAATATTTGACCTACACCCATCGTTAATTAAACCGATCGAATCAGAATCACTATCTAATTCGATTTAACGATGTCCGTCCGTCCGTCCGTCCGTCTGTGTGTCCATGTAAAGCTTGTAATCAAACTGCAGGTCGCAAATACGAATATATTTTGATGAAATTTGATACTTGATCTTTTATCAGCCATGGGATGAACGCTATTGAAATTGGTGAGTATCGGTCCATGTTCAGACCTAGCCCCCATACAAATGACCCCTATTAAATCGACATAAATTGCCATAAGATCCAACTTGTCATATAGATCTTACTCAAATTGGGTTTGTATGCGTTTATTACATCCATTAATGAGTAGTCTAAAAATGATCCCTGGGACAACTGTTAGTCATAGGCCCCATATAGAGCTGCTTCCCGATCTTCAGTTAAATCTATTAAAAAACAAAAATATTGCACTGATTCTTCTCAAATTTTGTTTGTATATATTTTTGCAAAATACAAGAGCCTTTACCAAACATGATCAGAATCGGTCCATTTTTGGACCTAGTCCCTTTATAGATATAATATCCGATATGAACTTTTTCATATCTGCAGCCAAAAAAATTAATAAAAATCCCACTCAAATTTGGTTTATGCTTATTTTCTATATCCACTTAGTTGGGCCTAAGAGATAGGGTCTCTAAACGCATGGTATAGGGTATCATGTAGTCGGTCTCAACCGACTATAATTTTCTTACTTGTTTTTTTTTTTGTATTTTTTACATTTATAAAAGCACGAAGGACCTTAAAATATTTTTAAATTATCTTAATCATTTTGAACATACTCTAAGAAATTTTGTTATTTTAATGCAAAATCTACAGTTTTTCTCTTAGTGTTGAAAATCGTAGCTGTATATAATATTTGGACACTGGTGGAAGGTATCAAAGATTCGGCAACCAGGTCTAACACTCATACTTGTTTTTATACCCTATACCACTATGTGGTTTGGGTATAATGACTTTGTGCTGCTGTTTGTAACTGCCAAAAATATTTGATCTAGACCCATCTGTTATTATACCAATCGGCTCAGAATCACTTTCTGAGTCAATTTAGCGATGTCCGTCCGTCTATGTGTCCATTTAAATTTTTTAATCAAACTACAGGTCGCAAATATGAATATATTTTGATGAAATTTGGCATATAAGCTTTCATCGGTCACAGGATAAACGCTACTGCAAGTGGTGAAATTCGGTCATTGTTCAGACCTAGTCCCCACACAAATGACCCCTATGAAATCGACATAAATTGCCATAAGATCCAAATTATCATATAGATCTCAGTCAAATTGGGTTTGTATGTGTTTATTGTATCCATTAATCAGTAGTCTAAAATTAATCCCTATAGGACAATTTTTAGTCAAAGGCCCCATATAGAGCTGCTTCCCGATCTTCACTTAAATCTATTAAAAAAACAAAAATGTTGCACATATTTTTCTAAAATTTGGTTTGTATATATTTTTTCAAAATATAAGTGACTTTACCAAATATGGTCAGGATCAGGTTATTTTTCGACCTAGTCCCCAATAAATATAGCACCCGATATGAACTTTTTCATATCTGCAGCCGAAAAAATTAAAAACAATTCCCCTCAAATTTGGTTTATGTTTATTTTCTATATCCACTTAGTTGGACCGAAGACATATGGTCTCTAAACTTTGGTATAGGGTATCGCATAGTCGGTCGAGACCGACTATAATTTTCTTACTTGCTTTTTTTTTTTTTTTTTTGATTTTGCAAAAAAGCGAAATATGAACACATATAGACAAAAAGATATTTGAGAATTTATTTTTCAAATTAATTTAAGTTCGGTACCGTAGCAAAAATCGCTTTTACTGATGCTTGGTAGAAAAGATTGCATATATTGACAAAAGTCATAGCTACCGTGTATTCTTAATGAGACCGATTTTTGACATTTCAGACTTCATGAGTGATTGTATTAAACATTGTAATAGTTGTTATGTTATAATTGATAAGATTGTTTCTATATGAAATTTTTCTAAGTGGGAGCCATGAGATTTGAACCTGCATCTATCTCACAACACTCGTATTTGCGCTTTTTGGTCAGCACTTTAACACACTCACCTACAGCAGGCCTACGAGCTGTGTCGTTAATAATAAATTTTATACCATACAGACTTTACTTCGTATTAATCTGAGAAGATACAAAAATACAGAAACACCTCTTTCAAAGTTGTTCTATATTTAGTTTGTTATATTGCGGAATATTTAAGAGTACAACTCTTTGCTGGGATTCGCATTGCATTTGTTTTAAAGCAAATCTATATGAATTAACTTTTTAACAAACAAACTATCTACTGCTTTTTTTACTGACTCTTCCCGAAACAGTTGTATAACCTGTCATGCAGCGTATAGATCAATTTTTGAAACAAATGTACCAATTTTTTTACTTTATTTTAAAGTAAACCATTGATTTTGATCTTACTCATCTTAAAAATCATTAGCTTAAGGGGAACCTATCAACTGAAAAGTAAGCCGATAGCCTAAGTTGCTAGTGCTTCTGCTTTGAGATTTATTATAATTGGAATTGTAATATATGTATATCAAATGAAAAAATATTTAATAAATATATAACAAAAATTGGATAAATTCAGAAACAATTATTTTTGCTGCTTTTCTAAATTTTTTTCTTCTCCTGCATAATTTGCTGCACAGATACAAAGGCATACGTTTTTAACAAAGCTCAAATACATTTTATAGCAATTTATATAAAAACATTTTTAAGAAATTGATTTGTAATATTTTTCGAATAATAATATAGTTTAACATAACAAATATAGTTAAGGGAACTCATTCTCTATTTCCAACTCTCGGTTTCTGTATTGAAATATGAAATTTTTTCAAATGAACTAAAATTATTCTACAATAAAGCTGGGCTATCCTGAGCACCTTTTTGTCTATGAGAAAAACAAAAAAACACAACTTTTTGAAATTCTTGAAATAATATAATAGCATGAATTGGAGGGAACTATAGTCTATCTATCTCTCTGAATGTTGCAAATTGTTAGAAACTGTTATAAATTTTTCATAACTAAAATGGGTTGTGCAACAACTGCTCGTGACACAGACAGACACAGAGACGACATTGCAAGCATTGTGTCTTGTAACTATAGCATTCATTTGCTATACACATTTCAATATTAATAAAAACAAGTAAGAAAATTATAGTCGGTCTAGACCGACTATACGATACCCTATACCATGCGTTTAGAAACCCTATCTCTTAGGCCCAACTAACTGGACATAGAAAATAAGCAAAAACCAAATTTGAGTGGGATTTTTATTAATTTTTTTGGCTGCAGATATGAAAAAGTTCATATCGGATGCTACATCTATATGGGGACTAGGTCCAAAAATGGACCGATCCTGATCATGTTTGGTAAAGTCTCTTGTATTTTGCAAAAATATATACAAACAAAATTTGAGAAGAATCAGTGCAATATTTTTGTTTTTTAACAGATTTAAGTGAAAATCGGGAAGCAGCTCTATATGGGGCCAAAGGGATCATTTTTGGACTACTCATTAATGGATGTAATGAACGCATATAAACTCAATTTGAGTAAGATCTATATGACAATTTGGATCTTATGACAATTTATGTCGATTTCATAGGGGTAATTTGTATGGGGGCTAGGTCTGAACATGGACCGATTCTCACCAATTTCAATAGCCTTCATCCCATGGCCGATAAAAGCTTATATACCAAATTTCATCAAAATATATTCATATTTGCGACCTGCAGTTTGATTACAAGGTTTACATGGACACACAGACGGACGGACGGACGGACGGACGGACGGACGGACGGAAATTATTAAATCAACTCAGAAAGTGATTCTGATTCGATCGGTATAATTAAATATGGGTCTAGTTCAAATATTTTTGGTTGTTACAAACAGCAGCACAAAGTCATTATACCCAAACCACATAGTGGTATAGGGTATAACAAGCCAAAAATGTGAAAATATTTTTTTTACGAGTATATGTGTAGACCATGTTGAAAAAGTTTATAATAAAAATATCATTAAACATGTTAAGGGTTTTGTATAATTTGATTGGTGCAACAGTTAAAGTAAATACTCAAAAAATGGCAGGGTTTTTTGATTGGTGCAACAGCTAAAGTAAATACTCAAAAAATGGCAGGGTTTTCCAATATAATTATACTTTCTGAGCATAGTGTGCACAACTTGAAATGTGCATAATGTATTTACATGCATATGTTGTTATCAAAACATAAACATTGAATTCAGCAGAGTAAAAAAATTTAGCAAAAGAACTAAATAGTTACAAAAAAATATACTTTGCATTTTTAATAAAAAAACCTACGATAACAGTCGTTTTGATTACATTTTCATATTCCGTTTTTTTTTGTTGCTTTTTTCCAGAAAGTTGCTTGAGAAACTTTAGTAGCAACGATACGAGACATTCTTTGCATTGCTAACTCTGACAATTGGATTGGCCTGTTTCACATCAATTGCAGCAACAACTTCAACACTTGAAAAGGCAACATAAACAAACAACAAGGCCAACATTTACAGAAGGCAACAAAACACTGTAGTAGTTGAAGGAGAGGTACACACATATAAACCCAAAAACAACGAGAAACAACAACAAACATTAGTCTTTGTTAAGCATAAAGTAGAATAAAAGATCATGAACATTAACATACGACACTCGGCATAAACTAACACAATTGTCATATTCATATGCTGAAGTCAATACGTCTGTGAAAACAAGTACAACAAAAAGAAGGAAGAACAACTGAATAAAGGAAGCTAAAGCAACATCTAAGCGCTTTGCAAACACTGTACTTAAGACTGGGGTCCCATTACAGGCAACAACAAACTTCTGTAGCAACATCAAAGATCTACTCGTATAATCTACATTGACTTCTTCTAACTCATTCATATTTGAAAACACATTTAATACGCAAAACAAACTGATTTGTAGCTTCACATAACGAAGCAACACTAAAGGGAAACAAGAAACAAAATAAAAAAAAGAACAAGAAACGCCTCCGGATATCTTCCATTTTATGCATACTTCAGAAAGCAGAATTACATTGCATCAATAACATTAACAAGATTCTTACACAATAAAATTTGTTTGGAAATTGTAACCAATTACAAACTAAATAACATAAACTAGAAGAAATAATTTACACACACATACAAGCAGACACATTTTAAAAATGGACGCTGAAACAGAAGGAGTTCAACCCGTTCAACCAACAAATGCTGTTTCGAATTCAGATTTTGATTTAGCTGCTCGTCGGCGCCTCTTTATGTCCCAGCCATCGACTTTGGCCTCAAGGCGTCAGCAAGCCATATGTGTACGTCGTGCTCATAAAATGTATGGCAGCACTAAGAATCCGAACGTTGTACTCGATGGTCTCAATATGACAGTACAAAAAGGCTCCATGTAAGTGTGAAACTTAAGTCTGTAATAATTTTTCACATTATAGCATTATAAGATTAATAAAAGAAGCCAACCAAGAGAAGAGGATAAGAGTTTTAAAATTAAAGCAATCATGATTTTCATGGTTGTTGTTTCTTGTTTAAAAGGGGCGGCTCTGAGATTACTATTTTGCCACATTGTGGCTATACTCACTTGACTGTTATTGACACTTATCTACAAGTTTACGAGGAAAGTAGAATTTTGTGACCATCATACCAAATGACCATCAGTTGATATTGTATGGTCATATAAAAATATAAAAGGGTGTCAAAATAGTTTCAAAGTATCCAAAAAATCTCACACATATAATACGAGGGTGGTTCACTAAATTCGACACTTTTTGAATGCAAACAGATAGGAGTGAGTGTTAAACTCGGCTGTGCCTAATCTCTCACACCTTCCACCCGTGTTCTAAACACAATATTTTAACCAAGGTTGTCAACGCCACGAAACAAAAAAGTCTAGATTTCACATTATAATAAAAAATCTTGTCCATTCTGGGGATTGGGAAGTTCCCAGTCAAGGTGAAAGTACTAGGCTAGCACAGTAAGACCATAAAAGGACTTGTCGTTCTCAGGCCTTTTGTATTTTTTTCCTTATCTTGATGAATTCTCATTTCGTTCTAAATCACAATGTTAAGCTTAAATAAATAATTTTTAATTTTTATTAATAAATATATTAACAAATGAACTAAACAGAAACTTAATTTTACCCCTTTTTATGTGTAAACATCTTACGCGCAGAGGGTTAAAAATCTATTATACAATACAATCACAAATGAAGGCCCTATTTCATTAGTGTTTTGAGATAAAATAAATATAACGATTTGAAAAATGAAAAATTTTAAAATTAAAAATTAAAAACTAAAAATCAAAAATTAAAAATTAAAAATTAAAAATTAAAAATAAAAATTAAAAATTAAAAATTAAAATAAATTAAAAAATTAAAAGTTAAAAATTATA